>CM076575.1:1780813927-1781413927 GCA_034641835.2 Pinus albicaulis
TATTCATTATGTGTGAGATATTTTGGGCCAACATATTCTTCAATGTTGGGAGAGGTGTTGTGAAATCAGCTCCAAAAAGAGAAGAAAAGAGATATCAATGCCTTAGAAATAAGCCACTTAGAGGGGGTAACCTCCAATACATTACATGAATGAACAATTCTTGGATGATTCAAATTACAAAACATCCTTTCTATATATAGGAGTCCATGGGGCCACAATGTAATCCTAGTGGGCCACAATGTAATCCTAGCCGACCTAACAATAATAATTTAAGGGCACAATAATAACAAAATGGGGGTTACAAGGGTACAATAATAACAATAAGGGGGTTACATTAATAACAATAAGGGACTATACTAGTAATATAGGGACCTAACATGCCCCTCTCCTTCAAAAAAGTGTTGTCCTCAATGCTTGAGTAGCTCTGGGTGCTTCTGTATAAAATTCTCATCCTCCCATGTAAAATCTTCAGTGGGTAAGTTCTTCCACTTGATGAGATACTCTGAAATTGATCGATTCCGTAGCTGTCGAGTTCTTGTTTCCATGACCACTTCAGGTTCCAATATTATTTTTCCTTCCTCATCAAGTTCTGGCAATATTGTTCGAACTGGAAGATTTTCACCTATAACCTTCTTTAAGCATGAAACATGGAAAACTGGATGCACTCGTGAAGAAGCAGGAAGCTCCAATTTGTATGCCATAGTACCAATCTTTTGCAACACCTTGTAAGGACCATAGTACTTTGGCGATAATTTATCATCCTTCTTAGCTTGCTTGAGGGACATTTGTTTATATGGTTGTAGCCGTAAAAATACCCAATCTCCTACATCAAAACTTCTCTCGCTGCGATGTTGATCTGCCTGTTGTTTCATTCGATTTTGTGCCAAATTCAGGTTATCCTTTAAGAGTTGGAGAACTTCTTGTTGATGCTCGATGTGATCTTCCACTGCTTGAACCTTCTAATTTTCTCTTAAAGATGATGTGATGGATGGTGGATGATATCCATAAAGTGCCATAAATGGGGTCATTTTTGCTGCAGTATGGAAGGAAGTGTTATACCACCATTCAACTAGAGGTAAACACTTGACCCATTGTGTTTTTTTATCATATACAAAACAACAAAGATATCCTTCCAAACATTTATTTACTATCTCAATTTGACCATCGGATTGAGGATGATAAGATGAGGTATGAGCTAATTGAGTACCCAAACAAGAAAACAACTCCGTCCAAAAATTTCCAGTAAAAATAGGATCTCTGTCACTCACAATAACCCTTGGGTTTCCATGTAGCTTTTGAATTGTGTTCATAAATGTAGTAGCAACTGTACTTGCTTTAAATGGATGAGATAATGCACAAAAGTGTGCATACTTGGTAAGTCTATCAACTACCACCATGATGACATTCTTTCCTTCAGACTTAGGTAAACCTGTGATAAAATCCATTGAAATCTCCTCCCAATGCTGACTTGGAATGGATAAAGGTTGTAGAAGTCCCGAGGTCTTAATTGTCTCCACTTTATTCTGCTGGCAAACCAAACATTCCGCCACAAACTTTTGAATATCAGATTTAAGGCCATCCCAAAAAAATTCTTTCTTCACCCTGTGGTAAGTTTTTAAAAATCCAGAGTGTCCTCCTAAAGGAGAAGTGTGCAATTCCAGAAGAATCTTTTGTTTTAGTTGGGAATTCTTACAAAGATATAAGCGATCTTTGTACCATAAGGAATCATTTTTCCAACTTAATGTATCAGATGTACTAGGATCTTGCTGCAACTTTTGAATGAGTGTCCATACATCTTTGTCCTTCTTCCATTCATCTCTTGCTTCAGTTATCCAATCTGGTTGGATAATAGAAATGGCACAAATAAATTCTTCCACCTCTTCATTCTTTCTTGAGAGTGCATCTGCAACAACATTAAGCTTTCCTTTTTTGTAGATTATTTCAAAGTCATAACCCAACATCTTTGTGACCCATTTTTGCTGCTTTTCTAAAGATAGTCTTTGTTCCAAAAAGTGTTTAAGACTATCATGATCAGTTTTTACCTTGAAGTGTCTTCCCATTAGGTAAGTTCTCCATTTCTTTAGTGCATGCAGTATTGCTAACATTTCCTTCTCATAAATAGGTTTCCGTAAATACTTTCCTTTGATTGGACGACTTTCAAAAGCAATGGGTCTTCCTTCCTGCATTAAAACTGCACCAATTCCATTTCCTGAGGCATCACATTCCACAATAAAGGTTTTTGTGAAGTCCGGCGTAGCTAAGACCGGTGCTAGGCACATTGCCTCTTTAAGATGTTCAAAGGCCTTAGTTGCTTCAGGAGTCCATGAAAATGCATCTTTCTTCAATAATGTTGTTAGAGGTGCTGCTATTCTCCCATAATTCTTAACAAACTTGCGATAATACCCTGTTAACCCGAGAAATCCTCGCAACCGCTTTATGGTTGTGGGGACTTTCCATTCCTTAATGGCTTTAATTTTGTTAGGGTCTACTTTAACACCCTCGTGAGATACAATATGACCCAGATATTCCACCTCTTGTACTCCAAAGAAACATTTGGATTTTTTTGCATATAATTGTTTCTCCCGCAATAGTTTGAGCACCCTGTCAACATGTTCAACATGATCCTTCCAGGACCTGCTGTAGATTAGTATATCATCAAAAAATACTAGCACAAATTTTCTAAGGAAGGGTTTGAAAATGGAATTCATCAACCCTTGAAATGTAGAAGGTGCATTAGTAAGGCCAAACGGCATGACCAAAAATTCATAATGACTCTCATGAGTTTGAAATGTTGTTTTCGGAATATCTTCAGTCTTCATTCTAATTTGATGATATCCTGAACGAAGATCCAACTTGGTAAAATAAATTGCTCCATGTAATTCATCCAATAATTCATCAATCACAGGAATGGGAAATTTATCTTTAATGGTGAGCTTATTGAGCTCCCTATAATCCTGACACATGCGCCATGATCCATCCTTCTTGTGTACCAATACTACAGGAGTAGAGAAAGAACTTTGACTAGGTTGAATTATACCCGCCTCTAACATTTCTGCAATCATACGTTCAATTTCGCTCTTTTGGACATAAGGATATCTATAAGGCCTGATGTTTGGAGGAACACTTCTTGGAATCAAATGAATATCATGATCATGATCAAGAATATGTGGGAGTCATTTTGGAGTTTCAAAAACCTTGGAATGATTATCCAAGACTTTTTGGAGATCTGCAAAAATAGATGATTTTGATGTTGGAACTTCTAGTGAGCATAATTGTGAAATTATGTCTCATTGTTCTTTCTTTAGAAGATTTGTCATGACATTAGAGCTTATTATATTTCTCGGCTTCCCTGCAATACCCCGTAATTCAACTTCCTTTCCTTCTGAAAAAAAATTCAAGAAAAGTTCTTGAAAATTAAAAGCTACCGTCCCCAAAGATTGTAACCATTGTACTCCTAGTACAACATCAGCACCTCCCATAGGAATGGAAAGCATTGGACTAGTCAAAACATATTCCCCCATGGTTAGCTTGATATTATGGCATTTTCCAGAGCAATTTATAGTTCCTCCATTTGCAACCATCACTTGACATTCTGGTGCCTGGTATAGGAAACAATTAATTCCTTGGCTACCTTACAATGAATAAAATTATGGGTGCTACCTGAATCAATCAACACTATTACCTTTCTCTTCTTGATTTGTCCTTTTATCTTGAGAGTTTGAGGAGTGGTAATTCCTGCCCGTGCATTACACGATATGGTTGGATTCATTTCTTCCTCTTCTGGGGCTGGTTCCTGGTGTATATCCTCTTCTTGTTCATTTTCTTCTTCCTCTTCACAATCTATGTAAAATAATTTCTTCTCAGCACACTTATGACCTTTAGTTTATTTGCTATCACAACTGTAGCAAAGCCCTTTTGCTCTTTTTTCTTCCAATTGTTGTGGTGTCAACCTTGTAGGTTGTGGAAATCTAGGCGTAGCAACACTTCCTTCTTTATAGAAGTGAGTGGTATGCTTCCTTGTCGCCATAATTTTACATTCAATTTTTCTTGCCAACCTGAATGCCTTCTCCAATGAATCAGGTTCCAAAACGTGAACTTCATGTTGGATGTTATCCTTTAAAGTGCCTATGAAGAGATCAATCCTGTGTTCCTCTGGAATATCAGTTACCCTTATATTCAATTTTGGAAGTCCTCAATGTGCTGCCCCACTAAACCCTTTTGTTTGAGATTTATCAATTGGCTAAAGAAGGTGTTGCTCTTTGTATCCTCATAATGTGCTATCATTTCCTCCGTAAAAATTGACCAAGTGACAATTTTTTTACGGGAGCAAAACCATCGATACCATACAAATGTATTTTTTTCTAAATGTAAAGTTGCAATGCGTACCTTTTGTGTGTTTTGCACATTATGGAGATCAAAATATTGCTCCATCTGTAGTATCCATGTTACAGGATCCTTTCCATCAAACTTCCTCATATCCATTTTTGGAATATGGTGGTTCTTCCCGCCAACATTAGAGTTTATGAAATCACGATTAAAATTTATTTTTTTCTCATCATGAGTTTCCTCTACTATCTTTTCACCATTAGGAAACATTTCTTGTATCAACTTTGTCAAACCTTCCATGTCTGCTTTTAGATCATTCTTCATGTTTTCCATTTTAGCTTCCATGTCATCCATCTTAGATTCCATGCCAGCTTCCATGCCATCTATCTTAGATTCCATGCCATTCTTAAAACCATCCATCTTATATTCCACGCCTTTCTTCAAACCATCCATCTTAGTTTCCACGCCTTTCTTCAAAACTTCCATGTCATTTTTTGTTGCTCTTTGCGAGAGCGAAATTTGTTGCACTTGCTCTTGTAATTTTGATATGTCATGTTGCCATTCTTCGTCTTCATGAGTAATAGTAGAGATTTATAAAGGCTTAATGGGTGTAGAATTATTTTTAGGGGCCATTTTAGAATCCAATATTGATATCTATTCTACAATATGCCCTTGGAATCAATTCAACTTGATTCTTCAAACAATACTTATGCAATTCGGGAAAAAATAATACACACCTTTTACTTGCTTTTGAGGAGCTCGATATGGAAATTGAATTATATCTATAATTACAGATCCTCAATATCTGAAATTCAGCCTTGTAGTAGCCCTCTGAAGCTTCTTTCAAATGCCACAGGTCTGATCTAATTTGGATTCTTCAAGGCAAAGTTATGTCCAATCCCCCACAATGACCCAATTTTGGACTGGTTCAGTAGAGTGAACTTGTACGAATTTCCACATGTCACTGTTTCCTCCTTTGGCTCTGAAATTGATAGAATGAAAACTACAGTCTGTTTACTTGCAGCCACTTTTTACATCATTCCAATCCGATTCTCAGAGAGAGATCTATGAAGATTTTCCCACGATCACCTCTTTGAGATGAAATTCAGAAGCCTCAAAAAGCCCTAACTTCCACATATCATATCTCCGAAAATATTGCGAACCAATATCTGAAATTTTGCGGCGATGTTCCTCAGGATTGTGGCTTCACACTCTAAACATTTCAGCTTTTGAACCTTCGTAGAAAAAAAATTATTACGAAAATACCACGATGACCTGTTTAGGTTAAATTCAGGAGCCTGCAAAATGACCTAACTTGCATAGATCATATCTCCAAAACTATTGTGAACCAAGCTCTAAAATTTTGTGAATATGTTCCTCAGGATTTTAGCCTCGCACTATAAAAATTTCAAATTCTAAACCTTCGTAGAAAAAAACTTATAACGAAAATGCCACGATGACCTGTTTGGAGCAGCAAAACCCTAGAATCTCAAAGCTCTGATACCAAATGTTGTGAAACCAACTCCAAAAAGAGAAGAAAAGAGATATCAACGCCTTAGAAATAAGCCACTTCGAGGGGGAAACCTCCAATACATTACATGAATGAACAATTCTTGGATGATTCAAATTACAAAACTTCCTTTCTATATATAGGAGTCCATGGGGCCACAATGTAATCCTAGCCGACCTAACAATAATAATTTAAGGGCATAATAATAACAATATGGGGGTTACAAGGGTACAATAATAACAATAAGGGGGTTACACTAACAACAATAAGGGACTATACTAGTAATATAGGGACCTAACAAGAGGAATATTTGGAGGATTATTCTTCATTTTGCCACTTGAGGGTAATACTTTTGAAGCCCAGGATCAGCACATACTATAAACTCATCATGAGTGGAGAGGAGGACAACATGGGTTAGGCTATGATGCTTACCATATTCAGATTTTCAGCCCACCTTCATTTCCGGAGCTTGAGGTGGAAGTAGATTTTCAGGAGTTGCCATGTTGGGAGGTGACTCATTTTGTCTGGATGATTGCTTCGGGATGGAGGATCCACATGAGGAAGATATTCCTCATCATATTTCATACTCCATGCCTTGGGTGGAGACTTTCCATTTCTATCCTTGCACTTTCTTGAGGACAAGCAACATTTGGGAGGGGAGGACTGTAATATTCCAAAATTTTTCCGCAATAAATTGGAATATTAAATTTTGCTATTTTCACTTAGGAGTTGAATAATGGGGTGAGAAGGCCCATTCATAATAAAAACGTGGATAAGATCCCTATAGTATGGAAAGGGATCAGCTTTGGAACTATATTTCACACCCTCATGTGTGAAAGGAGACATTTGCAAAGAGGCTAGGTCAAGTTTGACCAAGTCAAACAGCGCAAAGATATGAGGTGGAAAGCATCCTATGGGACGGCGTAAAGAAAGAGTAGGGAATATTCCTTGAAGGAGGAAACCCTAGAAGAGTGGGACCCATGGAGAGGGAGCTCTCATGTGTTTAAAAAGAGGGCAAGGCAGCCATTGTTTCTCATGCATATGATTATAGATTTCTTGTCTACTTAGACTACTTGCAATCCCGGTTGTTTAGCTGGGTTGTTGTGCTGCTTAGCACAAGGATCTCCTATTTAGGAATCCTTCTCCTTTATTGAGAAGCCTCTTGAAGGAGTTGTACAGATTTTCCTCACATCTATGCTTGAGGCCAAGCATCCTCCTCCAAGACAGCGTTATTTCTGCAGCAGAGTAATGTTGTGTTGCAGGGTGTTGCAGTGAGGGATCACAACACCTCTTCCATCACTTGTTTTTCAGAGGAGGAGTATTTCTTCCCTTTGGGAGATCAGTTTTGAAGCCATTGGAGATTAGTGTAGATATTTCCATTGGGAAAACTCATTTCCTTACCCCTACAACGCAGTTTGCTTCAGAAACCACGTTATTTTCATAGAGCATCTGCAGTGAGGGTTGCAGTATTTGTTTGGAGGGTTAGATCTTCAGTGTTAGGATCAGAATTTCACTTGGAAGATCCATTGGAGGAGGTCTATTTAGCTGGTGCATCATATTCAACCTTCTTCATTTATTTATAGTTTCTGAGTTGCAGCTGCTACCCAGCAACTCCGACATTTCTGCAGAATTTTCATTTTGTACTAGTTTCAGCCAATCCTTTTAAGGATTGTTGTATTATTGTTTTCAGGGGTTGAGAGCTTGCTCCCACACTTATTTGGGCCATATATTGTCATATCCAGGTATTGAAATCATTTTGTAGAATTTTTCCATAATAGACTCCGTTGTCTTAGCCAAGGGTTTCACATATGTAGAAGTGTTCTTCCATTTCTTGTACATGTATTGTTGAGGCTTGTATTGCCTTGCTTGAGTGATTGTTTCCTCAAGAAATTGTACTCTATTTACTGATATAACATCAATTTTTGGCTATTTTTATCTTCATATATCCAGGCTTATTAAAATAACGTTGTCATTCCACTTCTTGTTCAATAATTGTTTGCAGTCCCTTCATTGGGCATTTTCTGAAGACAACTAGGTGTGGGAGATCTGTTTAACCCACCTAGAGGGATTTATTTTGAGCTACCTCTTGGATTTCAGGCTTAGATGCATTGATATAAGGGATCCAAGTCCTGGTTTCAATTCCTGTAGCAGCCATTACTGGAAAATGCGTTTTCCAATCATGCCTTGCTAGTTGTTCCCATTTTGGGATATTACAAGAGGAGTGAAAATGCACCTTCGAAAAGCAAGGGGGGTGTTCCTAGTGAGTGTTCGATCGTATGTGCATAAAATTAATTCTACTATAGGGGAGAGAAAACTTGATCTTTTAAAAGATACGTAATAGTACTACCCAAGAATAGACACACACAAACATCATGATCCATCTAACATCCAACGGAATAGCTCACAAGGGATGCGACAATCATTACAACCAATGAATGAGAAAGGTATATCTAATATCCCATGAAATATTCCACAAGGATGAGACAACAATAAAAACCATTACAACAAATTCTTAATAAGATAAACACTAAAATAACTAAAATAGTTCAACTACCTTAGCATATGTGAAAGCAAACATGAAATACAAATATCCGCATAATATTATTACAAACATTCATAATCCATGCATGAATAACGTGCTGGACTTGAAGGCTTCTATTATTAATTAAAATTCCCAAGGCACATGTATACAATGAAAATCACTAGCTCCAATAGTGGGGCGTTGGAGCCACTCCTTGCTCCAAAAAATAACTAGCTTATCTCTCTAATGCTTTGCGGGTGGAGCCAAGGTGAAAAGTCCTTTTCTCATAAAATGAGGGGGTATATATAACCAAGGGTGACTCTTTGAATACCCTCATGACCGTTTGACTTCCCATGAATTTTTAACTTATATGACTCTTTACATTCATGTGTGTCCTTTGTACTTCCACTTTACAATAGACATGGTGTACAATAGTGATGTGGCATATGACCACTCATGACATGACATGACATGACACTACTGACATGGACTGCGATGATATGGAAATTACAATTCATTGCTGATGTTGAGACTTGAGTGTATTCATGAAAGAGCTTTCCTTTTCACCTTCGCAGGCCTTGGTGGTAAGGAGTCCTTAATGATATCAAGTCTTGGATAGTAGTAGCAAATTAGTTTCCTTTCACTTTCTCTTGATCATTCATCTTTTGAGTTTAGTTATAAGAGTGTATTTGAGAATGTTTCCCTCCTTATCTTCCTTCATCATCTCACCATGACATGTTATATTACCTGTTCCTTCAATTCACTCATGACAGGATGACATCAGTCCAAAAACCCTTAGCCTAAGATGATGCATTTAGATCCATGAAATGAGACTGGAAAAATTAACATGCTAGAAAAGGAGGCCGTTGATTTACTAGTCCTGATTCGAGAGCAAGGAAGCATTAATGATACTAACTGATACGCCAGTTCAATTTGGGTTGAGGGCGCGATTCGGCGGATTCCAGACTAGTGGGGCCGGTACGTAAGGAGGGTAACTAGGAGAGCTTACTGTGTAGTTCTGGGAGTCAAGGAAGGTCAAGTGAATGTGCAGCTATGTAGTTTGAGGGATCATGGGATGAGCTTTAGGCTTGAGCTTGTGAAGTGTGCAGTTAAATCTGGGATGGAGGCCATGACTGTGCAATTCTGGAGGTCAAGGTCGAGGCTTGGTCACAAAAACTACACAATGCAATGGTCTTGGGAGGAAGATACTTTTCACTGTGCAGTTCCAAGAAGAAAGGCCATAGCTAGAATATTGGTACTGCACAATGCATAGCTTAGGGGATGCTGGGTGAAGCTAAGTTTCTCGGTCAGGAAGTTTTCTAAAAAATGACTAAGTGTGGGACTGATGAGATCAGAGTGAAAAATTATGAACTTTGACTATGATCACACACTTAGTGTATTTTGACAAATCAAAAAACATAGATCATCCATGACATATGAATAAAGAATTTCTATTCATATGAAATCTTTATGACTGGTTATGACAAGTGCAACAACAAAGATACACTTTACGAAGATTGTGACAACACTTGTGTGACATTGCTCAAAACTTTGGAAATGAGTGTGAAGGGTACTTACAAGGTTAGAACAACTCATTTTCACAAAGGTGACCTCTTGGAAACACTAGTACAAGCTCATACATACAATGCAACAACCAACATGCCAAAGGATGGCACTTTTATTATCCCACGAAAGGGATCATATCATTCTAAGAAAACCAATAAAATGAACTTCAAAGTTTGCAAAAATAATGAACAAGACCAAGGAAGGCTCTGAAATTTGGTATAGGAATTTTTTTTGGAGGGGGTTTTAGTAGCTATAACATAAGTGCAAGCCCGTCATGGACCATGGAATTAGCACCGACACCTAGATCTATTATAATGTAAAAGGAGCACAAAACATGAAAGGGCCTGTCAAGTGGACCCAAACAGGGTATGACGTGGCTTGTGCCATGGTGGGTTATATATGGTAGAATGCAGTAATGAGGCAGGGCCTAGAAGGATGTGGCCTTCCATGTAGGGTGCTAATGTTGAGAAGGAAAGACACATGGGTCACACAATGATTGTCACGTGGTTGCCATGATGACATGGTAGGGGTTAGAAAGGGGCTAAGTTCAAATGGCCATAACTTTTGACCCGTATCTCAAATCACAAGTAAAAATTTATTACCAAAAGCTGTCGATGAGCCAGACATAGTGGTGGTGTTTATTCCATGTTTTGAGAAAGTTGAAAATCAAGAAAATTTTGTAACCCATTTCCTTAATGAGACATTTGAAGTTAGGTTAGGCTAAGAAATACCTCTCACTCAGCTTAGAAGCTACAAGGGGTTGGGAGCGAGTGTTCTAGGTTTTACTTAATGGATTTCTTTACATTTCTATAAAAATTAGTATAGCATTGTTTTCCTTACAACATAGTGTATTTCTTTGAGTGCCATTAGTGCAGTTTGATTTCTTGCTAATTTCCTTTCTAGAATTTTCAGTTATGAAAATTTATTTCCTTTGATTCCTACAACTTTAATTCTAAAATTTTAATTCTTACACTTAGATTCTTGAGTCTTCACTTCCTACCAGGGAAGACCAATTCAAGTGACTGTTGATTAGCATTACCTAACCAATAAAGTCATAGTTCTCATATAACAATGTGCATTAAAAGAAAGGAAAAACTATAATATGCATACCAAATGTGTGATTCCTCTTAAGTTTGGACAAATCCCAAGTTGACATATTCAACTTGAGACCCTCAAGGATACAACATTATTGCTAGAATATTGAGTTTCATCACAATGTATGAGAAATATTATGGTGGGATGATACACTTTGATGATGCCTCTCCTCTCAACGTATTTATACATGGTAGGATCTTCATCAAATTCCTCAAGGGAAAAGTGAAAGGGACCATTGAATTTTTTCTTATTCTAGGTCTAGCATGGAAGCTACTCTCAATAACTTGAAAAATTATTGATGCAGGTGTGCATGTTGTTTCCTTTCATAAATGTGTAATATGGTCCAAGGAGTTATATTCTTGCTAATGTTAATCATGTTGTCCCTTTGTTCCATCTTGATGAATGCACTATTAAATGTAGTGGTTCTTCAATTTCTGTAGTGGACATCTTTATCAAATTTAGATTCCTTCACAAATAAAATTGATATCTACTCCTCATGATCATTATTTTTAGGTAACTACACAAGTTTCAACTTCATAAATTAAGTTACCTATGGATAAGATAATGTTATGGCACCAAATATTGTGTTATATAGGTGAGAATGGCCTATGGACCTTGAAAAACAAAAATCTTGTAGTTGGATTGAATGCTTGTGCTTTTGACTTCGACTTTTGTGAGCATTTCATATATGAAAAACATAACCATGTTCAACTTTAATCTAGTTTTCTCAAATCTTCTCGGTTGTCGAATTTAATTTTTTCTAATATATTTGGCCGAGTTAAAAATCCTTCAATTTCTAAGGCATTTTATTATATGTCATCCGTTGGTGATTATTTTAGAAGAATGTAAGTATAATTTCTTATAACTAAATATGAGGGTTTTAATTGTTTTAAGGAGTTTAAATCCCTCTTGGAAAATCAAAATGGTAGGAAAATTAAGTTGTTGAGGTTTGGTAATTGTAGTGAGTTTTGTTATATAGAGTTTGATAATATGTGTAAGGAGAATGGGGTTGAAAAGCACAAATAGAATGCTAATGGAGAAAAATACGAGCATGTGTAGTAGAGCTAACATAGAGAAGAAGTTATGGGAAAATGTGGTTGCTACTATACGTCACTTTATTAACAACTTTTCCATATTAGACTTCATGGAAAAGACCTTATAGATGATTGGATGGGTGAGAATCCCTAATTTTAGCATCTTTCCATTTTTTGTTGTGAGGCATGTGCTCATGTGCGTAAGGAGAAGTGATCAAATTTGAATAACAAGGCTATGAAATGTATCTTCATCGGTTATGGAATTAGTGTGAAATGGCACAATATTTGGGATCTTATTATTGAAAATTAATGTAGGGAAGGAACTTTGTTTTCATGGAAATCAAGTTTTTTGCTGCAATAATGAAATTAAAAGAGGATGAGGAGAAGATAGTGGCTTAGCTAAAACCCAAGGTTTAAAAAGTTAAACTAGAAAATTAATACAGAGTTCATGATAAACCTCCTTAGTTGAAAAGAGGATGAAGAAACTCCACCTGAAACTTTAAGGAGGCTCACTTAGAAAATAAAGAAACTCATTATATATATATATATATATATATATATATATATATATATATATATATATATATATATATATAAGATGGAATGTGTTTAGACTGATTGGTGGAGCGTTATATTGGATGAGCAAGCGACAAGCTATGATTTTTTTTTCCACTACAAAGGTAGAATATAGAGATCTACTCATGGTTGTAAGGAGGCCATTTTGGATTATGAAACTATGTTTATAAGTAAGGTTAAGTGAAAAAAATATGATAGTTCACAGTGACAGTCATAATGCTATTTGTTTGGCTATGAATTTTACCTTTCATGTGAAGATAAATCATATAGGTATCCAATACTATTTCATTAGAGATATGATTACTGATGAAAAAATGATAATAGAGACTATTGGTACTTTGTAGAATGATATAGTTGCAATGATGAAACTAGGGACCATGTTGTTACACAACAATTTGTCACTATACTTTTACTCCCCGTTCCTGATCCTGGAGACCCTTAACAGTGACCCCTGTGCCTATTTTCCATCATGAAAATATTCCTGCATGTCCTCTTCAGCACAAAGAATAAACTCTCTGTTGGCCATTCCTGAAGCAGCTCCTTGGAAACCTAGTTATTTGGAGCATCGCACCCTCTCCGTTTCTTTCTCGCATCGATGGCCTCTTTTTTTTCTAGGGTTGCGCCGATCGGCACTGGATTTAAGCTCATACTCGCGCTGATCCCCTTCTAGGAAGTTTTTAAAAATGGAAGGGAATCTTCGAGAACTGGAAGCTTCGTGGCGGAGACCTCGTTGTTTGTTCCTGAGGATAGAACTGAGCTTCTCCCTTTGGCCTCTTTGTTCCTACAAAAGTGGAACCAGCTAAAGGGATAACCCATTTCCCCACCTAAATTGGATCCATGCTCCCTCCTCCTTTTCTATATAATGGGAAATATCCCATAGCTTTGCTAGTTAGAACAAAGATAGAATAACAACATAGAGTATTTTTGTTGCTATAGATACCGAGCGAGAGTTGAGACCTTTTTCCCTCGCATCAAGTTGAAAGAGTGCTTTGGAGACCTGCCTGGATCAGGACTTGTCGAAGGAGAGCTGCGACATTAAGGCGCAGGTTGAAACTCCCCCTCTCTTTTAATATAATATGATTGGTTTGTGCTTTCCATTCTTATCTTTATGTGTGATTGGATTCTTAGTTTTCCTTGATCATCTAAGTAGGTTGTATATGCATTATATGTGTTATGTTTTCATGTTTGATGTTGTTTGATCCTTTTTTCAGGTAACCAAGCGTCGGTAGCGGAAAAAATCTGACCACGGAACCCGAAGGACCAAATGATTCAAACGAGAATTAGCATCAGATTGAGGTAGGTGATCTATTCGAAATTTGTATGCATTTACAATATAGGAAAGTAGGTTTCTAATTGTTCCTTGTTGTTAATAGACCCACTCTAGGGCTAGAGGGATTGTCTCTATCTGTAGAGAGGGTTTTCCTGCATAAAAAATTGGAGACTCCACTAGGGAGTGCTAGCCTTTCAGTCTCCTATTTTCGATTTTTTTGATTTCTTGTCTTGTCTTCGATTTTCATCGAAGGTCTATCTCCTTGTCTTTGTAGCTCCTATAATTGCTTACAAACCTTTATCTCTCTGTTGAAGTGATAAGCCTGCTGTCATTTTGGAAAACCTTTTTATTTTTCAATCTTTTCCTTGATTGGCGCTGGTATTTCTCTAACAATCGTGTCGATTAGCACGTTATGCATTTTACACAATCACGCTTTTTCCTTTCCAGCGCGGGTTGTGGCCTAAACAGTCGCGCCGATTCTTGTGTATGAATTTTTAGGTTTTAATTATTTTAATCAGCTAGCGAGTCTTATCCTTCTGAATTTTTTTTCTTGTTTGATTAGCTCTGTTCCTTCTTTGTTCAGTGACATTTCTGCTTCAAGTTTCATACCTTTGGTTGTATCTCTTGCAAATCTGGTTGCATCCTTGTCTTCCTAGGGTTTCTATGTGTCCTCTGACCATCTGAGTGGTTTCTTGCTTTGCTAACCTCCAAACTTCTCATTGAATCAAGTCTTTTCATACCATTCAGGCTTAGTGTTTGATTGGTTTTCGTCCTTCGTTCAGTTCTCACGGATAGTATTTTTTTCAAGTGCCAATCCTGAATGTAGTCACCGTCAAGCATAGATTACAATTGCTTGTCTTCCGACTGAAGTTTGTTTTCCTTGAGTGATTGATCAATGTGTGAATGAGAGTGATTTTTTCTGAAGAAAATGGTTCACATCTCTCTTTGATTTTCAAAATCTTCGCCTCTTGTATGCATGTTTGAGAGATCTCATTAGTACTCAAAGCGTTGTTGATTAATTCACAGTCTACATTTCACATTGTGATTATAAGGAAAATACAATAATATTTTTGTTTCATTTCACTTTAGAAAATGAAAATTTCATTTCGATCCGCTTCTTAGTGCATGTAGTGAAAGTAAGAAAATTATAAAATTTTTGTTTCGCTTTAAAATTTCGCACTTGAAGAGAAAATTGAATGTCATTTTGTGCATTTTTTTTGTTTCTGCGTTGATTGTGTGAGTTTCTCTCTCCCTCATTAATATAGGATTCATCGAAATGAATGGTTCTTTACTCATTTAGCTGTATTTTAGTGTTTCAGATGACATCGGTAGGGCTTTGGAACCGAGACATAATTCAAGATCAACCATAAAATTTATTCAATCAATATAAGGAGAATTTGGAACCTAACGAAACACATTTAGAGGTCTAGGCTATATATGTGTTCCAGCATCATTAAGCGTAGGAGTTTTCACTAACAGTATGACGTTACAACCCGGGGGTGATATCCTGTCCCGCGTATGGAAGTATATTGATTTATGAAAAGTATTATTTGGGACGCTCTCATCAAACGGTTATGCATAAGACAACACTACTATGGATTTGGACTCCCACGTACCATCGTGTATATTTTGGGAGACACCATTAGGCTACAAACCTGCCATAGGTAACTGAGTCGGCCGCCCTGTAGACATGATACACCGAACACATCATTCAGGAAGATTGGTTGTTGTAGGTTAAGTCCTTGGTCATTTCTCTTTCATTTGATCACTAAGGTGTATATTGCAGTTCACGGCTACCTGGTGATAATTTTTCCTAGTTCGCCCCTTTTTTATTTGTTTTATTTTAATTTATAAAATTTATCGTCCACAATAACATTTTACTTGTGCTCATCTTAGGTTGAGATCAATGGCAACAATTCTTGAGTTCATCAACCTAGGGGTCTCCTCGAATGGGAATCCTAGTTTGTTTCCTTCCTTTGGAAATGTTTGTGCCCCGTATATGGCAACGTTGTCCCTCTCGGGATTAACCATTGGTCTACCAGTTTGGTTATTTTCAACCCCTATGGTTTCAAATATACCAATTATTTCTCAACCAAGTTCTCCTCCAGCCTGAACCATGTCAACCCCATGTTGATCTTAAGGTTGACCCCTCACCTTCTTCGCTTATTTCTTCACCTCGTTCTCCCTCTTAACCTGGTGCAAGTCTGGATTAATCTAGTTACCAGGTGGATAAGAATAATTTGAAGAAGAAGAAGGAAAATAAGCTAGGGGGGAACCAAAAACTATTGCTACCCATGCAGTTAATGTTGAGAAAAATCTCTCTACATCCCATAAAGTCAAATTCCCTTGCAAGCTATGTGAGGGTGAACACCTTCTTTGTGATTGTCTTGGAATTCCCAAGGTGTTAGAAGTGTGGTCCATTATCCCAATTCATCCTTCATCATTGACCTCTGGGCATCATGCTGATGATGAGACTTCAGCTAGAGATAATAAGATTAAGAGGAAATAGGGTAAAATCAAAATTCCCTATAAGTTGTGTGAAGGGAACCATCCCATTCACCTCTGTCCTTATATGGATGAAGCTTCTAAAGCGTTAGATACCCTTTCAATTTCTGAGTCCTGTCTTCTCGTTGGTTACTGAGAGTTTTCTTCGAGTACTCTGCTAGTTGATCACGTAATTAATTGTGATTCATCTTCGATCAATTATCTCTCTCTGAAAGTCAGTCTCATGAGTCCATTTCTGACCAACCATTGGTTGAGAAAAAGGTTGACCTGATTCCACCTACATTTCACCAGGTCTTTTCCGTTGAGAGTGAGTCTCATCCCAGTCAGGTTCTCTTGGTTTCCTCTGCTTCCCCGAGACATGAGGGTGATCCTCTCCTTTCCATGATCTAGGAATTTGATCCTCTGAATCCCATCGCCACAGTTCAGGAAAGTGATCCTCCTTCTCTTGTTCTCGAAATGCAGGAGGATTGAATTTCCGCTCCCGTAACACGGGGGGAATAATCCTCTTATTTCTATGGCACCCCCTCCATGTATTTTGGTCACTGCCTTTGATTGGAGTCGATTCATGGGATACCGTCTTCCTTCTCACATGCCCTTTGAGATCACTATATATGCCTACAATATGGTCGTACCAGGCATGATTATAGATGAAGGCACCTTGGTTAGTATTATGTCCTCAACTACTTAGCAAGCTTTCGAGTCTTTGCCGTTTGTACCTGTCACTCAAAATTTGTTGCCTTTTAATAGAGGAACTAGTCAACCGTTAGGGATCCTTCCAAAATTACCTATTACTTTGGGAGGGAAGATTATCTATATAGACATGATGGTTGTCCAAGACCCCTTAGATTTTAAATTACTCCTGGGGCACGAATATGCTTATGCCATGGGAGCGCTTGTCTCATCCTCTTTCGTGTGATATGTTTTCCACGTGAAGGTCGGATCGTGACCATTGATCAACTTTCATTCATTGGTCCTGATGTGACATCTGGTTCACCATCATATTTTCCTAGTTCGTTCCTATTGGTGGTATATTCCTTGCCACAGGTTAATTGTGTGGCCACTTGTTCATTGCCCCCTCATCTAGTGATAGTGTCATCACGAACTATCTACTGGGGGCATTCAATCGCAATTTTTGAGATTTTTTTCTCCCATCCAATGAAAACCTCTTGGAAGCCATGAATTCTTATATGTCTTGATCAAGTCGTTGGAGCATAGTTCATTTTCTTATGTCAAGTTCCTTAAAAAATGAAATAAGCCCATTCGAGCATAATATATTTTCTTGTGTCAAGCTCCTTAAAAAATGAAACAAGTTCTTTAGAGAAAAGTTCTTTTCTTGTGTCAAGCTCCTTAAAAAATTAAATAAGCCCATTGGAGCATAGTTCATTTTCTTTTTTCAAGCTCCCAAAAAAATGAAACATGCCTATCCGAAAATAGTTCCTTTTCTTGTGTCAAGCTCCTTAAAAAAGGAAACAAGTTCTTTGGAGCACAGTTCATTTTCTTGTGTCAAGCTTGTTAAAAAATTAAACAAGTTCCCATTCAATTCAATTTTTTGGTCAGATATCGTAAGATCCCAGTCGATTCTTTCACTTACTCTCATAATTGAACCTTCATTCCATCCACCTATCAGTAACTAGCAGTCTACTTTGGTGAATGCATTGAAGCTTAGGGGGCATGCACCTCGAATTGAGTCACCATGCTGGGGGCATGCACACTTATTTCAAGCATAATTTATCTTTGTTTAATGCTTGTGTTAAAATGAAACCAATTCCAAGAAGAGTTTCCCATATTTTCAAGCTTGCGTAGAAATGAAACCATTCTCATTTTACCTCTTGTGATTGCCTTTTATTAGCCTGTTTTGCTAGATGAACCTTGGTTTTCTCATTCCATTGTCCCCATTTTCTTGGCCCATCATACGACATCACTTGATTGTTTTAACAATTCCCGAGGAACCGCTGCAATGAGTGGTTTTGTTATCCAACCTCTTGACTTTTATCATGTTTTGAGCAGTTCCACCATAACCGGAACTAGTTGCTCCTCCAAAAGGAGTCATCCCACAACTCTTTTCTAACTCTCTAAACATGAAAATATTGTTGAGTTCTTGTCATTTTGAGCTCGTTAAAGTGCACTAAACCTCAATAACCTAGTATACATTTACCCCTTTTTCGTTCTAGGATAGATTAGTTATGAAAAAGTAATACCTTAGTCAATCGTGACTAAGAGGTTCTCTCACACTTTGTTTTCTACCTTTTTGGGTATGAGGGACTAGTTACGAAAAGGGCCATCTGGAGTTTTATTTTCACCTCTTTTCAAACTCTCTAAACATGAAAATATGCCAATTTTATCCTTTGTTAGACTCGTTAAAATTTAACGGCGTTGGATCCATAATCATGACAACATCGAGTTCCTCCTTCCTACGGCTTGTAAAATGTACTAGGATGGATGTGTCCAAAGGAAAAAATTATATCACAAGCATATGTTATCCCCTTCAAGATTGTATACAAAATAATTGGGGTAATCGCCATAGATGGTGGGAGGAAATGGAAAGCATTAATCACTTGTAGTGGAAGTATGTCGCTCTTGAATATGACACATCCTCTGTATCGTGTCGGGTTGGGGATATCCTTCATTCGTCACTTTGCCTCCATGGTTTGGGAAAACTGTTTTGCCTCTTATGTCATCACCATTCTTGTCCAGCATGACCTCTGGTTCCATTTGAGTCAAATACTTCCAAATTCGGAGTCGTGTCTCTGATATGTTCAAGAGAAGTTCCTTCTGTGTCTCATTCATTGCTTGGTTCTTTAACCACTCTCATTATCATCTTATTTCCTTCATCTCGTGTCGAATATGTGGGATAAATTATGGACCTCCTTCGATGGATCACTTCTTGTCGACTTCAACACATTATCCAAGAAGTTGATTTAGAGATCCCCTTTTCAGTACCTTAGAGCCTACATGCCTTAATGGTAAGTTGTTCGCATCTGACGATAAGCTTACATCATTGGCCTTCAATCAGGTGATTCCGCGAATGTTTGATGACAGATCCTTATTCACATCTCGTGGATTGTATTGTTGGTACCTTGAGATCCATTGTCATTATTGGTGGTTTCTCTCGCGCCTGTTAATGATTTACATCATTGGCTAGTAATCAGGCGATTTTCTTGCATGTTCGACTTCATCTCATTTATTCGCATGCTTGAATTTGTGCTTGATCGGGTTGTGACGGAGCATAAGACCTTATGTTTTGTATAATAAAACCTAGGCTACAAGGCGATATGTATTATTCATGATTGTACACATGACTCCTTCATTCAGATGGCTACGACCATACCTTGATTCTATATTCATGATCCTCTTTATTCGGATGGCTACGTCCATACCTCAGATCCTGTTTCATGATTACTTCTATGGATGGTTGCTTCCACACCTTATGTCATGTGATTATTCCAGAGATATCAGTTTATGTATATGTGTGCTTGTTTGTGCAGGTTTTCTAATGACGACGTTTTGGTCCTGGCACTTATTCATAAAGCATTTCACCCCTCACTCTCATTCAGCCTTCATGCTTTAGGGGCATCTATTACACAAAAAAATTTCACTGTACCTGTACTCCCTATTCCTGATCCTGGAGACCCTTAACAGTGACCCATGTGCCTGTTTTCCATCATGAAAATATGCCTTCATGTCCTCTTCAGCACATTGAATAAACTCTTTGTTGGCCATTCCTGAAGCATCTCCTTGGAAACCTAGTTATCTAGAGCGGTGCACCCTCTCCATGTCTTGCTCGCGCTGATGGACTCTTTTTGGTATAGGTTTGTGCCAATCGATGCTGAAATTAAGCTCATACTCATGCCAATCCCCTTCTGGTAATTTTTTAAAAATGGAAGTGAAGCTTCAAGATTTGGAAGCTTCATGGCGGAGACCTCGTTGTTTGTTCCCGAGGATAGAGCTGAGCTTCTCCCTTTGGTCTCTTTATTCCTACAAAAGTGGAACCACCCAAAGGGATAACTCATTTCCCCAGCTAAAGTGGATCCATGCTCCCTCCTCCTTTGCTATATAATGGGCAATCTCCCATAGCTCTGCTAGTTAGAACAGAGATAGAATAACAACATAAAGACTTTTTGTTGCTATAGATACTGAGCGAGAGTTGAGACATTTTGCCCTCACATCAAGTTGAAAGAGCACTTTGGAGACGTGCCTAGATCAGGACCCTTAGAAGGAGAGTTGCGACATCAAGGTGCAGGTTGTAACTCCCCCTCTCTATTTTAATATAATACGATTGGTCTGTGCTTTCCATTCTTGTGTTTATGTGTGATTGGATTCTTAATTTTACTTGATCAAATAAGTAGGTTGTATATGAATTATATATGTTATGCTTTCACATTTTTTTTTGTTTGATCCTTTGTGCATGTAACCAAGCGCTAGTAGTGGCAAAGATCTTACCATGGAACGCGAAGGACCAAAGGATTCAAACAGGAATTAGCATCAGATTGAGGTAGGTGATCTATTCACGATATGTATGCATTTACAATCTATGAAAGTAGGTTTCTAATTGTTCCCTGTTGTTACTAGAACCACTCTAGGGCTACAGGTATCGTCTCTATCTGTAGAGGGGATTTTCCTGCATAACACATGTATAAATTAGATTTTTGCTATGCATTCTTCTTTATATTTTTGCAAAGTATATGAAAAGTGAGATAATGTTGGGATAGGTATGTCATAAAAATTGTAGTCTTTAGCAAGGAAAAGTAATGATTGATGGACTATGTTAGGAAATAAATGTTGATGCATTGGTAGGGAATAATTGTTAACTAGTGGTAGGAAATAATTGTTGAATGGTGGTAAAGGATAAATGAATATCACCAATAAGCAATGAATGCTAAATAATGATAGTTTTCCAATTAATTTTTGGTAGTTTTGAGCATGTAGAATTGGAAAGTGATAATTGATTTAATGTTTTTTTATACCTATTTATTGAGTGAAGGGTTGGAGGATAATAATGAGTGTGGGATTTAGTCTACTGTTATGCTATTGAAACTTCCCCATATTTGTTATACTACAACCAAAAAATGATGTTGACACCAAATGGAATTTTTAACGTATTGCAACATTTAAACTATTAAATAATACATTGAATATGCTTGAACCAATAAGAAACCCTTGCTTTAGCATCTACCCAGTCACTAGATAGAATATTTGAATATTAATTTACCTGCACAATTTGAAAATTTAGGTAAAAATTGTATGTGAAGATAAATCATATATATATATATATATATATATATATATATATATATATATATATATATATATATCCAATGCCATTTCATTAGAGACATGATTGAATAAGGAAAGGTGATAATGGATAATGATACCTTGTAGAATGGTGTAGTTGCAATGACATGTTGAGCATTGGTAGGGAATTATTGTTGACTAGTGGAAAGAAATAATTTTTGAATGATGGTAAATAATAAATTGATATCAATAATAGGCAATAAATGTTTTCTATATTTTCCATATGAATAATATACATATTTCATGTATTACATCAAATTTCATCGTGTCAGTTAGGGGAATTGAACGTAGGAAGGGAGGGTTCCAATCATTTCTCCCAACCACCCAAGATCACCCCAATTAACAATAATAAATAAAGAATGTTATATAATAATAGTTTTTTCAATTAATTGATGTTAATTTATAACCTATAGAATTAGAAAATAATACATGATTTATTATTTTGTTATACCTATTTATTAAATGTAAGAGTTGGGAAAAAATAAAGAATATGAATTTTAGTTTACTGTTATGCTATTAAAATTTCTAAAAAAAAATTGTAATGCATTATAAACATTCAAATATTAAATAATACATTAAACATACTTGAAGGGAAAAATATCCCATGCTTTAGGATCTATCCCGTCACTATATAGAATATTTAAATTTTAATATACTTGCACCTTTTCAAAATTTACGTAAAACTTTGTACATGAAAAATAGTAGTAGTAGATAATATGTTATCTATTGTCAATTATTTTATCATCTCATTATAAAAAGGATCACTATATGGCATCAAGTCCCTGCCAAAGAAAAGTCCCAAGGAACTTCTTCAGATTTGAATGTTAAGTCAAACAATGAAGACGGAAAAGTAATCTACAGGCCACAACGATCTAACTCCAAAATTTCCCACGCGCTACGATCCAAATTATACTGGTTGTCCATGCTGAGCCTCCTACAACCTTTTCCCTTTGAACATATACATAAGTCTCAAAATATTGCAGGTTGTTCGACTGTTCCTGCATCTATAGACCACAACTTTAAGTTAATGAAATGGAAAATTGAAGAAATAGTTACGAACCTCTTGCATTACAACTTGCAATAAAATCCAATGCATCACCTCTCTCCATGCATAGACTCCGGAGAGGTACTGGTATACTCGAATAATTTCAAGGGGATGTTCAACTGCACTTTCCTCTGCATGGTGGTGTCTGGAAGCGTCAAAGAGATAATTAGAGGGCTATCATTGCAAGCGTGGAGGGGTCTTATTTTGCAAGTAGTTGCTCAAGGTTAGGGGGAGAAATATTGAGGAGCGAGTGATGAGATCCATGGAATTGACCATCACGATCCAAATGTTTGATTCCATGACCCCAACAAAGAACAACCCATGAAATAATTCTGCATGGGAGATAAGCATCTGCAACACGCTTTATCAGTCATACAATCACTATGCCAATGGGCTATGGAAGGTCTATGTCTACTCACCAAGGACCGCCATGAAATCCCATGATAAGAACCTGAAACAAGTAACTAAAGACCATGGTTACAGGGCGATAATTCTATGATCAGATCACCAAATTTATGATGGTACTTTGGTGGAGTGTCAAGGAACCAATAACATTACTATGGTAGCATTTAATATTTTCAAACTCCCCAAATATGGGTGATTTTTAATGCATTGCTGGACTGACACATGGGATATCAAATGCCACACAGTTGTCCTCTCCACTAGGCAGCACCTGCCCCAGGCGTGAGAGCCTTAAATACGCCTCGCTGGTTTGCAACCCAGTGCTCTCCTCGGCATTCAATTTCGCTTGATGTGCATTCACTCTAGCTCATCTAACTTTTAGAGCACTCTAGCCATTTATGGGAAATGGCGCCGACTCCATCCCACAATTATCCTACGCCTCCCTCCATCTTTCCCTCAAGCTTTCTCTGTAAGCTCATGCTCTCGGCTCTGCTGGTCCTCGTTGTGCCTCCGCCCCTCACACCATGTTTCAGTCGACCTCCGCTCATTTATTTCATGCTACATATCGCTCCACTACTCGTCCATCTCTCTCAGCTCATCCACCTCATCTGCATTCTTATAATTCCGCTGATACCATGCCTCGCCACCACTGAATGCTTTGTTGTAGAGGAGGAGGCAGAGTTTTTCCCTCTCGCCCTTGAATTTCCACCATGACAGAGCGCTTTGTAGATTTTTCAGTGGCCATGTAAGCGTCAGAGGTCTATGACCCACAACTCCTCTCAATCCATTTCTCATTTCGAATTCTAGAAGCTCAGCCATGCAATTTTGGCTCAGGGTCTAGGAAAAGACTACGTAAATCCACTCTCTCTCATTCTTCCTCCCCGTAGCCTAGGAAAATGGTGGCTCTGCCCATCAAATGCATGGAGGAAACCTTTGACATCGGAGGCAGTAGCATCTTAGCCAAAGGCGCCAGGCATTTGGACAAGACAGAAGACACAGGTTCTCATTCCACCTCCATTCTAGAGTTAGACCCTCAGCTCTCTAAGAAAGAGGATGACCCCTCTGACTACGGGTGCTACATAGTGGAAGAACCGCCTCATCATCAACTTTAGGGTGAAAAGGACCAAAACATGTAGCGCCATGGTTCCTCTTTCTCCAATTTTTTCTTGCTTTACTATAGTCTCTATGTTTATTTTCATTCTACACAACAAACTTAGCTTATGGGATTTTTTGTTTAAGGTTGGTTTCCCCATTAGGGGCAACTCTCTCTATGTTCTGTGGACTGCTTTATAGGTTGGTTTCCCCCCAAGGGGCAACCCCATTTTTTATTTTTTGAACTATCACTTTCCCATCGGGGTTGGATAGCTTAGAAATCCCGATCTGGAAGCTGGATTGTACTTTTTGTACTTTTTGGTATTATATAATACAATCTAGTCTTATGCAGAAAAAAAATCGAACTAATGCTAGCATTAATTTGTAGTTCACAAGTACATGCAAAAAATTATCCAATATAATGAAACTTTTAAAGAATATCATTTATATAGCTAAAGGATAGCTTCTCTGCGTCGAGAAGAGTCCAAATAAGGTGACCATTTATTAAATTATCTTACTGGTCCTAAAACAATTATGACATTTTATTGGTTGTTCGACGATCCAGAGACGACAGACACTAAAAATGTTTAGGTTAGTAATGACAGGGACTAATTCTTAATGAAATTTCGATTACTATAGTCCGATGTCATCCGATGGTAGGGACTAATAATAAAAGAATGGTTTAAATCAATAAAATATGAACGTCCTCCGAAAAATTTACGTGTTATATCCATTATACTTTTTTATATTTTTGTTAGATCACACTCAGTGCCTTAATATAATGTCTCTCTCATTGATATATTTTTATTCTCATAGTTTAAATCAAGTATTCAATCTTCAATATTGTTGGTACTTCCAAACTTCTTTGAAGTTAGTTAGCCATCTTGAAACCTATGGAGTGAAAGTGTTGAGAAAAAATGAAACATATAAAACAATAAAATATTTTCAATTATGAATATGGGGGTTGGGGAAGTAATTGAAGGTCATATTTTGCTTTATTGGGTGGTTATATGTTTTGTTTAAATGGCTTTGGTGGTTTCTTTTTCTTTTTTTTCTAAAAAGAAAAAACAGGTTGTTTACATTTACATATATGCCTTGTTTTACTATCAATTCTATAATATGTAAGAATTTGTTTACACCTATGTTAAAAAAGGGAAATTAAATACATCCATTTATTTCCCCAGAATGCATCATCCACAAAAAGAGCCAATATGTATCCAAGCATGCAAGGAAACAATATAATGACACAATATAAACATATTACAAGACTAATTGTTTTGTCACCACACAACAAAATCGCGATCCTGATCATTGGAAAACACACATGAGTCTTGTGTCATATGGTAACAATAGGATATCGACCTTCCTTGATCTAAGAGTCATTGCATAACTCATAGAAATAGATTTATCCCATTCTTTTGCTACAACCATCCTTAAATGAAGCATCTGCAACTTCATTTTTCTCCCTATAGATGTGATAAAAAGTTATCCTTTGAAAATTACCATTCAACATATTATGCTCTTCATCCAGTTTATGTGCATGCGTGGTTCTAGTGAAGACCATTTCTGCAATCATTCTATCAACAGCTTGGAATCTCCAAAGATATCAATAGACTCAATTGTTAACCATTTAGCACAAAACAATACACCCCATAATGCTATAATCTCTACATGGGTATTCGTGCCCTCACCACAATACTAGTTGGAGTGGAACTATGATCCTAGTTCAATAATGATGTACGACCCACATCCAAATTTTTTTATAGCGAGCTGCCTTGTCGAAGAAAGCAACTGGAAATATTTTCCATACATTCACCTTTTTAATTTCTCTCAGAGAAGCCTTTTTGGAAGCAAGGCCAATTTCATAGAAGTAAGCAACAATATTCCCCCAAATTTGTTTGATATCCACAAAAAAAACCTCAAAGATGTGTATGTTCCTACTTCTCCATATTTCCTAGAGGATGTAGAAGGGGAGAGAGTGATATACCTTGTATGTCGAGGTCCAGTCAGTTAAACAATCTTCAATAGAGTTCGAATTCCATTGGGAAGAAACATTCAAAATATTCAATACTCTATTCCGAGTGGAAATCATTAAAGAACAATTAAGAAAGAGATGACTCACATCTTCCAACTCTTGTTTACACATCGCGCACCTCCCCAACCCGAGTAATCCTCTCTTGCATAGATTTCCATGTTGAAATTTTGTTTTTCCATGCCAAATGGAAAAAACAAACCAGTTTGAGAGGGATATTCTGTCTCCATATCTTCTGGAACCAACAATGTTCCTCCCAAGGTGATTGCGATGGAAATATATAATTAGAAATTCTGCACTGAAATCTATCCATAAAATATTTTTCCATCCCATGAGAGGATGTCATCACTTTCAGACAAGGAGATATATGTCATTGAAAGGTTATGAACATATTGATCCCATACATAAGCCATCTCATTGCTTAGACCAAGTTCCCATAAGTGCTACCAAGAGATATTTGTTGTGATGGACATGTTAGAGACATATATTTGATTTAAAAAATAAATACCTAGATAATGGATAAACCTGATAATCTGAATGGAGGCTTCTGTGAGTAGAAATATTTAGATAGTTTCCTTTTGAATCCATCACATAATTGAAATAATTGTCGATGTGTTTCGAACCATTTATTGTGTTTCATCATCAGGACGAAATATATGAATAGATACTGATCCAAAATGGGTATAAAGAGCTAGGTTAAAATCTAGGTAAAAAGAATGAACAAGAGAGATATTAACCACTAGAATAATAATAATAATAATAATAATAAAATAATTGTAATAATTCAAATAATTATAGAAGTAAAAAAAAAGAAAGTATTATAATAAGGATATTAAGGGTAAAAAATTTAGGAGTAAATAAATAAATAATAATTCATTATATAAATAATAAAAATTAGAAAAAATATATAAAGAAAAATATTAGTATAAAAAAAGTAATAAGAGTCTGACATGAGAGGATGTACTTGATTGAAGACTAAGAGATGGCCTTTTCTATTTCTATTAGGATTTTCCCGCTCAACCATAATGGCCCGGTGGTCGTCGCTCGCTCTGTTCTGATTCCTGCTTATAGATAGGGGCCATACAAAGAAGAGGGTCTGCTCCAATCTCTTGATGTTAGAAACCAAAAAGGGGAACCGTGGATTGTCTCAGTAGTGTTGGCTCATTTTTTAGAGTGACAGGAACAAATTTTGGCTCCAAATCGATGAGGTAACAAGACTTTGGAACTCGTCAACTTTCCCTTTGAAGGTTTATTCATTCTACGACTCCCATGTTCTTGCATTTATCATTCCCATTGACATTTCTTTACGGGGAGGCGAATTTCACATAGAATCCTCACAACAGGTGGTCAAATTTATGTTAGCTTTGTTTGGTATGAGATTTAATTCATTGTTTTATTTTAGAGAAAAAGATTGGACGCCATCCACAATGATATTCCCTTCGGCTCGTCCCTCCACTCTCTATCCTTCGTATCCCATACCTTTTTCGACTATTGCAGAGGGGGATTACCTTGATGCTTCTAGATTATTTGGAGGATATTGTTCCAAAGTGTGATACAAATTTGCTTTTTTATATATTCATAGAAAACATCATCAGAAAGGTAACAATTTTTTTGGGTGCGGGAAACTTTTATGTTTCTTTCCTTAAGTTGTTGATTCAAGGAAAATGGGGACTTCCTGTACATCTCGTTGTCTTTATTTTGCAGGGATAAGAACCCTACCTCTAAAACACCTTAGTATTGTTAAAAATTCAACAATAATACTGAATCTCAGGCTTCGTGGGAGAGAAATGGTGCTAGTGCATCAATTGGTCCTTTTGCATCCTTTGAGGATGTTGTCCAAGGGAAGAACATTGTAGTCATAGGAAAAGTAGTATATCCCTGATAGAACAATCTAAAAACTTTCCCCAAGGTCTTTATATTGTGGATCAAATGGAGAAAGCTTCATCCATGGAGGTCAAAAATCCACAAGTATCCTATTTATTCACTGCATTAGAATCCAAAACCACCATATGAAGATTCAATGGTTTTTGGCCAAAACCTAAAGCCTTGCATCAATGGGTGTACACTTCATGGACATCGAATTGTGATATTTACTTGTGCTCCAAAGGATTTTTTGTTGTCCAATTTGATGCACCAAAAAACCTGGATTTCGTACTAATTGAAGGACCATGGTTCTGGGGTGACATCGAGCTATCAATTACTCCATGGTTTCCTGGTTTTGATGCAACCTTCGTGGTGGTAATTTCCATGCTAGTGTGGGTTAGGCTCCCAAACCTACCCCTTCCTTTCCGGAACCACCAGGTTCTTGAAGACATTGGGAACAAACTTGTAAAATTAAAAAATGGATAAGGACATAATAGAAAAAGGAATGATTCACCTTTGCTCGGATTTGTGTTGAGATAGATCTTAATAAAGGATTACCATACCACATCATCCTGAAACATAACAAATTTAAATGGACACAAATCCTATATTATGAAAACACAGTATTCAAATGTCGTGTGTTCTTTCAAACAAGTCATGTTTAGAACACCTACCCTCTAGCGAAGAAGCTCCCAAAAAGAAGAGGAAGAAACCAAGAAAACCAAAATGATGGAAGATTAATGACTCTCCACCTTCGGAAGATGAGGAAGAAAACCAAGTGACACAACATGAACAATCCAAAGAAAAAATGGAGGGCAAGGTTGCACTTCAAGATGGTTTAGTCACTCCTCCATCGTTGGGTCTTGAACTAGGAAACCGAGATTCGTCCATGAGGCATTAAACATGCACAAATTTCAGAGTCCTCAAATTCAGACAAAGAATCTCCTCATCCAGATGGGCACCAAGAAGTTTATTTGGTATTGATTGATCCAAATCCAGAAGGATGGAAAAAGGTGTAGTGTAGGTCCAAAGGGAAAAATAAAAAAATCAACACAAATTGTCATCCATTATCCTTATTTTCTATTTTTATTTTTCTTCTCTCTGGCATGTGCTTAACATTTTCTTGGTCATTTTATCCGCCATTTTTCAATCATATATCTGCGCTCTCTTATAACGATTGATCATTTTCAGGGCACATACTTCATACACACTATGTGTGTTTACGAAATGTAATTTTTATTTTTTCTTAATAAAATTTACGTGTTTTTCTGCTGAAAAATAAATAAATAAAAAGTAATAATAAATAATATTAAAATTAAAATATATTTATATATAACTATAAAAATAAAAATAAAACCAAAATAAAAGAATAAAAAAGTAAATTAAAAACTATATAACTTACTAAGAGATATTAATAATAAAAATACGTTAAATAATTATAATTATAATAAATCAAATAATATATATATATGAATTAAGGAAAAAGGAAAAGGTTAAAGAAGGGAAAAAACATAATAATAATATAAATAAAAATAATAATGAATAATATTAATAACAAAAACCAAATAAATTAAAAAATAAAATATTACTATATTATAAGCGAAATATATACATATCTAATTGAATAATAATTATAAATATATAAATAAAACCAAATAAATAAATAAGGAGTACGTTATAATAGTTTATATAAACACGGAGGAATAACATAGAAATTTAAAATAAATAAATAGTATTTTAATAACAATAAGCAAGTATAATAATTATATAGATATTTAAAGGACCATTTTCATATTAAGGGATTATAATTGTGTAGATATTTTATATCAAGGGATTATAATTATATAGATATTTAATATATCATATATAGTGTAAGGGATTATCGGAATTATTAAATATAAAAATTATTATAAATAAAAATAAATAAGTCTAATAAAGTTTATAAAAATGTGAAAAAATAGAATAATCATTAGAAAAAAATCACGTCAAAATAAAAAGGGAGATAATAATAAATATGTAATAAATAATAATAACAAACAAAAATCCATTAAAAAATATGTTAGATTAAAAAAATAAAAATAAAATGAAACAAAGAAAACCAAAAAACCAAGAAGGAAAATTAAGAAAAATATATTGAGGAGAGAGTTGAGATGTAATTTTCACTGATTTTCTAGTAGTCATTTTTGTTAAGGTTGTTGATCACACATTTTTCTATCACTTTGATTTCTCATAACTTTTTGTGATGATAATGAGAAATATTAGCTAGGACGCAAGCATTCTCTATACATATGGGGTGCTTATTTTTCATAGAAAGATAAACTAGAGATGAAGATCTAAAGCGATTATGCTTGATATCTGTAGTATGCTCCTGAATTCTATGCTTGAAGGAATGAATGGATTGACCCCTCTAACACTAAAGGGGTTGTCTCCATGATCCCATGTTCCTTTCGGAATCCTTATATAAGTGAGACAAATCTACACTTGATGGCACGACTTGTCTCACCTATATAAGGCTTCCCATAGGAACATGGAATCATGTAGATCCCTTTAGAATTAGAGGGGTCAATCAAGTCATTCTATCTAGCGTAGAATTCAGGAGCATGCCATGGACATCAATGACAATCACTCTAGATCTTCAGATCTTGTTGAGCATTTTACGAATACTAAGTATCACATATGTATAGAAGATGCTTGTGTCCTAGCTAAGATTTCTCATTATCATCACAAAAAGTTTAGGGAAACCATAAAAATAGAGAAATATGCGGTCAACAACCTAACAAGGATGACTGCTAGAAAAACAATAAAAATTGGATCCTAACTCTCTTCTCAAGATATTCTTTTTAATTTTCCTTCTTAGTATTTTAGTTTTCTTCCTTTGATGTTTCCCTACTTTTTATTACCTATCTTCTTTTTGTTACTTGGTTTTTTTTATTTTCTTTTATTTTTTTTGAATTTTTGTTTGTTATTATTATATATTACATATTTATTACTATCTATATTTTTATTTTTAATCTCAGTTTTTCATTCAATGATTATTTTATTTTTTTACGTTTTATTAAATTTATTTATTTTTATTTATAATAATTTATCTATTTAATCTTTCCCATAATCTCTTACTCTCTATATAATCCATTAAATATCTGTATAATTATAATCCCAGAATATGAAAGTGATCCTCTAAATATCTATATAATTATTATATTTACTTATCATTATTAAAGTACTATTTATTTATTTTAAATTTCTATGATTATTGCTTCATGCTCATATAAACTATTATAACTTATTTTTATTTCCTTATTTGGTTTTATCTATATATTTATAATTATTATTCAATTATATATATATATATATATATATATATATATATATATATATATATATATAATTTTTTTTTTTTCTTAATTTATTTGCATTTTGTTATTAATATTATTCATTTTTTTTTTTTTTTTTTTTTTTTTTTCTGTATAAGACTAGACTCTATTATATAATACAAAAAGTACAAAGAGGTACAGTCTAGCTTCCAGATCAAGATTGTTGAGCTAGCCAATCCTGATGGGAAAGAGATAATTCAAAAAATAAAAAATGGGGTTATCCCTTAGTGGGGAACAAACCCATAAAACAATCCACAAAACATAGAGAGAGTTGTCCCTAATGGGGAAACCAACCTTGAACAGAAAAATCCCAGTAGCTAAGTTTGTTGTACAGAATGAAAATAAACATGGATACTATAGTAAAGCTAGAAAAAACTGAAGAAAGAGGAACCATGACACTATACGTTCTGGTCCTTTGCATCCTAAAGCTACTGATGAAGTGATTCTTCCACTATGTAGCACCCATAGTCAGAGGGGTCATCTTATATCTTGGGGAGCCGAGGGACCAGCTCTGGCATGGAGGTGGAATGAGCCCCTGTGTCTTTTGAATTGTCCAAATGCTTGGCTCCTTCGGCTGAACTGCTGCGACCTCGTTGTCAAAGGTTTCCTCCATGCATTTGACAGGCGGAGCCATCATTTTTCTAGGTTGCGGGGAGGAAAAATGAGAGAGAGTGGATTTACGCAACCTTTTCCTAAACCCCGAGCCAGAATTTCTTGGTTGAGCTTCTAGAATTCGAAATGTGAAATGGGCTGAGAGGAGCTGTGGGTCATAGACCTCCAGCGATTCCATGGCCACAAAAAAATCCACCAAGCGCTCCGCCATGGCGAAAATTAGAGGGCGAACCTTTGCCTCCTCCTCTGCGGAAACACATTCAGTGGCGACGAGGAATGGTATCAACATAATTATGAGAATGCATATGAGGTGGGTGAGTAGAGTGAGATGGATGAGTAGTGGAGTGATATGCAGCGTGAAACGAATGAGCGGAGGGGTTACTGAACAACAGAGTGAGGGGCGGAGGCACAACAAGGACCAACAGTGCCGAGAGCAGGAGCTTGCAAAGAAAGCCTGAGGGAAAGGTGGAGGGAGGCACGAGATAATTGCTAGCTGGAGTCGGCACCATTTCCCATAAATGGCCATAGCGCTCTGCAAGTCGGACGAATAGGAGTGAATGCACATCAAACGAAATTGAATGTCGAGGAGAGCTCCATGCTGCAGACCAGCAAGGCATCTTAAAGGCTCTCATGCTTGAGGCAGGGGTTGCCTCGTGGAGAGGATAGTTGCGTAGCATTGGAGATCCCAAGTGTCGTGCCAGCATTGCATTACAGATCACTCGCATCCGAGGAATATTATTCATTATTATTACTTTTTATATTATTATTATATTTTTTCCTTCCTTAACTTTTTTTTTTCTTCTTAGTTCAAATATATATATATATATATATATATGATTTGATATATTTTTATTAGTATTTCTATTATTAATACCCTATATGGTTTTTTATGTACCTCTTATTTCTTTATTTTTATTTTTATATATAGATATATTTTATTTTAATATTATTTAATATTAATATTTTTATTTTTATTAATATTTTTCTATATATAATTTTAACTTTTAACTTAGCTCTTTTTAGACCTATGGTGAAACAATATCTATTTATTTATTTCGTCTTGATGATGAAGCATATTAAATGGTTCGAAACACGTTGACAATTATTTCAATTATGTGATGAATCTGGAAGACAACTATCTAAAAACTTTGATAATCACAAAACGAAAAGAACGATCTCCTTTAAATCCTTTGATCATATCCAATCCAATCTCAACCTCTATTCTTGTTTCAATCTCCCAATGAAGATTCTCAATCAACTAATGTTTATTTTTCAACAAATTATTCCAGATGTAAGAGACTGTTGGGACCTGTGCCCCCCTTTAATCCACTCCATGAGCAATTGATTTTAAAAAACATTTATCCCTGATGATCATTTTCCATATGCTTGTACCATTTGTAGCATGCCAAAGACTCTTTATTAGCAAAGCTCGACCAAATAGTTCAATGTTTTTATACCCCATCCCTCTGCCTCCTTCGGAGTAGAAATTGTCTCTAGACTAACTAGTTGAATCATCTTGCCCTTGCCCTTGCCCGATCCAACCCAATTTTTTTTTAAATAAATGAGTTAATCCTCTTGATGATGTGTTTGAGCATCTAGTAAAGATTCATCCAATACACATAGATGCTCTGTAGAACCAACTGGACTAGAATTAATCTCTGCCAAGGCCCCCAAAGGTGAGCCATTTGTTTGACCAAAGAGTTAATTTTTGCTCAAAATTTCCAATCAACCATTTATCTAGTCTTTGATCCCGAATTTATTAGGTTTCATAAATTGACCAATAAGATACTAGAATTAATCTCTGCCAAGGCCCCCAAAGGTGAGCCATTTGTTTGACCAAAAAGTTAATTTTTGCTCAAAATTTCCAATCAACCATTTATCTAGTCTTTGATCCCGAATTTATTAGGTTTCATAAATTGACCAATAAGATACTTGTCATTATCCAATCAACAACATGCATCGAGTGACCAATTTTTTGTAAAATCATTCATTCTTAAAAAAGTCTCAATCTACACAGTCAAAAGCTTTATTTTTATTTGGAAATTTAATCTAGTGAAAGAATTCAATCTGTCACAATCTACACAGTCAAAAGCTTTATTTTTATTTGGAAATTTATTCTAGTGAAAGAATTCAATCTGTCACAGCGAATTCAAAACAGGTTTCAATTTTGCTTTCAATGAGAGTTGAACTCATGACCTCCCGCTTACTAAACGGGTGCTCTAACCAACTGAGCTATGAAAGCATCTGTTTCAAACCAACTCGAATAAAAACACATAATCAATCTGGCGCGCCCACTTTTTTAGCCATTTATCTATCTATAAATGGTATAAGAGCGTTTGTAACTTGTAGATACAACGTCTATTTCTTGACCAACGTCGTAGGTTCGAGCCTTACTCGGGACAATAGTGGTGGTATATTAAATTGTGATTAATGATGGTTGTGTATGTACTGAACATGAAAATTTGATTTCAGGTCAGTGCATCAAATTTACATATAACTAAGATATAAATATTAAGGTAGGAAAGTTAACTTCACTCCAAGTTTTATATCAAACCTTCAAATTTGGATGGAAACGACTTATGAGATCCATATCAAACAGTCAAATTTGGATAATATATCAACATTATTCTTATTATTCCATTATGATAATTATTTGACATTGTAACTCATAATGAGAGGATAAAAGTTGTATGGCAGAGTTGTTCATTATGTAAGGTAATTTCAGGAAAGGTATATAATTGTTAGTGCATTAATTTTTATGTAGTTATTATAGCGATAGGAGTTGTCTAACGAGTTTGGATGGTCAAAATTGGCCTGAATTCTGGCCAAATTTTTTTAAGAAATCTTATCGTAACAATGTTTGAATTATGATTTTGATGGTGGAAATGGATTCAGCACTATCAAAAACCTCTAGGGCACCCAAAATATTAAATATTAATAATTATAACATGGATTTACAAAAATCCCTGTCAGATTTTCTTAAAATTTTACCGAAATTTCCATGATTGTCAAAGTGAAAAAACAGTATAATTAGATAAATCTATAAATCAGAGGGTCGATAAATCTCATTTTTTATTAGTTTATAGATACATTTTATTTTGATTAGTTACTTTTTAAAATTAATAATATTAATTTGTTGTTATATTAATGTTTTTTTTATTGTATCCGTTTAATTTATAATTATTAATGTATTGGCACATTAATATTATTATGTGGTTGTTTTTTTTAGTATGTTTAATTGCAATAGTTAAAAGGTATATCATATTATGAAATCATTAATTATCTATTTTTCATTGGTCGATAAATCTTAAATAAGTCACTCTTATAGAGGGTCCATAAATCTCATTTTTTATTAGTTTATTTTTAAGATGAGATACATTTTATTTTGATTAGTTATTTTTTAAAATTAATAATATTAATGTTGTTATATTAATGGTTTTTTATTGTCTCTGTTTAATTTATAATTATTAATGTATTGGCACATTAATATTATTATGTGGTTGTTTTTTTAACATGTTTAATTGCAATAGTTAAAAGGTATATCATATTATGAAATTATTAATCATCTATTTTTCATTGGTCATTGAAATGGTATATTAGTGGTTTTTATTTATTTGATAGCAAGTATTAAGTGATTGAGCTTGTGGTTGCATCAATTTCATGGTAGGAGTTGGGTTGGTTATAGAAGTTTGGATATATGGGTGGTGTTGGATGAATTAATTATCATTTTAATTAAGAACATCATTTCAAAGCTATTTTGTAAAATATATGCTAGAACAAATGACAATTAGCGCTAATAAAATCTCAAAACCAATTGTTGTAAATATCACTCTCAACACTCTAGACACACTTGTTGTTACACTCCAAATCTTGCTCACACTTCAGAAAGAAAAAACACACATTGCAGAATAAATCACACGCTGCCACCCAATCACTCTTATTTGAAAGAAATAACACTCTTGGAAACCATTCAAAACTCGAACAATAAAATAATAATTGTTGTAACACGCATTCAATCAATTTGTAATATTCCCAAATGGGAAAAGAACAATACATGAACATAATAATGAAAAGAACAGTGAATAATTCAACACACCATGATACGAGACAAATGTACAACCATCTTATTAAACATATCATCAAATAATAGGCACAAGATCTTGAGGATTAAGTCACTCACGCAATACAAAACAAGCCTCTACAAGCAAAATATGCCATCACATGAGAAATAACTGCCACACAAATGCCCTGAGCTAAGACAACACAGTTTTAGGGCATAAATTGCTGCATAAAGATAAATCAATATAGATCTGTTGTTATATATCTCAAATAATTCTAGGAGTGAAGATCTAGCCTCCTAGACACCTTTCCAAGAGAACCCGAGAAGGGTTTCCAAGAATACACCCAAATACAAATGGTGATCTACATCCCTAAGACTGAAGAGTCACTGCAAACTGAAGCTCATGAAAATAAAAGGCTGAAATAATATAGATCTAATGTAGATCTCCTCAAGGGTCTCCTCCAAAGAAAGGCTGAACCCTTCACCTACATGAAAACACTCTAAAAGAGCCAATAGATCCACCTCTGAAGCTGTCCTCTAAAATAACGCAATTCCAGACTGAAACTATGCTTTAAGTGATGGAAATAGGTTGGCCTAGTGCCAAAGATCTGAAATGTGCTCAGAATTCCTCCTTATTGATCTCCCAAGAGAAGGAATCCTTCCTCCTATGAAAAAATAGCTCAGAAAGTGGGTTTCTCAACCCTCTACTGCAACACCTTGCAACACAACTCAGATCTGAACAGACACTGCACTGTTGCTGAAGACTGAAGCTTGGTCAGAACGCTGGATATGTGGAAATGATAGATCAATACTCTCCCAAGAGGCCTCTCAAGGAAAGAGGTTGGATTCCCGACCGGGAACACCCTGTGCTAAACAACACAAGCAATCTTAGCTAAACAGCTAAAGAGAGCACAAGTCTAAATAGACATATCAAAATAATAATCATAAGCTAACCCCATATGGCTGCCATCCTCTTCATTATAAACAATGTGAGCCTCCTCACCTTAGGTCCCACTCATTAGGGTTTCCACCATCATGCAATTAATCTCCCTCCAAAACTGCGTTGTCCCATCATCAATGCCACTCCTCAATAACAACGTTGTTTGATTTGGTCAAAGTTGACCTATTCAACATGCTCCAGCCCCTTTCACACCTAAGGATCTTCAATCTGGCATTTATATGACCTCCATTCACACTAGGAGTGTCTTTTATTCATTCTAAGGAGATTTATGGGTCTCCATACCCTCTTATTCTTCTATCTATGAGAAAAATTAAAATGTAATATTCCAATTAGCTATGTGCTAATTTAGGAATATTACAGTCCTCCCCTCCCAAATGTTGCTTGTACTTAAGAAACTGTAAGGATAGAACTGAAGAGCATCTCCTCTTCCTCCTGTAGCATGTCCATGTGATAAGCTCCTCCAATGAACAAGATGTTGTTTTATTAATAAGTTTCCAAGTTGCTCCTCCCAAGTGTATAAGTATGCCTTTGGTGAAAATTCCATATGGCCCTTACCATGAACAAGTGGAATATCCATGGAAGAAACTATATGTGGTCTAGAGGCCTTCTTGAGGCATGGAATCTAAAATATATTTGGAACTATCATTCCCATGTGAAGCCTCCATCCCCAAGCTATCATCCACAAAAAGTGAGTCACCCTCCAACATGGAAAGTCATGAAACATCTCCTCCACCTTAGGCTCCCACAAAGAAGGTCGGTTGTATAGCTGAATATGATGGATTAAATTGTCCATCCCATGTTGTCTCTCTCTCCACTTATGATAAGTGTAGAGTTGCTGCTGAGTATGGGTTGCAATAATGTTGCCTTCATGGAGCAAAAGGGCAATGGGATCCTCAAAGACCCATTCTTTGGTTCTTGCCCAAATCATCCCATATAAAATGAATATGACATTATGATCATAGGGAATCCAAATGAGAGGAGTACTGAAGGTTTTTGCATAGTGCTGGAAGGTACCAACAGTTTCTCAAGTAGTTACAACACATTTTTACCAACTACAGTTTCAGAACATGATGTGGCAAGTTGTCTCTCCACAAATTGCTAGTTGTGCATGTCATCACATCTATTAGTAAATAGTAAATGGCATTGTATGTCGGCTGAGCGTACAGGAAATAGTACAAAACTTGCTCAATGCCATAGAAGCAATGGCTTTCTCCATCATAGATGTTGGTCCCAAAATGACCCTGAAGCCCAAATAGAGGTTTACCCTCTTGTGGAGCAATGCATTGTATAGAGATGGCAAGAGAATGCAAATACTGTGTTAGATCATCAGTAAGTGCAAAAACACAATTCTTACCATGTACTGAGAGTAACTGATAATAAGATCCATGAATGAGCCCCCCATAGTGGTATGATATACTCCCATGAAGAGGAATGTACTATGTGATGTATGAATATATTTCTTCTTATGCTTGGAAATCCAAGTCAAGAAGATCATATCATGGTAATAAATGTCTCCATCCAATACTCCATCACTCTCATCTCCTACTTGTCCATCAAGTGCATCATATGTGAAGTGATCCTGGGAACACTCCATCAACAAAATCAAGCTCCCAAGTGACAGCGATGTTGGCCCTTGTAATAAGGCTCCTACCATCTCATAGCTCCATTCTTTGGCATACCACATGTCAAAGCCATCAATCATAATGCTGCTATATATGGGAGATTCCTTCCAAAGGGAAAGTACCTCTTGATCCTCCAAGGCTAAGGAGTAACCCTTTTGCACCATGATAGTGCCATCACCTTTTCCTACAACATCATGCAAAGCATGGGAGAAAATCAACCCATAGCCTCCCAAGGACATCCAAAATAGCAACAACTCTTGTTGCCTCCCCACACCATCACCATATAAACTATGGAGCAACAACATGATGGTTGACATGAAAGATATCACATCACCCCAATGCACCCAAAATCCTTGCTGCCATACTATGCAAGTGCCATGCCAAGTTTCATCCACCAACACACCCTTTGAAGAAGGATATGTCACATGATGGTAAAAATATTTCAAGAGTAGCCAACACAGCCATGCCTCTTGCTACCCTGTGTCATAGATCTGCAAGTGGCTCTCCAGCCTCTTGCTCATCAACATCACCCATCCAACCAATGGTGAGTGTCTATCATCATGCTCAGAATTGGTATCCCGCCAATGGAGAATACCATCCTCCCAAATCAGATTTCTATCCTTGCATTTCATGGGATGTTGAAATGAAATCTCCTGGAGATCTCCAAATGAAGACTGCTCATCAATGACCAAGTTAAATCCATAAAGATCCAAATAAGATGTAGGAAAAAAACTTCTCATCAAGGTGTGAAGTGCTCATCAAGAAGTTTCCATCATAATAATGGAAGATGTCATTCCTCATAAGATTCCCTCCCTCAACCATTTGTCTATCCTCTGCCGTATATGTAGAAAGGTCATTGAAATATTCCAATAATGGTTGGGCCCCCAACTCATCACTGCTGCTCAATGACAACGCTGTTGATATCCATAGTGGTGCATTTGATGTCTCAAGATCATGCTCCATGCTGAACACATAGTTTTGCACTGATCTGCTCAGGACTATGTTAATCCCATCCTCCAAAATTCTATACTCCAACCCCAAGAGTTGTGTGCAGCTCAAAAATGATACACTAGGATGACTGTATATCTCCTCCTTGAAAATATTAAGGCTTCTCAGCATAGTGATAGTTTGTTGCTCCAAATCAGCAATGTACTTTGACCCTAGGTCATGCAATGGTACATTCCCACAATCCTCCATATGATGTGTTGACATAATAGAAAGTGGAAACATGTGCATACCTTGGTAAAGCTTGGGAACATCTTGTACTGCTACAAGGGTTCCTCCTTCCGGTGTGATGCCTTCCCCAACTAATAATGATGATGGTTTCTCTTCCATGGTTGCATCAGCACTGGTACAAGTCTCCTCCTCCTCATGCATCTCCAAAATAGTGCATGTGATCCCAATTGTCAAGAGATGAAGACCACTTAGCAAAGATTCAAGGGTTCTTTCTCCTAATGCAAGTGCTCCTATAGCAAGTGGTGGTGAAAGCTCCTTCTCATCTGATTCCTTCTTGTCAAATTTCTTGATCAACCTCTGAGTAAAATATGCATATGCAGTCACCTTTGCATGACTCAAATGGCTGAACCACCAAATGTTTGATTCACCCTCAAGGTGTAGCGCTGCAATCTCAACAACTTCTTTCCCTACTATTGGATGTAGCAGGAAAATGCATCCAACTCCTTTCCCCAAGCCCTTGCTGTGCATGTGGATTACCCATCAAAGGCAGATAATAGAAATCTATTGCCCTCTTTTCTTCTATTACTGCAAGGTCTCATTTCTTGCTTGAGATGAATGAATTGTGGGAGAGTTAGATTCTCCTTGAAAGCTCGAGGTTGAGACTTATATTTTGCAAGATACTCACTTAGAATCTCATGATCTAAGTTTCCTCCATCTTCATGCCTCTTGTCTTCAAAAGAAAATGGTATTGCATATTTCTTTGGAGCTATATGCAATACCGGATCTTTTTTTTACTGATATGAAGTACATGGACCTTCCTCATCTTGAAACCCTAGTGTGGTTTCACTTCTTTTCTCTATTTTTCTTTGCTTGACCTCCTTGGTGATGTTCTTCTTAGATCTGAAAATAGATGAGATAAAAGTCATTTTCTCCATCATCTTGATTTCTTTCTTCTTCTTCTTAATCTCCTGATAGCATAATGGCTGAGATCCACAGGCTGAGCCAAGATTGTGCTCTGATAATACTGTAATATTCCCAAATTGGAAAGCAACAACACATGAACAAAATAATGAAAAGAATAGTGAATAAATCAACACACCATGATATGAGACAAATGTACAACCATCTTATTAAACATATCAGAAAATAATAGGCACAAGATCTTGAGGATCAAGTCACTCAAGTAATACAAAACAAGCCTCTACAAGAAAAATATGCCATCACATGAGAAATAGATGCCATACAAATGCCCTGAGCTAATACAACACAATTTTAGGGCATAAACTGTCGCATAAAGATAGATCAATATAGATCTGTTGTTATATAGTTTTTATAATACTAGGAGTGAAGATCTAGCCTCCTAAACACCTTTCCAAGAGAACCCGGGAAGGGTTTCCGGGAATACACCCAAATACAAATGGTGATCTACAGCCCTAAGACTGAAGAGTCACTAAAAACTGAAGCTCATGAAAATATAAGGCTGAAATAATATAGATTTTATGTAGACCTCCTCAAGGGTCTCCTCCAAAGAAAGGCTGAACCCTTCACCTATAGGAAAACACTCTAAAAGAGCCAATAGATCCACCTCTGAAGCTGCCCTATAAAATAACGCAATTACAAACTGAAACTGCGCTGTAAGTGATGGAAATAGGTTGGCCTGGTGCCAAATATTTGAAATTTTCTTAGAATTCCTCCTTGCTGATCTCCCAAGAGAAGGAATCCTTCCTCCTATGAAAAAATAGTTCAGAAAGTGGGTTTCTCAACCCTCCACTGCAACACCCTGCAACACAACTCAAATCTGAACAGACACAGTGCTGTAGATGAATACTGAAGCTTGGTCAAAATTATGGATATGTGGAAATGATAGATCAATACTCTCCCAAGAGGCCTCTCAAGGAAAAAGGTGGGATTCCCAAATGGGAACACCCTGTGCTAAACATCACAAGCAATCTTAGCTAAACAGCTAAAGAGAGCACAAATCTAAACAGACATATCAAAATAATAAACATAAGCTAACCCCATATGGCTACCATCCTCTTCCTTATAAAAAATGTGATCCTTCTCACCTTGGGTCCCACTCATTAGGGTTTCCACCATCATGCAATTAATCTCCCTCCAAAATTGCGCTGTCCCATCATTAATGGCACTCCTCCATAACAACGATGTTTGATTTGGTCAAAGTTGACCTATTCAACATGCTCTAGCCCCTTTTCACACCTAAGGGTCTTCAATCCGACTTTTATATGACCTCCATTCACACTAGGAGTGTCTTTTACTCATTCTAAGGAGATTTATGGGTCTCCATACCCTCTTATTCTTCTATCTAAGAGCAAAATTAAAATGTAATATTCCAATTAGCTGTTTGCTAATTTAGGAATATTACACAATTAAACATACCAAATAACTATAACAGTAATCAAACAACCATCTCACCTAATAAAGGGATCGGTCCAGGTTCTACATTGTTACATAATGATAGATGTTACAATCCTACAACTATTCAATACATGAACACGATCTATAACAATAACAATAAATCACACATAACTCACAACTGAGAGGAAATAAATGTATTGCTACGATACCTCCTTAACTATTGATCCCTGCTACGAAGGAGGGCCCTTCCTCCTTTGTAGGGGTTGGTGATTTACATAACACACAAGCTAATCAGGAAAGAGATATGAAGCCACAAACAATAAAGAGTCGCATTGATGAAAGTTGCAATATAGGATTGTTTACAGTGATGATGCTCTCCCTCTGATCTTTATCTATGCATGTCCCATGGGAAAGGAGTACACTCTTTGATATTTAAGATTACATTATTTTTTGAAAAGCAGGATCATCATAAGAGTCTCTTGATTCTCATGTGATCCAAATTGAGATTATACAAAATTGTTTTGTAACAAATTGTCTTAATTGAAACAAAGCTATAAAAACTTTGTAAATTACAACGGATTATCATTTGAAACTATCAATTATTTCAATTAAGTTGGTTACCTTGACCATTAGTGTCTTGCTTTAACAATCAAACTGATTTTGACCTTGTGTCTGTCCATGTGAGTCTTTTTTGCTAATCACAAAAGAATGGTGTCCAAAACATGCCTTGATATTGTAGTAGCAACGCTAGCGGAGCCTTCATTCCATATTTAGCAAAGAAAAATGGAGGAGATATCATGTTATAACAACATCTCAACAAGCCATAACACCTAAAACAACCCTTCATCAATTCATTAATAAAATAACTTAAAGTAATTAGCTTTTGTATCGAATTACAAACAAAACTAAATAATAAAGGTGACATGCAAAGAAAACATACTTTGGCTAATAAGACTAACGAAGTGAGAAGGTCTGGATTTTTCGGGTCAAAATAGAAGGAAACGATAGGGAAAATAGGCACAAAGAGAGTGTCGATTTTGTGTCCCAACATATCCCCCCAACTTATATACATGTCCTCGTTCAGACCTTTGTAACCATTTTCTAACATGTTGTGAATGAAATTCTGAAAAATTATATACTCCTTTTGTATATTTTTCAGATGCTTTGTATCCTCGGGAGACAAGTAATTCCACTTCCCACAGTCTTTCATATAGTTGATACATGTGTTTTTACTTATAGACATGAGCCCAAATGAGTGGAAATCTGAACTTGAGTCCATGCCATTTGTGACAACCCCATCCATGGTTCTCTCATAAAATACATTGTAAATATATTTTTACAGATATGTGAAATTAAAAAAATGGGGACTGAGTTAAAGGGACACAAATTCTAGAGATGAGGAGGAGAATGATTTTCTTGGGAGGTTGTGGTTTCTTGTGTAGAGCAAGAAACTTGATTTGTAGGATAACCATTAAAGGTTGGTTGGTGCATGAATTCAAGGGACTAGTTCTTAAACTTAAATGGGTTGCAAGAGGAGGTACAAATCCCATGTTGCTTTAGAAATAGTAACAATAATAGAGGAAAAAAGGTTCATTAGAGAGACTACACATTACAGGGCAACAAGGATGGAACAATAAATTCAAAACAAAAAAAAAAAAAAGTAGGAGGGGCGATGAGAATTGAGGTTGGAGGCAGACATATAAGGCATGGATTTGAGCATCCAATGGGGGGAATGAGTAGGAAACAAATAAGAGAAGAGAAGAGAAGGAGATTGGTTCTCTGCATCCATGGAGGTCATAGGTTGAGTTGATAGTCTTTGTAGCCCTGTAATAGCTTTGGGTCCCTGGAGGCTATGGGTTGAGATAGGATCCCTGGAGCCCTGTAAGAACTTGGGTCCTTGGAGGATGTGGGTTGAAACAGAGTCTATAGAGCCCTGTAACAACTTGGGTCCCTGGAGGCTGTGGGTTGGGATGGAATCTCTAGAGCTTTGTAATATCTTGGGTCCCCTAGACATTGTGGGTTGAGATAAAAAAATATGGAGCCGTATTACATCTTGGGAAGAGGTGAATATTGGAGCAACATGAAAGGAAGACTTGAATGAAGACCTTTGGTCACTGCACTACTTCTTCATTGGATTCTGTACTCCTTAGAAGGGGTGAATCATTGTGTGTGCACTTGGGAGTGAGGTAGAGTACCTCTAGACTTCCTATGTTGACAAAGGAAGTAACAATCAACTAGTGGGATTCAGGAAGGAGGTCCTCTGGAGTCCCTATTTCAGTTAGAAACTGGTGGTCGAATCCCTTAAGCAAGCACCCCCCTCAGACTCTAGAATTTGGATTAGGGGTGATAGTTGCAAGTAAGTGTGGCTACAATTTTTTATGGTCGGGTGGATAGTCCTTGTCCCAGACTCGGTTTCCCTGCAAATTCAAACATGAGTATCCACTTATGCTTGTTTACCTATTGACGAATCATGATGATTTTATGATTGTAACAGTTATGTATTTTGGGACTGTATCTGTGTTGTTAATGCTTAAACATGTGGTTACACCTATGCGGGAATATGACAATGATGGATATGTTAAATAAAATTTGTATGTGTTTGTTGTTTCTCTGAAACAAATGACACTAATAAATAAACTAAGTAAGTGAGAGCTTATGAACTGAACTATATTCTGAATGAAATGCTTAACTATGTTGAACAACTACATTTAAATAAATAACATGAAGACATCATTTCATTCTACAGTCGTAGCATAATCCATAAGAACTTGGAATGAAACTTGGAAATAGTTGGCTCAAAGGACCTTCTTATTACAATAAACCAATTACATAAGAGACCACCCACTTGGCAGGGTTTGGAGGAGTCAAGTGGAGGAGAAAAATATTGTAGAGTGGTGGTAGTTGAAACAGGAGCAATCGACTAAAGAACAGAGTACCCTTAGAAGAATTTTAAGTGAGGAACGAACAACGAGGATTGAATCACAGAGTCGAGAGTTTAATAGTTGATGACAGAGATTAATATGGGCGAAAGGGCCAACTAAGAGCCAAGAAGGTTGAGCGGACGACTGTGATTAAATCGCAGATCCAAAGACGAAAGATGGACAGTCGCGATGACTTCGTGGACCAGGTAGTATAAGATGCAAAGTAATAAGGAGAAGAAGTTGCGCGGACCGTTGGATCATGCAGTAGATCAATGGAAGACGATAGACCGTGACTTTGTACTTCACATATTATAGCGAATATCGTTTAAGAGTTCACACGATATGTTGTTTGCGGTGCGATGTGATAAGAATTGAGAACTACGATGCGAATGAGCATAGGCCACGTGCCAACACTGCGCAAGAGCGCATTTCGCAATATTTTGTGGTTTAGCGTGTTCGGTAAAGAGTTAAAGGTTGCGGGCAAGAAACTGCGACGTGTTGTGATTGGTTATCGGGATGTGGGACCCAAGAGCCCTGGTTCCGTGTAAAATGTAAAGTGCTATGGGTAGGTGTGGTTTGTGTAAGGTGATTGTTGTTGATTCGTGCATGTATGTATGTTAAACCACCTCCGATGTATTTTGTATTCGCTGTGTAAAGAAAAAGGAATTTATGTGGGACCTAACCCACCAGTCCATGAAGATAAGTTAATTTGTAGTTACGGCTGCATCAGTTTGTGGTGGACGAATGGTTTGGTGCCACATGGCCCTGTCATGGGCTGCCACGTGGCACCCCGACAATGGTTTAAAATTTTCGTTATGGTCTAACTAAGGTCCGAGGGATTCGAACCCCCAACCTCAAACTTCACAACACAATGCTCTACCAACAGGGCACACGGTGGGTATTATTAACCTATGGAATACACCGTTATTTAAGTTTTACATTCGCGCCTTTTGGAGGAAAGGGTCGAGTCGAAGCCCCTGGCCCCCGATCACCATGCACCCATGGAACCGATGGCGGAGGAGTTGAGGTCTCGGGGCTTAGCCCTGGCCCAAGGTCACAAATCCAAACATATGATCGAAGCACGAGAGTTACGGGGCTCGACGAGAAGGGCAGGCGGTTAGCCTGTCCCTTGGACCTGTGGCACCCCATATAACTGTGCCCGAAGTTTTGGGGGCTATGCCGGTAGGGGCAAGCGGTTAGCCCCAGCCCCCGGGCGCATGGTCCCTTGTGGCCCTAATTTTCCACCATAAAGGGTCATTGGGATATATATTAAACCTGCAAAATGCACCAGCCAAGGGCAAAAATGTCGCTCCGTTAGCGAAAAATAGGGAAAATTTTCTAGGATAGTTAGACTGTTGGTTTGATTTGTTGGAAAATTAATAGTAAAAGTCATGGAAGAGCTTGGAAGCTCATATATTTTTTATTTTTTTAACACATTGAGCTCAGAAAGAGTCCACCTAAGAGTTTTGGATGTTCTCGATCCAATTGTGACCTTTATTTGTTGATTTGAGCACATCTAAGGAGTCTTTTTATAGGTTGAATACTAAGGGTGTATGGATCAATCAAGTTTTTGAAGCAATTCTAGAAGGTGTTTGGGCATGGAGAAGGAATTGTAGGGGTGTTCTCACCTTCAAAAGTCTACTACAGTAGTTGTTACTTATAGGGTTTAGCTCAGGTTTACTTTTCTCATTATGTCATGTTGAGGGAAATTATTTTTATGCTTTTCAATGTGGAATGAGAGTGCTCACATGCTCATTTTAGCTCATTTCAGTTGGAGTATAGGATCTTTGTAGGTGATGCCTTGTGTTTTTGCTTTATGTGAGAGTTATTTGCAGGAGAACATTACCTTGTAGGGGTAATAGCCACATGTTTCCATCTGCAAAATTTTTGTACTCCCTTTTCTATAATGAATATATGGAGTGGTCCAGCTATGTTGGTAGACCCAGAGATGTAGTCCAGGAGAGGTGAACTTCGTCAACAAATATTTTGTTATTCTCTTCATGATGCATGTATGATTTATGTGATATTATATTGCTTATGTTAAGTTTACATGTGAAGACTAACTCATGACTTGAAGAGACATTGGAAAAACTTGTTTGTGTCAAGACCCATTTTAACTTGCAAAGCATTGAAACGATCCTTGTTTATTTATTTGATTCTGAGGAAGAGGAAAGAGAACACCTCCTCCATTTCTAGATCATGTGTGTATGATATCCCGTTAGAAAGGTCTATTCGAGGACAATGACTTTAAACTATAAAAGTTAGACATGTTTTCCCTTTTCTCTAAAAAATGTCATTTAGTGCCTCAAAACGACTCTCAAAGTTTAGGACCCGAAAAAATGCCAAAATAGAAAATATTAAAATTGGAGAGAGCAGCCATTGCACAGGAATAACACACAATAATTAATTTCTATATCATAATCAAATGAATATATTACAATTTTTATAGTGCTGCTGAGATCCAACTAATTCCACTCTTGGAGGGAGAAGTTGAGAGAATATCTCAACATCCTCCAACAAACCCAATCCCTAATCTTTAGCATGCATCATAAATGAGGCATTATCTCAAACACCCCCCCTTAATGCCTACATTACAGAAATGGAGAACACACTAATTTAATACAAACATTTGTCTGCCCTGGTCTTCATTAACATTTGTACCCACTCTGAGATCTCATAGACAATGCTCTTTTCTCCACCATTTTCGAGCTACCATTCAACCCATTTAAAATACATTTGTTTCTCACCAAAGATGTTGAATTTGTAAGATCAAAGATTCTTGACACCCCCGAAGAAGAGTCTCGACACTGAACTATCCTATGGAAATATTTCCATCTGTGAAATAACCCCGAAGAATAAATTTCAATAGTCTATAGGAAAATATTCTAGGTACAGAATATGATCAACGATCAATCCTACAAAGTGACCTTTACACACAAGGATCTCATTGTATAACCTGTAACCGATGCTCTTGAAGCCCGAAGCACAACAAGATCCATCAGCATATAACAAATTCACACAATCAAATTAGCCAATTGTTCTCTTGGCACCGAAGAACGTCGAGAACGACTAATTTAAATAATGCTAATTTGTTCAATAATTGGTTCTACACTACACAAATCTCACAACAAAAAAATCATAATTCTACATATTAATAAGCCACACACTCCACCAACATAATTCTTCTTCGCCTATAAACTGACTCGGGACGAACTTGTCTGCCCTATCGAAAATTTTGGAATCCCTTGTGGCTATAAATTCTTCTGTTTGCTTGCCAATTTCTGAGCGCAAACAACAATTGGAACATCTGGTGGTTGAAAGAGAAGTGAAGGGATCAGAGGACAATTCATTGGAATACAAATTAACTGAAAAATTGGAATCCATATCGCCGAAATAGTGGTCATCATCTTCATCGCAGGTCTGGATTCGAAATGAATAGGCGGCCGAAGGCACTCATGTCTGCATGGCCTTTCGACACGGTTTCCATGCCTTCACATAGATTATGAATCTCCGCCCACTTTTACTGGAAGCCATCTTTACTACTTCGCCGATGGTACTGTAATTTTTATAATCAAAGGTGATCATATTATAATAATCCATCGGAATACAAATTTGCAATCATTATTTCCAATGCGTTAACCTAGGTGATCATATTGTCTTGCCACTGGAATACATTAGCGCTGTAAGGCTCAAGAATAGCAAGTAGGAAGGGGAAATATATTCAGCTCGTTGTTAACCCTGCTTGGAAGGCAACGCCGGTGGACGGCAACTAGGAATTTCCGGATATGAAGTGCTGTATAGTGAATTCTGAGGCTTCGGTAGCCGAAGTGATAACATGATGGCCTGGTCATTTAACGTGATTCGCAGTTGTGGAACCAGGGCCAGAGTTCATATATTCTCCATAATAGAGCGTCTTCAGTGCAAAGTTTCCGGACCACTCGTACCAACCCGCGGGAGCAATGATTTTGTCCAAGTATGATTGCATGAATACTGTTCGAGAATACTGCATCCATGGCCTTCTCAGATATGTGGGAACCGAAATTTTGCCCCTCGTGGTTATTAAAATTGGTGAAAAAACAAAACAAATACCACTGACAAACATACTTACACTATGCTACTCTCCTACACCATACTCAATCTCACATTTTTCCTGGCCATCCCGTGAGGGATTTAAGCCAATAGTGGCTCTGATACCATATTAAAATTGGAGAGAGCAACCATTGCACAGGAATAACACACAATAATTAATTTCTATATCATAATCAAATGAATATATTACAATTTTTATAGTGCTGCTGAGATCCAACTAATTCCACTCTTGGAGGGAGAAGTTGAGAGAATCTCTCAACATCCTCCAACAAACCCAATCCCTAATCTTTAGCATGCATCATAAATGAGGCATTATCTCAAACAGAAAATTGTCGAAATAGGAAAATTTGTTGGAAATTAAGAAACTGGTAGAAAATAGGGTTGGGGGTCCAAGTAGAATAGGTAGGTGGCCACCAATATCCACTTGGATCAAGAGTAGAGCGATTTGATCCCACACTTTACAAATATATCATAGGGTTATTGATGTATTTGGTGAACACATGACCAAGCATTTACTTCGTAGTCAACCAATTGAGCCAATTCATGGTTGAGCTGACCAAAGTGTATTGGGTTTCTTCCAAGCATGTATTGAGGTATCTCAGGGGCACGTTTGATTATGGGTTGTTGTATAGGCGGGTTTCTGGTTTGAGGCTTCAGAGCTTCACATATGCAAATTGGGTAGGGGGTTCAACAGACATGAAGAGCACTTCAGGTTTGTACCTTCAATGTTGGATCAATAGTTATTTCATAGTTCAACAGGAAGAAAATATTAGTGGCATTGGGCTCAGCTAAGGCCATGTATATGGCTTCCATCATGGAAGCTTGCGAGGCTATAGGGGTTTCAGATTAGCGTACTGGGGCAGAAAGAGAGGTCGAACAACCTCATAGTATTTTCCATATAGCATACACTTAGAGAGGTCGAACAACCTCATAGTATTTTCCATATAGCATACACTTTAGTCAATCATACACAGGAAGGTCATGTAGGAGATAAGTTCGCAAACCAATTTTGTTGTGGGTTAGCATAGTGAAGGGAAGTTTTCCCTCATACTTGTAATCGATTTTTGAATATTTTTCTAAGCATAATAAGAACACACAAGTTTGTAGGTTTTCCCCAATTGGGGTTTCCTCGGTAAAATTTATGGTGCTAAATTTATGAATTTGTTTGTGTCTTCAATCTTGTTTTTCCGCTGCAAGAAGTTCAGTTAGTAAACTCAGTATATTTGATGAATGTACGTTGAAAGTTCAGCTGCAGTTCTTTTCACTTCAGAAAAATAATTGAATTAGTTGTTGGGTTTTAAAGTCTAACATTTTGTTTCCACCATTTTGATCTTTCTCTTTTCACTCATATTGGAAGGAATTCTTTGATTTTGATGTTTGTTAATTCTTGCAATGATTTAATGGTGCGTTGGTATTGGGAGGTCTTCTTTGATTTTGGTGTTTGTTTATTTTAGTAATGATTTAGTGGTGTGTTGGCCGTAGTAAAGGAAATAGATTTTTGAGACTTAGAACACCAAAGTAACTAGACACATAGACATTAGGAGATATGTCCAGATCCCTATTATAGAGACCCAGTCTCTAAAATATGATAATGATAAAATCCAAACAATAAAAAGAGTCACCCCATATAAATTCATCATTGTGTAATTTAATAAAAACTATGTAATCTTATCAATTTTGAACTTTTGAAAGCTATTTAAATCTTATAAATTGTAAATGGATATAAGATTTTATTTTTTTCCATATAAATTTGATAAAATTAAAATTACTCACATATATCCTAAAATAATTAATGATTATAAAATTTGATATCCTAAAATAATTAATGATTATATTAAATATTTAAGTAAAAAAATATAAAATATAAAAAAAAAATCATTTATTAAAAAAAAACTCTTATTTTACCTTTTCTCTCTTTGATTTAATATTATCATTATTTATAATAATAAAATATTCCTCAAAACTATATTCCCTTATTTTATCTTCATAGATTATTAAATAAAAAAAATCTATAAAAAATGTTTAGGCATCTCCTTTTTAAGCAGGGGTGCCTAGACATCCCTTTTGGTCAAAGACATTAAGAGGAGATCTCGGATTACTAATCTTTATTCATAATTATGATTTATTCCTTAACTCTGTAACAAGTCTTTCTTGAATGTAAGAATGGAGACGAGATTTTGTTCATAATTACAAAGTGATGGATAGTACTGAATATATACACAAATGGTGTTCTTTCATTTTCTTTTATGTGAGGTTTTGGAAAGACAGCATGAAATGGATAGTACTGAATATATACACAAATGGTGTTCTTTCATTTGCTTTTATGTGATGTTTTGGAAAGACAGCATGAAGAAATATCTCATTTTTACCATTACGTTTATTCATATTTATGGTTTGTGCTTTTGGGTTGAAGAATTTTGAGGCCTTTTCTTTCGAATTTCAAAATATTTAAAAAAAATCTAATCAAATTATATTTAACAATATAGTGAAAAAAAATATATAGAATACTCAAATAATTGAACCTCTTGATGCAGTATGAACACCATACAGTTCGAATTTCTATTTGTTCTCATTCCAGTTTGACTTGCTCAGAGATATTCCAAATGATAATATTTTCTAAGACTTCTTAATTTTTCTCACTCTCAAATATCACTCCTACCAACAAGCTTAACAATGTAGGGAAAAAAAAGTATATAGAATGCTCAAATAATTGAACCTCTTGATGCAGTATGACACCATACAGTTCGAATTTCTATTGGTTCTCATTCTAGTTGGACTTGCTAAGAGATATTCCAAATGATAATATTTTTTAAGACTTCTTAATTTTTCTCACTTTCAAATATCACTTCTACTAACAAGCTTTTTTACATGGATTTTCTGCTTTAAAAAAAATTAAAAATATAGTTTTAACTTTTACTCATTGTATCTAGAATAAAAACATTATTATCTAGTTTTGATGATGAATTACACTGGTTGGTTCGAAGGTGTAGACAAAATTTATTTGAATATAATTATTACCGAAAAAATTCTATACAATTTTAAGATGAATCGCAGAAACCAAAATTCAAAAAATAAAAAGATTAATTTCGAATTTTGAATCTAAATTGCTTTAAAATATCCAAAACACTTTAGAATTATTTTAAAGAACTCCCAATAAGAATGTATTTTGCTAATAATAATACTAATAATAATACAGGAACCAGACCGAACATTGAATCTAAATTGCTTGAGGAGCTGCTGGAAAAGAAATAAAAAAAAAATGCTTAAGAAGGTCTGCCAGCCACTCTAGAAATTTTCTATCAGAAGGTCTGCCAGCCACTTCAGCTTTATTTCTCTGGCTTGTTACTGAATACAGATTCTCAATCCAAATACATGAGGCCTTTAGGCTAGATAACTAAATTTAGCTTTTAGAATGGAGGTGATTTCGCAGGAAATGAACCTATCTCTTAAAAAAAATCATGGCAATTCTCAGTGGAGGAGCTCCAGGCATCAGTTGGTTTTCCTGCAATTTTTTCGGATCTCTCCATTGTTCCCGGTGAGAGGATTGATGTTCCCCATCTTCACCATGGCAGCTGCAAAATCACTGAAGAAGGCATTTGGATAGGTGGCGTAGAAAGAAACCTTAGAATCAGTAGAACTCCCATTGAATAATGTCTGATCAGAGTGGAGGAGTCCTTTCTGGCTCTTCAGATTGTTATAATAGTTGTTGTCAAAGAATGTGGGAGTGAGGAGGTCCAATGATGCTATGTTGTTGTCACCTCCTGTGACTGGGCAGCTTGCCTGGACTAAGCTGGCGAATGTCGATTCTTTGCTGGATTCGTTATAGATGCGATTTCTGAAGTTTGTGCAACGTGCTTGACCAATTGTATGAGAACCTGCAACACCAAGGAGCTTAATAAGCCATGAGATATAATGACTAGATGTTATGTTTGAAATGTATCTTGATTGTAGATTTGATGCCTAGATGTTATGTTTGAAATGTATCTTGATTGTAGATTTAAGGAGCTTAATAAGCCATGGGATATAATGATCAGATGATATGTTTGAAATGTATCTTGATTGTAGATTTGTGGGAATATGTTTAGATATGAGCATATGCATGAGTTTAGACTTGTGTTGATCGATTGTGCTACATGCATGTTATATTGATTCAGAAGAGTTGATTTTGTCTCTAAAGATGAAAAAATGTAATTTTTTTTTAATTTTGTGTGTTATATCTATGTTATATATATTTGGAAGAGTTGATTTTGTCTCCAAAAATGAAAAAGTATGAAATTCTTTTAGGGAATATATATGAATAGATAATAGCAAGTTTAAATAATTAATTTTGTTGTTATCTGTTTTTTATGTTAAATATTTTCAAAATCTACAATCTAAATAAAAATGACAAATTGTTACAAATGAAAAAAACTTTACAATAAGTCAAAGAGATTGCTCAAATAAACTTAACTCTGTCAAATTAAAATTAGCTTTAAACTCCATATATACCAGCACCCATAGTTTTGCCTAGCTATTTATAAGCCAAAAAACCATATGTTATTTATTTATAAGTCAAAAAAACCACATGTTATTTTCTCCCTATGGGCCATGAAATCAACCAATGTGTAATTAGACACGGTTTTGCCTACCGTATAGGCTATTTATAAGCCAAAAAAGCCATATGTTATTCATTTATAAGTAAAAAACTACATGTTATTTTTTCCCATGGGCTATGAAATCAAACAATTGGTTCTGCATAAATTAATACTAATAAACTACTAATGGAATACTCGCTAATAACAATGTTTAAATTAATACTTGTCCGAATGTTAGGAGTGCTTCAGAGCCCTCTGGACTTAGGAGTGCTTCAGAGCCATCTGGACTTTTTGGTAGGAGATGAAACCCTCATGTGTGTTTTAGCTTTGTGAAGGGATGGTTTTATTCGGGATATGTGAGTATAAAATGTTAAGGTATATATTTACAAATTAAGAAAATGAAATATAAATATATTTTAAATTAAAAATTTTTTATTTTTCAAATTTGTTTTTGTTTTTGTTTAGATATATTTTAAATTAATAAGGAAACAAAAAAAATTGGAAAATTAGAAAATTTTCATTTTTGTTTTTATTTAAATAAATTCTAAATTAATAAGTTTAGAACAATGATTTTTTATTTATTTATTAGATAAAAATTTAGAAAAAATAATTTTTAAAATTAACTAGTCATATTAAATTTAGAGAAAATATAATTTTTTTATAATTTCAGTTGAATTGTGTTTCTAATATTGTTATATTTTTTAGAATTATTAAAAATTATTCAAAATTTAAAATGAGTTAGAATGAAAATTATCAGAATATCTCATCGTTAAAAGAAAGAAAATATATATATCTAAATATTAAAAAAATATACTATCAAATGTTTTTTTCCAAATTGAAAAAATTTATTAGTATTTTTATAGTATTATATAAAATTCAAATTTGATAACTATGCTTACTGTGATATAATCCATAATACCTGAAAGCGCCACCATGTCATCCTGAGAAAGCCCCACTGCTCCAAATGATGAGATTAGGGCGCTGAGGTTGGAGGTGGGAGGGGGAATGACATTATTTGCAGCGCTTAAACTAGCAGTTGTTGAGTCTCGCCTCCCCAGCAATACCGTCCATGATGGGCCTCCCAGCTATGAAATACATATGAACCAACAACGTTATTTGATTTCAATTCCTCAGAAATGAGATATTGTATTCACAAAAAGTTCAATAAATTCAGAAGAGAAGAGATTAATTTATATACTTGCACGACTGAATCACGAGCAGCAATGGCAGCTATATCAGCACACGACACGACACCACTGCAGGCTGCCTCCAGTTGAGATTTGATGGTGTCGATAACTTCGAATCCTCTCAAGGAATTGTTATTCGGTTTTGCAGTCTTCTCCCCTGTAAATGTCGAGTTGTCGTCCAACAGTACTGAGCCATCGCAACCCTGATGCCACAAGAAAACCGGTGAAGTGTACAATTGGGTCATAAGTGGTTTGATTATGAAAAACTAAAAAAAAAAGTTCGACGTGAAGTGAATTGGATAGTAAATTTAAGAATATTCTGGAATTTGATATATAAAAGTGAAAGTCGTGAAATTAATAAGTAAACAGAGAAAAAAACACACAATAATACAATTTGATATAAGCTACTACTCAGTAATTTGGATTGATTCAATTGTTTGAAGGTGTATTATTAACTAGATCCAAAATCCGATCTGATATGAGCAGCTATTCAATAATTTGGATTGATTCAATTGCTTAAAGCTGCATGATTAAATAGACCCAAAACCGTTAAATATGTTAATCTTACCTCACAACTGTGTGAGTAACCTTAACTAAATTAAAACTCCAACATGAAACTATCTCAAAATCTTTATCTAGATTGCAAAGTCATTGCTTCCTGAAACTACATGATTAAATAGACCCAAAACCTCTAAATATGTTAATCTTAGCTCGATCAACACTGACTAAATTAAAACTAACATAACTGACACTTCTTAAATTTAAATTATATGTGAATTGGCTGAAATGGGCATCCTCATATGGATTGCAGAGTCTGGAAATACCTCAAAATTAGATGGTCAAGATAAAAATAAAAAAAATTCAATTATTTGACCCTCTCCTGAATCTAAAATATTCTGCAATCAACCTAAGTTCAGACAGGTGAAACTGCATGTTAAGTGAATGTAGTATGAGTAACTTCACTTATATCCATCAATAAAGTTTTGAAGTTTTTGGAATATTTAGAAATCTGCCATCTACATAAAACAATAAAACAACATCATAACAGGCAACTTATCCTTTAAAAACTGAGACTATAGAGTATAATTAGAGAAATCATTACATTAACGAAACAGTCGTGAAAGTGAAGGCGCAGCAACGACGCCCCCATTCGTTTCTCCTGGGCAATGGCCTGCTGCACTACAGAATTCACTATGGACAACACATTGGGGCAGGACTGGTTATAAAAACCTGAGGAAAGTTGCCCATAAATGGCAGTCGAACATAGAAGAATTAGCAAACTAATACATACAACGCTTCTGATTGCCATTGTGCTAGATAAAAAAATAAGAATAGAATATTGCACTATTACTAATAATGCTCTTGTTCTCGACTTAGGAAGGGGAAGATATTCGTCTGGTTTTATAAGGGTGGGTGACACTGAATTTCTGACTGAAAAATATGGTGACAGAAGATTCTGCTCCTCTAGCCCACGTTGTACAGTGAGACAGAGTAGGGTCCATATGAGATAGAGTTGGGTTCATGTAATTACAATTTACATGGTCATAGATTTCGGAAATATTTTGGAATCTTATGAATAAGAATCCAATGGAATTATTTATATTTAGGTTTATCTATCAAATTTCAAAATATTCTAAAAATCTATTATAAACAAAATTTTCTATCCACCTTTTATTCCAGAAATCAATTATAGACAAAATTTTCTATCCACCCTCTATATATTATTGAATACTGTGGCCAGATAAATTAGCTGTTAAATGCTGTAGCCAGATAAAGATAAGGGAGTAAAACACTTAGGGTTTTCCAAATTTGGTGAATGTGTTCTTTCAATCTGATGTCATTTCTGTCAGAATTCTTAAATCTGGTTGTGGTGTTCCTTCAATCTGATGTCATTGCTTTCTTTTGTACTCTAATCCTCCGCCTCTGTAAAGCATCATTGGGCCCAATGGTTAGTACTCGTCAAATTTTTCTCCAATGGAGACCATTCAATACGAACTCTGCAAAGAATGATTGGTTCTGGTAGTCAGTCCTCCTCAAATTCGTTCCTGAGAAGGCCGTGCATGTTTCTAAAAGTCAAGTTTGGCATTTTTTTTTTAATTAACTTTTACCCGAGGTCTGTACAAAAGCGAAGGCTTTTAAGAGCCCTTTGCAACTTAAATTACTCGAGGCCTGTAAATGCTTTTCCCCATGCAACATAAATTACTCGAGGCCTGTAAATGCCTTTCTTCCCTTACCACCAACCGAGTTGGAATCCAAGTTGGAATATTGAATTTAAGATTCTCTTAAAGGTGTACAAAAGTCAGTTGGGCATTGCATGAATCCATAAAATGGAATTGGGATTTTGGAGAGCATATTTTCATTGGATTTTGCAATAATGAATATATGAAGTGACATGATTGGAATAATGAATATAGAAAGTGACATGATTGGATTTTTATGTGAAAGAAAAGGGGAAAGAATACTTGGATTTTTATTTTTATGTGAAAAAGTTGAATAAATGATTAAGGATGTTTGTGAGGTTGAGTTTAAATGAATAGAGATGTTAATATTACCATTCTAGATTTATCTTAACTTTGGATCTATCAAGAGTTGAGAGAGATCAAATCTTTTAAGGTGCAAACCTCTTTTTTGAGTGCAAAACTTGAGGAAAGCTTTGCACTGATCCCTCTGGGTACTTGATAAGATATGATTAATTGTATCAATAATATGTAAATATATCTAGTATTAATGTAATCATTTTAAATATGCTAAATATGTCTGAGAGTAACTTGATCATTATAAAAATTTTGAATATAAAAGTGACAATAATAGTGTTGAATGATAGAAAATGTGAATAATAAGAATGTAGTCAGTTACAAATAATCTTCATTGTGATAAATATCAAACCATTTTCTTCTACTATTCTTATTGTCATTGTTGTTAGTTTTGTCATATTTTCATATTGATTATATGAAAAACACAATTGAAATCGTAAACCATTTAAATCTTTCGCTTCATATGTTGTAGTAACCCACTGTAATATTCCAAAATTTGCAAGCAGCAAATTAGAATATTAATTTTTGCTTATATCATCTAGGAGGTGAATAAAATGGGTAAAAGGCCAATGAGTAGGAATAAAATCCCTCATAGTGTGAAAGGGATATATGGAGTAGCTTATTTTTTCACCTTCCACTGTGAAAAGGGGCAAATGCATGAGGATAAGGTCAAGTTTGACCAAGTCAACAGCGCTACCTAAGAGGGTGTGGCTTGCTTGGAAAGACATCGCAGTTTGAGAGGGAGAAAGATTCTTTGTGGAAGAAACCCTAATGTGTGGGGTCCAGGGCAAAGAGACATTCACTTGCATAAAAGGAGGAAGAGGCAGCCATAGTGAGACATGATTTGAGTATTGGATTATTGGTCTAGTAGACTATTTGCAGTCTCCAGCTGTTTAGCTGAGTTGCAGTGCTGTTTAGCACGAGGGATTCCTGTTTAGGATTTCCTCTCTTTCTTGAGAGGCCTTTTGAAGGATTGCACTTCATTTCTCCACATCTTGGCTCAAGGCCAAAGCCACTTCCTTCAGTCACTGCATTATTTCTGTTGAAGTATAATGTAGTGTTGCTAGGTGTTGCAGTGGAGGGTTCCACAACACCATTCCTTGGCTCATCTTTCAGAGGAGGGAGCTCCTATTCTTCGGGAAGGTTAGTGAGGAAGGTTTCAGAGCTGATTGCACATCTTTGGCATCAGGCCAACCATCTCCCATCATAGACAACACAGTCCCTTCTCTAGACTGCGTTATTTCAGTGAGTACCTGCAGTGGGGGATTGTACCACTAGTTTGGAGGGTGAGATATTCACGGATTAGATCAGCCTTTCACTTGGAAGATCCATTGGATGAGATTCAACCATCATTTGTAGCATATTCAACTATCTTCATCCATTTCCAGTTTTGAGTTGCAGCTGCTACCCAACAACTCCGGCATTTCTGCATAATTTCCATTTGTACATGTATTTCAGCCAATCCTTCTTAGGATTGTCGTATTGTATTTTCAGGGGTTGAGATCTTGCTCCCCCTTATTTCTTGAGCCATATATTTTCATATCTTTTTATTTTTATTCAGTTTGCAGCAGTTCTCCATCATAGACTGCGCAGTCATAGCTTGGGTTTATGTATATATAGCAGAGTTCTTCATTTCCTTGTACATGTGTTGTTGAGGCTTACATTGCTTGCTTGAGTGATTGTTTCCTCAAGAATTTGTACTCACTTACTGCTATATTATACATTTGTTGGCTATTCATATCTTCATGTGTGCTGGCTTATTAAAATAACGTTGCTACTCCATTGTATGTTCTTGTATGTGCTGCAGTCCCATCATTGGGCATTTTATCAACAAAATTAGGTGTGGGAGATCTGTTTAACCCACCTAGAGGGATTTATTTTGAGCCACCTCTTGGATTTAGGACTTAGATACTCAAATATAAGAGATTCAGGTCTTGGTTTCAAATCTTGTAGCAGCCATTCTTGGAAAATGCGTTTTCCAATCATGCCTTGCTAGCAGTTCCTGTTTTGGAATATTACAGTGGTATCAAAGCAACTTTCTTGGCTCAGCCTGTGAGTCTTAGCCAAGTAGATCAGAAGATTGAAAAGGATAGGTTTTATCTCATCATATTTCAGATCCATGAAGAACCTCCCCAAGGAAGATAAGAAAATAGAAGAGGAAGGTCCCTGCACTTCCTATTCTCATCATGAAGGAGACAGAGAAATAAGCAGGAAAAAGACTCCATCTTCTGGAGGAGAAAAAGGGGATAAGCTCACAAAGCTTCTTCCTAAATCTGTTCATGATATTCATGAAGATTTCAAGAAGATAAGGAGGGAGATGTATGAAGAATCTCCAAAAGAGTTTGAGTCTAAAGCAAACTCTAGATTGATATATGAGGAGTGTGAGCATGCAGCCACACCCTATGGTACACAACGCAGTCACATGCCCAAGATTGCTAGAAGAGAGATGGAAAGAGCAGAAGAAGTTGCTAGGAGGGAAACTCTTAGTGATTTCCTGAAGAAGTATGAGTCTCAAACTCAGGAATTCTGAGATCATCTCAGTTTTTCGGAGTTTTGCAAGATCAAGGTGAAAGGAAGAGAGCAGCAGGATAGATTTATTCTATCTATCTTTGAAGGTTCACCTACATGTTCAGTCAAAGCTTGGGTGGAAGAGTTAGACACCTTCTTGCAGTGGCACCAAATTCTTGAATATGAAGCCATCAAAGTTGCAGCGCTGCATATGAGAGGTAAGGCCTATGCCTGGTGGATCTTTGAATCCTTTTATTTAAGAAATGTAAACATTACATCTTATGTAAGTTTCACTAAGGCCTTAGTGAAAAGATTTGATGGAAGGATTCATGAGACACACATGTTGGATCTAAACAAGAAAATTCAAACAAAACCCTTGCATGAGAACACAATTCCATTTCAGAAAACCATGAAGGAGGCTGGAAACTTGCACCATACCTTACCGAAAGAAAGTCTTTCATCTCACACCTTTGAGTAAGGGAGCATGGATATCTCTTTTTCAAAAAGGGATCCAATCATTGGGAGGTTTCCCATTCATGTTGTAGAGATTGAGGGCAACAACGTTGTTTTATCTAGAGATTATCTAGTGCCTCATGCAGAGGAAGGAGGAGCTCTTGCTCCAAGTAGAGGGATTCTTGCATCTTTGCAAGGAAGTCCCCAAGATCTCATGTGTGGAGATCAAGGCACAACTCATGTGCCATTGTTGAGGAGGTGTGGAACCATGGAGACACAAGGAGAAGGTAGGGAGCAGAACCAGTATCATGAGATGAGATGTACACATCCCTATCCACTTCAGGAGGTTGATGCACCTAAGGAGAAGACTCGATTGTGCAGTGAGGGCATGGACAAATTTTTTCATTCTTATATGCAGTCATCTCTTGATGATGATGTCTCATTGCATGGAGAAATTTTGCCGCAGAGACCACTGGATCAACAGAGGAGGATGGATGCTTCACCGGTTGAGGCATCACTTAGTGATTTCAGAGGAGTGGGGACCTTGGGAGAGCTTGATACATTGCTGGGAGTCTTGGGTAGACTCAAGGAGAGAGGGAGTATTCTCTCAACATCATTATTACCCACTTCCATTTCAGATTCTGCACTGTGGCAGAAGCAGCAGGGGAGGGATAGCAGCTTTCCAACTTGCATCTTTTGCATGGGAGATGTCAAAGAAGAGGGTGACCATATGACGGGTGTTCTTCTTGAGAGATCATTAGCATTGTCACTATGGAGGATAGATCCATATTGGAACTCCCAGCTGTTGGTGGAGTATTCCAAGGATATTTTCACTTGTATGATATTGGATGACCAGTTGCATGAGGAGGGATATTCAGTCAGAGATGGGGTCATCTTCTATCATGGTAGGATCTTCTTTCCTAGAGCTTCCAAGCTCAAGGAGAAGTTGCTACAAGCAGCTTAGGAGGATTTCCTTTTCAGCTCGACTTGTTCTATGAGAGCATACCACACCATCATGGAGGGGTATTTTTGGAAGGGTTTTGAGGAGGAGATATATCAACATATGAGGAGATGCATGGACCCGATGGAGATGGAGGAGAGACATAACTCTTTGGAGGAGTTAGCACAACCACCTCTTTTCTCTTTGAGGATGAGAGGAGACTCATCTATGAGCCACTCCATTTGTATGAGCAGAACATGTGGTAAGGGTGATGGTTGTTTACATGATTATTTATATGATGTATGTATATATCCCTTAACCATATATGTGCAGGATGTTGCTCCAAGAAGGAGAATTCTTTCTTTTAGGCTTCATGGTCTACTTGAGGCCATAAGCATGATTGATGGCCACTCCCTAGGACGACTTGGGGGAGAGGCATATTATGGAGGACATACTCATGGTACACCTTGCATCATTCACTTCCTCCATACTTATGAGGAGGTTGGAGCAGTAGGCAAGTGGTTGAAAAGCCACACATTTTATCAGTCTCTATTGTAGTTGAGAGTCAAGCTGCGTTGGTTGCACTTGAGGGACCATTTTCCTTCTCATTTGTTCCATATGGCAGCAAGCATTATTCTCATATTTTTCTCCCTATGGTTCTATTGTCTCTGTCTTTATGAGGAGCATGCTTGGGGGGAAGACACATTGGGTGAATGTGTCCTTTGAGGGAGAATCCTCCCACACTTTTTGTGCTACATGTTCTACGGGGAACATGGGAGATAGTATGGCCACTAGAGCAACACATTTGTTTCCTTATGAGGTGAGACATATGATGGATATGATGCCATATGATGATGACTTCCAACTCATCATATATGGGGATGTTTGGGCCAGCATGATTTGCAGCATTGGAGGAGATATATTTGGAGGTCTAGTCCTCATCTTGCCAATTGAGGGCAACCTTATTGCAGCCCAGGACCAGTAGACACTCTACACTTATCTTAAGTGGAGAGGGGGACAGCGTGGGGTAGACTATTTTGTCTACCATGTGCAGATTTTCATCCCACCTACTTTGCCAGAATCAAAGGTGGAGGACAGTCTTTAGGAGTTGCCGAGTTGGAAGGTGACTCATTTTTCATGGTTAATAGCTTGGGGATGGAGGATCCATATGGGAGAGATAGTTCCCATTAGATTTCAGATCCTATTCCTCAAGGGGACCTCTAGACATCACTTTGCTATCCTCTTGAGTATTTCACCTTTACATGATGATGGCTTGATAGCTGACTGGCATGCTGAGGAGAAGCAATGTGGAGACTTGATTGATGAGATAGCATCACTTCACTTGGAGGAGATCATAATACATGTATGCTACTGGGAGAGGAGGAGAAGAGAACTTAGTCTATCCTTGCACTTGCTTGAGGACAAGCAATATTTGAGAGGGGAGGACTGTAATATTCCAAAATTTGCAAGCAACAAATTGGAATATTAATTTTTTCTTATATCATCTAGGAGGTGAATAAAATGGGTAAAATGCCCATGAGTAGGAATAAAATCCCTCATAGTGTGAAAGGGATCTATTGAGTAGCTTAATTTTGCACCTTCCAGTGTGAAAAGGTGCAAATGCATGAGGATAAGGTCAAGTTTGACCAAGTCAACAGTGCTGCCTAAGAGGGTGTGGCTTGCTTGGGAAGGCAACGCAATTTGAGAGGGAGAAAGATTCTTTGTGGAAGAAACCCTAATGTGTGGGGTCCAAGGCAAAGAGACATTCACTTGCATAAAAGGAGGAAGAGGCAGCCATAGTGAGACATGATTTGAGTATTGGATTATTGGTCTAGTAGACTATTTGCAGTCTCCGGTTGTTTAGTTGAGTTGTAATGCTGTTTAGCACGAGGGATTCCTGTTTAGGATTTCCTCTCCTTCTTGAGAGGCCTCTTGAAGGATTTCACTTCATTTCTCCACATCTTTTCTCAAGGCCAAAGCCACTTCCTTCAGTCACTGTGTTATTTCTGCTGAAGTATAACGTAGTGTTGCTGGGCGTTGCAGTGGAGGGTTCCACAACACCATTCCTTGGTTCATCTTTCAGAGGAGGGAGTTCCTATTCCTCGGGAAGGTTAGTGAGGAAGGTTTCAGAGCTGATTGCACATCTTTGGCACCAGGCCAAGCATCTCCCATCATAGATAATGTTAGCCACCTATAAATTTTTGGCATAGCAAACAGGTGGCTAAATATGTTTATGAGCCTTCAAGAGAGACATTTCCTTTGTAAATCTATCATTCTTGAAGCCTCTATGTGTCTTCTATTCCTTGAAGAATCTTCACTGTTGTTTCCATTAAATAATCCTGCTGATTGGTGAAGAAAACTGTTGTCAAAGAGGCCTCCATTTTCTTCCTTTTCATTTCCACAATTTCCCCTTTTGTCACCCTATTCCCTTCACAAAATTCCTCTCTAACCCTCTATTTAACCTCTAAATCTTCCTAAATCCCATTTTAAACCACATACTGCCCTTTATTTGGTTTAAATATGCCTTTTTTCCCTCTACCGGAACCCCTCATTTGGCTTAAAAAGCACTAATTTTAGGCCTAAAACAACCTTTTTACATCATAATACCCTTAAGCCCCGAGGGCTTATGTCTATTAGCTCTCCACCTCATGTGACCCAAGGCCCCGCAATTGGGCGCTAAAGGCCTAAGATCCCATCTCCTAACCCCTTATTTCCCTTATTCTTCATTATTTTCTCATCCCCGACATTTCGTTTTCAAATCAATCTAGACCGATCATCCAAAGGATCTGGCGGTCGGGATCTAACCCGATTTTCCCCATTCGCCTTTCAAATGCCCCGCTACATGAAAAATTAAAGCCGGGCCCGCCACCCCTCTTATCCGTGCAGATTTCCCATCGCAATATTTCCACATTGTCGGATCTGGGCCCTCCAATCCGACGACTGATATCGCATTTCGCAAAATTTTTCCGCCCAAACGTTAACACCAAAAAGTTTTGTGAAAAGGGCAGTTTTCAAAGGGACAAGTGTCAATTAACGTATGGAATAGCATTTTATTTGGCAATACCGCCTCCCCTCATTTTATTTTGCAAAAACCATTGTCGGTTTTCTGCCTCACCACTTTTCTCCTCTGTAATGTCTTTTCAGTTTTAAATCTTAGCCGTTGATTACTCTAATCTGACAGCCATGATCTAACCTTGCCTCCTCCCCTATTCATCCATTTGACCTTCCTAACAACTTCATCAACGGATCTCAGCCGTAGATCTCTGTCAATTAATCTAAATCGACGGCTCCGACTTAACCTCGCGCCCAAACCTCCAAAGCCAGTTCTAAGCCTATTTTCACCAAGTTTTCTTAACTTTTGCTCGTTTTTTGCAAGATTATAAAGGTTTTTTCCCACTGTTTTAAAACAGCACGAAGGCTAGGAATGGCGATTCCTGATCTTTAGTACACGAAGGGATCTGAGGGAGCTTTCTTTAAAACAATACCTCCACCTATGTAAACCTTCAGTGCACCTGAAAAACAACAGAAACGTAGTGAGCATCAACTAAACAAGGAGTATCAGTGCCTAAAGCACAATCAGAGTCAGATCAATGAAACATGAAGGACAAATAAGTAGAGAAGCCTCTACACGCCAAATCAGAGAGGCTAGTTATTTTCCATAGACCCATACTGCCCCTTGTAGTCCTATTTTCACTAACACATGTCACATTCAAGGCAGTCAGAGATATTATCGATATATATGCAGCTCAGAAGTGAATTGCCAGCCTACTAGAGCTTCCGAAAGTCAAACAAAACAGCCAGAGTACAGATACAAGCAAAGACCCATTTAATGAAGTATGGAGCATGTCACTTCTTCTCCATCAAGCCTCCTAGAGGCCGAGAAACACTAAATTCTTCATTTAATTGGGCCAACAATATCTTCTGTTACTTCACCTCCTCATTCACCTATAAGTATTCACTGAAAATTTGTTTTTGGTGGTTGGGATTCTATTAGTTGTTAGAACTGTTATTGAGGGGAAGTAGCTGAGTAGTCTGTAATATAGTAGGCTAGGAAGAGAAGTCTAGATTGTAAAGAGTCATTGGACTTAAGTATGTGACTGGTTTTGCACATCAATTAAACAAGCAGATTCACAGGATCCTATTTTATATTATTGGTGATGTTACTCTTACTGTAATTGTTTCCTTTCATGTTTTATCATACTATCCATTATTCTCAGATGAAGAAAAGCAAGCATATATTAGGATATACTGCTATAAGTACCCTAAGTCTCACTGTCAAATATTTATCTTTATGTTTTCCTCAGATTGTGTATCTAAGAACAAATTCATCATAATTTAACCAGTATAGAAGTTGGTATTGTCCATGCTTACTGATGTATGAATTTAGAGTTTTTCTCTTAGATGTTCTTGTTTGGTATTAGCTGAAAGAATTGAGAAACTGGGAGATTTAGAGTTAGCCCTGTCTCACTAGGTTCCTTCTCCAACAGTTAGCCTTTCTAAGACCCCTTTGAGTTGGTGTCAAAAGCAGTGAAGGTTAAAAGTCTTTCTCTGATCTTAGGCCTTACTCTGTGTTTAATCTTAAATGTTTTCTACTGTCTGAAAGTGGTTATGAGGACTGTTGGATTGTTTTCCTTGAGAGTATGCTGAAAGCAAGCCTGGATTTAAATGACATCTGACCTGATCTTAAGCTACCCTTTGTGTCTTTAATGAGAGTTTCCTTTGAAGTATGTCAAAAGCGGGATAGGTTCAAAGTCCTTACCTGATCTTAGGCTACACTTTGGTCTCTTTCTTTCACCCATTCTTAATGTTCCATCTCACCATCTATCTAAAAAGATCCTTTGGTATAGATGACTTTCCCTATGGAAACCCTTGGATAGTTGTTATGCAAGTAAAACCCTTTTATGACTCCATAGCCCAATGGATTGGCACTTTTCTTGACTCATCTTCCTATTCTGAAACATCCTCCTATTCAGTTCCTTCCTTACTTCCTTAACCTTCTCAGTTAATGATTCCCAACCAAACAAACAAATCAAAAACCCTTGTGCTTCATACCTAGACTAATACCTCAATTTGAGCCTTAAAGATATATCATTCTTTACATTTATAGAGAGATCCCTCTCTGGATCTAGGAGGGCTAGATCCTAGGATCCCAAAGTGGTTTGATGTTGTCTTATCTTTTGGTCTTGCCAATCTGGCCAAAACATAGGAACCACAACAGACAACGCAGTCCCTTAGTGACTACCTGTAGTGGGGGATTGTACCACTAGTTTGGAGGGTGAGATCTTCACAGATTGGATCAGCCTTTCACCTGGAAGATCCATTGGATGAGATTCAACCATCAGTTGTAGCATCTTCAACTATCTTCATCCATTTCCAGTTTTGAGTTGCAGCTCCTACCCAACAACTCTGGCATTTCTGCAGAATTTCCATTTGTACATGTATTTCAGCCAATCCTTCTTAGGATTGTTGTATTGTATTTTCAGGGGTTGAGATCTTGGTCCCCCTTATTTCTTGAGCCATATATTGTCATATCTTTCTATTTTTATTTATTTTGCAGTAGTTCTCCATCATAGACTACGCATTCATAGCCTGGGTTTATGCATATATATCAAAGTTCTTCATTTCCTTGTACATGTGTTGTTGAGGCTTACATTGCTTGCTTGAGTGATTGTTTCCTCAAGAATTTGTACTCACTTACTGCTATATTATACATTTTTTGGCTATTCATATCTTCATGTGTGCTGGCTCATTAAAATAACGTTGCTACTCCATTGTATGTTCTTGTATGTGCTGCAGTCCCATCATTGGGCATTTTCTCAAGACAACTAGGTGTGGGAGATCTGTTTAACCCACCTAGAGGGATTTCTTTTGAGCCACCTCTTGGATTTAGGACTTATATACTCAGATCTAAGGGATCCAGGTCTTGGTTTCAAATCCTGTAGCAGCCATTCCTAGAAAATGCATTTTCCAGTCATGCCTTGCTAGCAGTTCCCATTTTGGAATATTACAGTGGTATCAAAGCAACTTTCTTGGCTCAGCCTATGAGTCTTAGACAAAGAGATCATAAGATTGAAAAGGATGGGTTTTATCTCATCATATTTCAGATCCATGAAGAACCTCCCCAAGGAGGATAAGAAAATAGAAGAGGAAGGCCCCTGCACTTCCTATTCTCATAATGAAGGAGACAGAGAAATAAGCAGGAAAAAGACTCCATCTTCTGGAGGAGAAAAATGGGATAAGCTCAAAAATATTCTTCCTAAATCTGTACATGATATTCATGAAGATTTCAAGAAGATAAGGAGGGAGATGTATGAAGAATATCCAAAAGAGTTTGAGTCTAAAGCAAACTCTAGATTGATATATGAGGAGTGTGAGCATGCAGCCACACCCTATGGTACACAATGCAGTCACATGCCCAGGATTTCTAGAAGAGAGATGGAAAGAGGAGAATAAGTTTCTAGGAGGGAAACTCTTAGTGATTTCCTGAAGAAGTATGAGTCTCAAAATCAGCAATTCTGAGATCATCTCAGTTTTTTAGAGTTTTGCAAGATCAAGGTGAAGGGAAGAGAGCAACAAGATATATTTCTTCTATCTATCTTTGAAGGTTCACCTACATGTTCAGCCAAAGCTTGGGTGGAAGAGTTAGACAACTTCTTGCAGCAGCACCAAATTCTTAAAGATGAAGCCATCAAAGTTGCAGCGCTGCATATGAGAGGTAAGGCCTATGCCTGGTGGATCTTTGAATCCTTTTCTTTAAGAAATGTAAACATTACATCTTATGCAAGTTTCACTAAGGCGTTAGTGAAAATATTTGATGGAAGGATTCATGAGACACACATGTTGGATCTAAACAAGAAAACTCAAACAAAACCCTTGCATGAGAACGCAATTCCATTTCAGAAAACCATGAAGGAGGATGGAAACTTGCACCATACCTTGCCGGAAGAAAGTCTTTCATCTCACACCTTTGAGCTAGGGAGCATGGAGATATCTTTTTCAAAAAGGGATCCAATCATTGGGAGGTTGCCCATTCATGTTGCAGAGATTGAGGGAAACAACGGTGTTTTATCTAGAGATTATCTAGTGCCTCATGTAGAGGAAGGAGGAGCTCTTGCTACAAGTAGAGGGATTCTTGCATATTTGCAAGGAAGTCCCCAGGATCTCATGTGTGGAGATCAAGGCACAACTCATGTGCCATTGTTGAGGAGGTGTGGAACCATGGAGACACAAGGAGAAGGTAGGGAGCAGAACCAGTATCATGAGATGAAATGTACACATCCCTATCCACTTCAGGAGGTTGATTCTTCTGAGGAGAAGACTGGATTGTGCAGTGAGGGCATGGACAAATTTGTTCATTCTTATATGCAGTCATCTCTTGATGATGATGTCTCATTGCATGGAGACATTTTGCCGGGGAGACCAATGGATCAGTAGAGGAGGATGGATGCTTCACCAGTTGAGGCATCACTCAGTGATTTCAGTGGTGTGGGGACCTTGGGAGAGCTTGATACAGTGCTGGGAGTCTTGGGTAGACTCATGGAAAGAGGGAGTATTCTCTCAACATCATCATTACCCACTTCCATTTCAGATTCTGCGTTGTGGCAGAAGCAGCAGGGGAGGGATAACAACCTTCCAACTTGCATCTTTTTCATGGGAGATGTCAAAGAAGAGGGTGACCATATGACAAGTGTTCTTCTTGAGAGATCATCAGCAATGTCACTATGGAGGATAGATCCATATTGGAACTCCAAATTGTTGGTGGAGTATTCCAAGGATCTTTTCACTTGTATGATATTGGATGACCAGTTTCATCAGGAGGGATATTCAGTCAGAGCTGGGGTCATCTTCTATCATGGTAGGATCTTCTTTCCTTGAGCTTCCAAACTCAAGGAGAAGTCGCTACAAGCAACTCGGGAGGATTTCCTTTTTAGCCCCACTTGTTCTATGAGAGCATACCACACCATCATGGAGGGGTATTTTTGGAAGGGTTTGGAGGAGGAGATATATCAACATATGTGGAGATGCATGGACCAGATGGAGATGGAGGAGTTAGCATAGCCACATATTTTCTCTTTGAGGATGAGAGGAGACTCATCTATGAGCCACTCCATTTGTATGAGAAAAACATGTGGTAAGGGTGATGGTTGTTTACATGATTATTTATATGATGTATGTATATATCCCTTAACCATATATGTGCAGGATGTTGCTCCAAGGAGGAGCATTCTTTCTTTAAGGCTTCATGGTCTACTTGAGGCCATAAGCATGATTTATGGCCACTCCCTAGGACGACTTGGGGGAGAGGCATATTATGGAGGACATACTCATGGTACACCTTGCATCATTCACTTCCTTTATACTTATGAGGAGATTGGAGCAGCAGGTAAGTGGTTGAAAATCCACACATTTTATCAGTCTCTGTTGCAGTTGAGAGTCGAGCTGCATTGGTTGCACTTGAGGGACCATTGTCCTTCTCATTTGTTACATATGGCAACAAGCATGATTCTCATCTTTTCTCCCTATGGTTCTATTGTCTCTGTCTTTATGAGGAGCATGCTTGGGGGGAAGACACATTGGGTGAATGTGTCCTTTGAGGGAGAATCCTCCCACACTTTTTGCGCTACATGATCTAAGGGGAACATGGGAGATAGTATGGCCACTAGAGCAACACATTTGTTTCCTTATGAGGTGAGCCATATGATGGATATGATGCCATATGATGTGACTTACAACTCATCATATATGGGGATGTTTGGGCCAGCATGATTTGCAGCGTTGGAGGAGAGATCTTTGGAGGTCTAGTCCTCATATTGCCACTTGAGGGCAACCTTATTGTAGCCCAAGATCAACAGAAACTCTACACTTATCTTAAGTGGAGAGGGGGAGAGCGCGAGGTAGACTATTTTGTCTACCATGTGCATATTTTCATCCCACCTACTTTTCCAGAGTCAAAGTTGGAGGACAGTCTTCAGGAGTTGCCGAGTTGGAAGGTGACTCATTTTGCATGGTTAATAGCTTGGGGATGGAGGATCCATATGGGAGAGATAGTTCCCATTATATTTCAGATCCTATTCCTCAAGGGGACCTCTAGACATCACTTTGCTATCCTCTTGAGTATTTCACCTTTTCATGATGATGGCTTGATAGCTGACTTGCATGCTGAGGAGGAGCAATGTGGAGACTTGATTGATGAGATAACATCACTTCACTTGGAGGAGATCATCATACATGGATGTTACTGGGAGAGGAGGAGAAAAGAAATTAGTCTATCCTTGCACTTGCTTGAGGACAAGCAATCTTTGAGAGGGGAGGACTGTAATATTCCAAAATTTGCAAGCAACAAATTGGAATTTAATTTTTTCTTATATCATCTAGGAGGTGAATAAAATGAGTAAAAGGCCCATGAGTAGGAATAAAATCCCTCATAGTGTGAAAGGGATCTATGGAGTAGCTTAATTTTGCACCTCCCAGTGTGAAAAGGTGCAAATGCATGAGGATAAGGTCAAGTTTGACCAAGTCAACAGCGCTGCGTAAGAGGGTGTGGCTTGCTTGGGAAGACAACGCAGTTTGAGAGGGAGAAATATTATTTGTGGAAGAAACCCTAATGTGTGGGGTCCAGAGCAAAGAGACATTCACTTGCATAAAAGGAGGAAGAGGCAGCCATAGTGAGACATGATTTGAGTATTGGATTATTGGTCAAGTAGACTATTTACAGTCTTCGGCCGTTTCGCTGAGTTGCAGTGTTGTTTAGCATGAGGGATTCCTGTTTAGGATTTCCTCTCCTTCTTGAGGGGCCTCTTGAGGGATTGCACTTCATTTCTCCACATCTTGGCTCAAGGCCAAAGCCACTTCCTTCAGTCACTGCGTTATTTTTGCTGAAGTATAACGTAGTGTTGTTGGGTGTTGCACTGGAGGGTTCCACAACACCATTCCTTCGCTCATCTTTCAGAGGAGGGAGATCCTATTCCTCGGGAAGGTTAGCGAGGAAGGTTTTAGAGCTGATTGCACATATTTGGCACCAGGCCAAGCATCTCACATCATAGACAGCGCAGTCCCTTCTCTAGACTGCATTATTTCAATGAGTACCTGCAGTGGGGGATTGTACCACTAGTTTGGAGGGTAAGATCTTCACGGATTGGATTAGCCTTTCACCTGGAAGATTAATTGGATGAGATTCAGGCATCAGTTGTAGCATCTTCCGCTATCTTCATCCATTTCCAGTTTTGAGTTGCAGCTGCTACCCAACAACTCCATGATTTCTGCAGAATTGCCATTTGTACATGTATTTCAGCCAATCCTTCTTAGGATTGTTGTATTGTATTTTCAGGGGTTGCGATCTTTCTCCCCCTTATTTATTGAGCCATATATTGTCATATATTTCTATTTTTATTCAGTTGGCAGTATTTCTCCGTCATAGATTGCGCAATCATAGTCTGGGTTTATGCATATATAGCAGAGTTCTTCATTTCCTTGTACATGTGTTGCTGAGGCTTACATTGCTTGCTTGAGTGATTGTTTCCTCAAGAATTTGTACTCACTTAATGCTATATTATACATTTTTTGGCTATTCTTATCTTCATGTGTGCTGGTTCATTAAAATAACACTGCTACTCCATTGTATGTTCTTGTATGTGCTGCAGTCCCATCATTGGGCATTTTCTCAAGACAAATAGGTGTGGGAGATCTGTTTAACCCATCTAGAGGGATTTATTTTGAGCCACCTCTTAGATTTAGGAGTTAGATACTCAGATCTAAGGGATCCAGGTCTTTGTTTCCAATCTTGTAGCATCCATACTTGGAAAATGCATTTTCCAGTCATGCCTTGCTAGCAGTTCCCGTTTTGGAATATTACAGTGGTATCAAAGCAAAATTCTTGGCTCAGCCTGTGAGTCTTAGCCAAAGAGATCAGAATATTGAAAAGAATGGGTTTTATCTCATCATATTTCAGATCCATGAAGAACCTCCCCAAGGATGATAAGAAAATAGAAGAGGAAGGCCCCTGCACTTTCTATTTTCATCATGAAGGAGATAGAGAAATAAGCAGGAAAAAGACTCCATCTTCTGGAGGAGAAAAATGGCATAAGCTCGAAAATCTTCTTCCTAAATCTGTACATGATATTCATGAATATTTCAAGAAGATAAGGAGGGATATGTATGAAGAATCTCCAAAAGAGTTTGAGTCTAAAGAAAACTCTAGAGTGATATATGAGGAGTGTGAGCATGCAACCACACCCTATGGTACACAACGCAGTCAAATGCCCAGGATTTCTAGAAGAGAGATGGAAAGAAGAGGAGAAGTTGCTAGGAGGAAAACTCTTAGTGATATCCTGAAGAAGTATGAGTCTCAAACTCAGGAATTTTGAGATCATCTCAGTTTTTCAGAGTTTTGCAAGATCAAGGTGAAGGGAAGAGAGCAGTAGGATAGATTTATTCTATCTATCTTTGAAGGTTCACCTACATGTTCAGCCAAATCTTGGGTGGAAGAGTTAGACACCTTCTTGCAGCAGCACCAAATTCCTGAAGATGAAGCCATCAAAGTTGCAGTGCTGCATATGAGAGGTAAGGCCTATGCCTGGTGGATCTTTGAATCCTTTTCTTTAAGAAATCTAAACATTATATCTTATGCAAGTTTCACTAAGGCGTTAGTGAAAATATTTGATGGAAGGATTCATGAGACACACATGTTGGATCTAAACAAGAAAACTCAAACAAAACCCTTGCATGAGAACGCAATTCCATTTCAGAAAACCATGAAGGAGGATGGAAAGTTGCACTATACCTTGCCGGAAGAAAGTATTTCATCACACACCTTTGAGCAAGCGAGCATGGAGATTTCTTTTTAAAAAAGGGATCCAATCATTGGGAGGTTTCCCATTCATGTTGGAGAGATTGAGGGGAACAACACTGTTTTATCTAGAGATTATCTAGTGCCTCATGCAGAGGAAGGAGGAGCTCTTGCTCCAAGTAGAGGGATTCTTGCATCTTTGCAAGGAAGTCCCCAGGATCTCATGTGTGGAGATCAAGGCATAACTCATGTGCCATTGTTGAGGAGGTGTGGAACCAGGGAGACACAAGGAGAAGGTAGGGAGAAGAACCAGTATCATGAGATGAGATGTACACATCCCTATCCACTTCAAGAGGTTGATGCACCTGAGGAGAAGACTGGATTGTGCAGTGAGGGCATGGACATGTTTGTTCATTCTTATATGCAGTCATCTCTTGATGATGATGTCTCATTGCATGGAGACATTTTTCCGGGGAGACCACTGGATCAGTAGAGGAGGATGGATGCTTCACCATTTGAGGCATCACTCAGTGATTTCAGAGGTGTGGGGACCTTGGGAGAGCTTGATATAGTGCTGTGAATCTTGGATAGACTCAAAGAAAGAGGGAGTATTCTCTCAACATCATCATTACCCACTTCCATTTCAGATTTTGCGTTGTGGAAGAAGCAGCAGGGGAGGGATAGCAGCCTTCCAGCTTGTATCTTTTGCATGGTAGATGTCAAAGAAGAGGGTGACCATATGACAAGTGTTCTTCTTCAGAGATCATCAGCGTTATCACTGTGGAGGAGAGATCCATATTGGAACTCCCACCTGTTGGTGGAGTATTCCAAGGATCTTTTCACTTGTATGATATTGGATGACCAGTTGCATGAGGAGGGATATTCAGTCAGAGATGAGCTCATCTTCTATCATGGTAGGATATTCTTTCCTAGAGCTTCCAAGTTCAAGGAGAAGTTGCTACAAGCAGCTCGGGAGGATTTCCTTTTTAGCCCCACTTGTTCTATGAGAGCATACCACACCATCATGGAGGGGTATTTTTGGAAGGGTTTTGAGGATGATATAGATCAACATATGAGGAGATGTGTTGTACATAATTACCCCTGTCTGCGAAATTTAAGCTTGCTGCCTCTTTCAGATCCATTTTTAAACCTTAGCCGCGACCCAAAATCTCGTGCTCCCGTTTGAAATAATTTTATCCGCCCGAAAATTTACTTTGTAATGGTCAAAACCCGCATATTTTAATATATCGGGCCTAAGCCCCCAAGTCCTTAGCCCGCCTGCTGTTGTTGTCATATAACCCGGGCCGAAAACCATAAGCCAAAAGAAAAGGGGCTTATTGTTAATACCCCGAGCGCCGTCGCAATCGTCCGATCCAATTAAATCAACGGCGCGGAAATTGTCTAGTGAGAGGGCCCCGCGTCTGTACCCCGCGCACCTGAAACAGGCGGTATTACCCCGCACCACCCTCGTCAAAGCAGTGGTATTTCCCGCGTGGGAAGCGACGCCACAAATCCCATGCCACGTGTCTTCGGTACGAGTGGAAAACCGCCCATCTCCCGCACGCTAAAGGTCATCCCATCGCCGGGCAGCGGAATTAGTTTGAGCCGTTGGATCTACCGATCCTGATCTGACGGCGGGCATTCTCCGGAGTTACACGTCCGTTATTTCATCTCCGCCGTATTATATGGCCCGCCACCGTGTCATTTTCACCAACCTCCACCCGTTGATTCCTCCGCCACGTCGTCTCCCCACTTGTCCCTCGTGCGCCTATGTGTCTCGCCCCCGTACATCCGTAACATTTCTTCGCGCCAATATATATATATATATATATATATATATATATATATATGTGTGTGTGTGTGTGTGTGTGTGTGTGTTTATATGTTTTATTTCGTATTTTCCGCTATTCTTTCCTCGCGTCCAGACTATGTCGCGTTAAACCCGCATTTCGTCTGTTTGTGGAATCCTCCACTGTTTTGCTTCCGCCACCCTGGGTATTTCCATCTTCTGTTTGTGTCCATGTCACCTCCTCCATCTCCACCTCCATCATCCACGCCTTTGTCCGTGTCGGTTTTTCTAACATTTTCGGAGTTTTGCAGGTTTCAAAGAAATGAGAAGGCGTTTTTATTTGCCGCCTCCGTTGCAGAGGTCAGGAACCCATGAAGGACGGTTGTCTGTGGGTGAAATTTAATAAAAGGGCTGAGAACTGGTGCGTGAAATGACCACCATTAAAAAAGACCCAGAAATGGATTCTTAGAACCCTCCAGAGAAATTCGTCCCGCATTTAAGAACCAGCATTCAAATTCAAAGCTAAAGGGACAAGAGTACAATACAGGAACGCAGATTATTCCAAATCTCTCACGGCAGCAGATTTTCTCTCAGCCAAAAGGATCACAGTGTATATATATTTTATTATTTCTGTCTTGTACATAAGGAGATTTTTATCTCCCAGCATTTATTCCTTCAGACAGATTGTTAGGTATATTCATTTATAGCTAGTCATTCATAGAGAAGGCACGAGTGTTTTCTGCCATGTATTCAAATTAAGTCATTAATTGCGCCTTTTCTCCCTCCTCCTCTAGAAGTTTCTGTCTTCTCTATAAATACTGAGAAAGAAGACATTGTTAGGGTTCCAGATTTCTGTCAGCAAACTGTGCAGCGAGAAGACTTCTGTATTCATCTTGTAATATTTCTGTATGAAGTTTTAGAGCCCGTAGGGTCTCAGTGAGGAGGGGTTATAACTGTATTGAGGATTCTGATCTTTGGTATCTCACAGTATGTAATTTCTTTCATGTGTTAATACATTATCTCATTTCATGCAAATTGTCTTCTTGTATCATGTTCTAGAATGCGAGTGGCTCACTAGTTTGCAGTAAGGATTCATCTTAAGTGGTGCCCTTTCTAGAATTAGTCAAGCGCTTTAAATAGGCCTAGTCATGATATACTGTTCCATGCTCATTCTTTTCATACTTTCTGCTATATTAGTTGCTTGAGGAGGGTGCTTTTAAAACGCCATTGTCATATAAGGATTCGTAAATTGGTGCGCCCTTATATGGTTCTGTTGTGTATCTGGGTATCAGTCTCATGTCAGCTAATATCTCCTTATGTTTCCTCATTGCCCTCACTTCCTGATATCTGATTTCTGTGATATATTATTTGAATTGGCCCTCTTTACAGTAAGCGGTCTCTTAACTGTCTGATGCTTTCATGCTGAAGTTTTACACAGTGTCCCTACATTACTCTTATCTTTGTATCAGCTTCTGAGAGAGATTGGTCCCATTCAAATCTAATTTCCTTGTTCAAAACAAGAGATAGTAAGTGAGTCTTTGGACTGACAACCCAAACTATAAAGAACTCCTTGCTATATTAATATGTCCTAGGCACTGGTCTATAGCAACTCTAGGCTGTCTTTAGGAGGGTGACAAAATCATCCACAACATCTTTCTGGCGCCGTTGCCGGGGAACGAATTCAAGAATATCAGTTTCCCTGGGTTTTCGACAATTTTTTTTCACTCTCTAATCAGGTGAGCACAGAGAGGTGAAGAGTTGCAGATTTCTCACCTTGGCGACTCCACTGGTCTTTATTTGATAAATCTTATTGGTAGTCCTGGCTCCTCGTAGGCCACATTTAAGGTCAGATACAGCTCAACTGAAAATGCCTCACGTGTCTGACCCAGAGAAAATTATTCATAAAAGAGTTTGGAAGGAGAGGAAGTCAGCCCGTGCTGAAAATTCCGAGTGTTCTGTTGAAAATTATCCGCCCTCTTCTTCTCAAGAAGTTAGAACAGAAAATCCCAAGTTTTATTTAGAGACTCCACGTAGGGGAAGTGCCTGGATAGAAGAAGAATCTCATCCTACTTTCGAGGCTGAAGAAATTAAAGAGTTCACTGAAATAGCTGCTGTTAACCGTGAATTATTCCCATCTACACCTCAGACCTCTGTGCAATATATTCCCATTGTTATTCATACTCCGCTTCCTCCTACTCCCCTCCCTTCATTTGTTTCTCAGACTGTTGTACAACCCCCACCTCCTTCAATGGCCAATGTTCCTGCTTTTCTGTTGAACAAATACGCTCCTCTGGCTTTACCCCAGGTGTTGAATGATATGCCACAGGATTATCTGAAGATTCTGCCAAGGTTTAATGGTGAAAATGATATTGATGCTCAGAAACATCTCGAGACCTTCTGCTCTTTTGCAGAAAACTTAAATGTGGAACATCTGGACGTGGTTTTGAGATTATTTGTGCAGTCTTTGGAGGGTGAAGCCAGAAAATGGTTTAAAACATTGGGAAATCGTTCTGTGACCACCTGGGACCAAATGGAGAATGTTTTTCTTAGAAAGTGGGGAGAAAAGAAAGACCACGGTCAGTGTCTCACTGAATTCAATACTATAAAGAAGAAACAGAATGAAGGGGTATCAGAATTTATCAAAAGATTCAACAAGTTATATTTAAGCTTGCCTCCGGAAATGAAGCCTCATGAAGCTGTTGCCAAGATAATTTTTATAGCAGCCTTTGATTCTGACTTTGGATTCTCCTTAAGAGAAAGGAAGCCGACCACTTTGGATGATGCACAATCAGATGCTCTGGAACTAGAAGCAAACTTTGCTTCCATAGGAAATTTAAAAGGAAAAGCTGAGCAAGAAACCAGGAGGAGAGGCAAAGAAGAGGTTTCTACCTCTAATCAAGAAAAGGATTCAGAGAAGCTGGATGAAATAAGTAAAATGATAAAAAAGATGGTTAAGATGGAACTGGAAGCTAAGAATACAGCTCCCAAGAATTTTTACAATTCTCCAAACAGAGGATATAATCCCCAGCATAAGAGACCACCTCTCCAGATATTGCCGAGAGAAACAAAGGAACAAGAACAGGTACCTCATCCCTTGTACCTGGAAGGACCAGCAGATGACTCCACTGGAGATGCAGCTTATGGATTATAAGATTCAAATCTGGCTTTTTCACACAATGATGATATGGAGTGCCCCCTGCAAGACGAAGATGAAGAAGCAGAGATTGACCATTACTGCAAGCAATTTGCTGATTTCATGGAAGCCCAATTCAACGTCAAATATGATCTCAGATCCTCAAGGAAGAAGACCAGAACTCAGGAGCAAGAAGAAGAGCCACCTCAGAAAGAAGCATCTGCTCAGAAGGAATCAGCGACAAAGAGATGTATAGAAAAAGATAAGAATCTTCTAAATAACCCCTTGCAGTCAAATGGTCAAATTCCTTCTTCCTCCAAAATAGTCAGTCCTCCTAATGCTGAGCCAGTGTCAAAAGAGGTCAAGTCTTCAGCTGAAAATAGGGAGTGCAAAGAAGTAGTGGCGGAAAAGCCCATACCTGCTTTTAATTTGCAAAAAGAGCTTGAGAAAATTAAGATTCCTGTCCCATTGACTGAGTTATTGAAACAGCCTGTATATCAGTCTCAAGTTACCTCTTTTATGCTTCCTCCTGAAATACCAATTGCACCTGATAGTTTAAATCTTCAAGAAGAAAGACCCATGGTAGTATTTGGCCCACATGTCGAGGAGATAGACCCTTCTACTCCTCCCTTTTATGTGTCCCTAGTCATTCACGACCTGCTACTACACAATTGTATGTTAGATTCTGGGGCTTCCCATAATCTTATGCCTTTGTCTGTCATGGAGCAACTAGGGCTGCAAATTACCAGACCATATAAAGATTTATATTCATTTGATTCTAAAAGGGTTAAATGCTTGGGAATGATAAAAGATTTAGTGGTCAACTTAGCTCAAATCCCAGCAAAAAGTGTGGTCATGGACATTGTGGTGGCTGATATCCCAGCCCGCTTTGGCATGCTGTTGTCAAGGTCCTGGGGTACGAAGATTGGGGGATCAATTAAATTAGATTTAACATATGCTATTGTCCCAGTCTTTGGAGGTCAGGAAAGGAGGTTATACAGGGAGACGAGGTTTTTTAAAATGGTAACTAATGCTGACTGCTCAGACAATTCTCCAGTTTATAATAAAGAGGGTGATTTCTCATGTTTGATGTTAGAGGAAAATCAGGATTATGCACATGAGCCCCTTTTTGGTCAAATTCGAGCTGAGCAGCCTAACGGAGGTCAGGAATCAGAAATATGGACTTTGCATTTTGATGGGGCAAATGCCCGGGAAGGTAATGGAGCTGGGGTATTGCTAATTTCTCCCACAGGGAAATGGATGCCACTGTCTTTCAAATTGGAGTATGAGGCTACAAACAATGTAGCTGAATATGAGGCACTATTATTGGGACTGCAGACAGCTAAAAACATGGGCATCCAATGTCTGAAGGTGTTTGGAGACTCTGAGCTGGTGGTAAGGCAGATCAGAAATGAATGTCAAACTAAGCATCCACGGCTCAGAGCATATATAAATGAAGTATGGGACATGATAGAGAATTTCTTCTCAGCATTTAACATACAGTTCATGCCCCGGGAGAAAAACAGAATAGCAGACTCTCTGGCTGTAGCTGCCAGTACTTTCCGTCCTCCTCAGAATCCGCTCCTAAGATATGAAGTGGAGGTGCGGTACAGACCATCCATTCCAGACAACATAAAGCATTGGAAGGTATTCGAAGATGACGAACAAATGAAAAGATTTATGGAGACTGTGGGAGAGTTCTCCAATATGGAGATTGATGGTGATGAAGAGGAAGAAGTTGAAAATATTGCTGAAAACAAATGGGAAGAAAGAATAGCAGGTAATAAGGTGCTGCAATTGAAAGGTAATGTTATACCTAGAGGGCTGGTACCTCTAGAAAGGTTATTCAATAAAGATGATGTTCCGATGCAGCCAAACAAAGTAGTAGAAGAAGATCAAGTGGGAGATTTGAATCTGGGTACTCCCACTGCCCCCAAAATTGTTAAACTGTCCAAAAGAATCCCAGAAGAATACAAAGTAAAGTACAGAGCTGTAAGGATGAAATCTCAGAAATATGTCATTGCTAATGGATAGCTCTATTGGAGAGACCCTCTAGGTATATTTCTGTTATGCCTTACAGAAAATGAAGTGCAGAATCTAATGACATAATTTCATGAGGGCATATGTGGAGGACATTACAGCTGGAGGGCTACAACACATAAAATTTTGAGGGCTGGTTTTTACTGGCCTAAATTATATTCAGATACTTTTGCTTGGGTCAGAGCATGTGATAAGTGCCAAAGGTTTGCAGAGAGACTGAAGCTAGCATCTTTGCCCTTAATTCCCATTCATGTAAATGAACCCTTCCAGAAATGGGGATTAGATTTTATAGGAGAGATACATCCCCCATCAAGTGGCCAACATAAATGGATACTGACAGCCACAGACTATTTTACAAAGTGGGTGGAAGCTATACCTACAAGAAAAGCTATAGATGCTGTAATCATGAATTTTATAGAGGATAATATCATATCCAGGTTTGGCTGTCCTGCCAGAATTGTAACTGACAATGCACAAGCTTTCAAATCTGCCAGATTTATAAATTTCTGCCAAAGATATAATATTGTATTAACTCATTCCACAACATACTATCCACAGGGAAATGGTCTAGCAGAATCATCTAATAAGACCCTGGTGAGAGCCCTAAAGAAAACAATAGCTGAAAATCAGAAAAACTGGGACTCTCAATTGAAGTTTGCTCTATGGGAAAATAGGATAACCAGCAAAAGAGCAACAGGCAAATCTCCATATGAGCTGGTGTATGGGTGAGCTGCAGTGCTTCCCGCGCAATTGGCATTGCCAGTGGCACGTTTTATGCAGGAAAACCAGGAAGAACCAGATGAGATGATTAGAAGAATTAATCAGCTGGTAGAACTGGAAGAAATAAGGAATCAGGTAGATCAGAGATTAATAGAATACCAGGAAAAAATGAAGGCGGTCTTTGATCAGCACGCAAAGGATAGGGATTTTCAAGTTGGAGACCTGGTTCTCAGATGGGATGTTCGCAGAGCAGAAAAGGGCAAGCATGCTAAATTCGATCCATTATGGTTTGGGCCATTCAAAATAGTCAAGCTGGGAAGAAACAACACTTTCTATTTAGAAAATCTACAGGGTGATTTGTTGGATGCGCCCGTGAACGGCCAATTCCTCAAACCATATTTTCAATTCTGACCCAGGATGGAGATGCCCCCACTGTATATACTGCACATAAGTTGTTTTTGGTCTTTAATTTTTAGAAGGAAAAAGGAATGTTAGAAAATTACCTGAAAGAGGAGCGCAGAGAAAATGGAGAAGAAAAATGAAGAATTGAATGGTTTGCGTGTTCTCGACATGCTCGAGGATGAACATGCCGTCCCCAGATGGAGCCGATGTTGTACATAATTACCCCTGTCTGCGAACTTTAAGCTTGCTGCCTCTTTCAGATCCATTTTTAAACCTTAGCCGCGACCCAAAATCTCGTGCTCCCGTTTGAAATAATTTTATCCGCCCGAAAATTTACTTTGTAATGGTCAAAACCCGCATATTTTAATATATCGGGCCTAAGCCCCCAAGTCCTTAGCCCGCCTGCTGTTGTTGTCATATAACCCGGGCCGAAAACCATAAGCCAAAAGAAAAGGGGCTTATTGTTAATACCCCGAGCGCCGTCGCAATCGTCCGATCCAATTAAATCAACGGCGCGGAAATTGTCTAGTGAGAGGGCCCCGCGTCTGTACCCCGCGCACCTGAAACAGGCGGTATTACCCCGCACCACCCTCGTCAAAGCAGTGGTATTTCCCGCGGGGGTAGCGACGCCACAAATCCCATGCCACGTGTCTTCGGTACGAGTGGAAAACCGCCCATCTCCCGCACGCTAAAGGTCATCCCATCGCCGGGCAACGGAATTAGTTTGAGCCGTTGGATCTACCGATCCTGATCTGACGGCGGGCATTCTTCGGAGTTACACGTCCGTTATTTCATCTCCGCCGTATTATATGGCCCGCCACCGTGTCATTTTCACCAACCTCCACCCGTTGATTCCTCCGCCACGTCGTCTCCCCACTTGTCCCTCGTGCGCCTATGTGTCTCGCCCCCGTACATCCGTAACATTTCTTCGCGCCAATATATATATATATATATATATATATATATATATATATGTGTGTGTGTGTGTGTGTGTGTGTGTGTTTATATGTTTTATTTCGTATTTTCCGCTATTCTTTCCTCGCGTCCAGACTATGTCGCGTTAAACCCGCATTTCGTCTGTTTGTGGAATCCTCCACTGTTTTGCTTCCGCCACCCTGGGTATTTCCATCTTTTGTTTGTGTCCATGTCACCTCCTCCATCTCCACCTCCATCATCCACGCCTTTGTCCGTGTCGGTTTTTCTAACATTTTCGGAGTTTTGCAGGTTTCAAAGAAATGAGAAGGCGTTTTTATTTGCCGCCTCCGTTGCAGAGGTCAGGAACCCATGAAGGACGGTTGTCTGTGGGTGAAATTTAATAAAAGGGCTGAGAACTGGTGCGTGAAATGACCACCATTAAAAAAGACCCAGAAATGGATTCTTAGAACCCTCCAGAGAAATTCGTCCCGCATTTAAGAACCAGCATTCAAATTCAAAGCTAAAGGGACAAGAGTACAATACAGGAACGCAGATTATTCCAAATCTCTCACGGCAGCAGATTTTCTCTCAGCCAAAAGGATCACAGTGTATATATATTTTATTATTTCTGTCTTGTACATAAGGAGATTTTTATCTCCCAGCATTTATTCCTTCAGACAGATTGTTAGGTATATTCACTTATAGCTAGTCATTCATAGAGAAGGCGCGAGCGTTTTCTGCCTTGTATTCAAATTAAGTCATTAATTGTGCCTCTTCTCCCTCCTCCTCTGGAAGTTTCTGTCTTCTCTATAAATACTCAAAAATAAGACATTGTAGAGGTTCCAGATTTCTGTGAGCAAGCTGTGCAGCGAGAAGACTACTGTATTCATCTTGTAACATTTCTGTATGAAGTTTCAGAGCCTGTAGGGTCTCAGTGAGGAGGAGTTATGATTGTATTGAGGATTCTGGTCTTTGGTATGTCACAGTATGTAACTTTTCTCATGTGTTAATATATCATCCTTTTTCATGCAAACTTTCTTCTTGTATCATGTTCTAGAATGCGAGTGGCTCACTAGTTTACAGTAAGGATTCATCTTAAGTGGTGCCCTTTCTGGGATTAGTCAAGCGCTTTAAATAGGCCTAGAAGTGATATGTTGTTCCATGCCTCATTCTTTTCATATTTTACCTTTATATTAGTTGCTTGAGGTGCTTTTAAAGCGCCATTTGTCATATAAGGTTAAACAAATTGGTCATAGCCCTTATATGGTTCTGTTGTGTATCTGGGTATCAGTCTCATGCCAGCTAATATCTTCTTATGTTTCCTCACTGCACTCACTTCCTGATATTTGATTTCTGTGATATATTATTTGAATCGGCCCTCTTTACAGTAAGCGGTCTCTTAACTGTCTGATGCTTTCATGCTGAAGTTTTACACAGTGTCCCTACATTACTCTTATCTTTGTATCAGCTTCTGAGAGAGATTGGTCCCATTCAAATCTAATTTCCTTGTTCAAAACAAGAGATAGTAAGTGAGTCTTTGGACTAACAACCCAAACTATAAAGAACTCCTTGCTATATTAAGATGTCCTAGGCACTGGTCTATAGCAACTCTAGGCTGTCTCTAGAAGAGTGACAAAATCATCCACAACAAGATGCATGGACTAGATGGAGATGGAGGAGAGACATAAATCTTTGGAGGAGTTAGCACAACCACCTCTTTTCTCTTTGAGGATGAGAGGAGACTCATCTATGAGCCACTCCATTTGTATGAGCAGAACATGTGGTAAGGGTGATGGCTGTTTACATGATTATTTATATGATGTATCTATATATCCCTTAACCATATATGTGCAGGATGTTGCTCCAAGGAGGAGCATTATTTCTTTTAGGCTTCATGGTCTACTTGAGGCCATAAGCATGATTGATGGCCACTCCCTAGGACGACTTGGGGGAGAGGCATATTATGGAGGACATACTCATGGTACACCTTGCATCATTCACTTCCTCCATACTTATGAGGATATTGGAGCAACAAAAGTGGTTGAAAAGCCACACATTTTATCAGTCTATGTTGCAGTTGAGATTCAAGTTGCGTTGGTTTCACTTGAGGGACCATTGTCCTTCTCATTTGTTACATATGGAAGCAAGCATGATTCTCATATTTTCTCCCTATGGTTCTATTGTCTCTGTCTTTATGAGGAGCATTCTTGGGGGGAAGACGCATTGGGTGAATGTGTCCTTTGAGGGAGAATCCTCCCACTCTTTTTGCGCTACATGTTCTAAGGGGAACATGGGAGATAGTATGGCCACTAGAGCAACACATTTGTTTCCTTATGAGGCGAGACATATGATGGATATGATGCCATATGATGATGACTTCCAAGTCGTCATATATGGGGATGTTTGGGCCAGCATGATTTGCAGCGTTGGAGGAAAGATCTTTGGAGGTCTAGTCCTCATCTTGCCACTTGAGGGAAACCTTATTGCAGCCCAGGATTAGTAGACACTCTACACTTATATTAAGTGCAGAGGGGGAGAATGTGGGGTAGACTATTTTGTCTACCATGTGCAGATCTTCATCCAACCTACTTTGCAGAGTCAAAGGTGGAGGACAGTCTTTAGGAGTTGCTGAGTTGCAGACTCATTTTGCATGGTTAATAGATTAGCGGTGGAGGATCCATATGGGAGAGATATTTCCCATTATATTTTGGATCCTATTCCTCAAGGGGACCTCTAGACATCACTTTGGTATCCTCTTGAGTATTTCACCTTTACATGATGATGGCTTGATAGCTGGCTTCAATGCCGAGGAGGAGCAATGTGGAGACTTGATTGATGAGATAACATCACTTCACTTGGAGGAGATCATCGTACATGGATGCTACCAGGAGAGGAGGAGAAAAGAACTCAGTCTATCTTTGCACTTGCTTGAGCACAAGCAATCTTTGAGAGGGGAGGACTGTAATATTCCAAAATTTGCAAGCAGCAAATTAGAATATTAATTTTTTCTTATATCATCTAGGAGGTGAAAAAAATGGGTAAAAGGCCCATGAGTAGGAATAAAATCCCTCATAGTGTGAAAGGGATCTATGGAGTAGCTTAATTTTACACCTTCCATTGTGAAAAGGGGCAAATTCATAAGGATAAGGTCAAGTTTGACCAAGTCAACAACATTGCCTAAGAGGGTGTGGCTTGCTTGGGAAGACAACGCAGTTTGAGAGGGAGAAAGATTCTTTGTGGAAGAAACCCTAATGTGTGGGGTCCAGGGCAAAGAGACATTTACTTGCATAAAAGGAGGAAGAGGCAACCATAGTGAGACATGATTTGAGTATTGGATTATTGGTCTAGTAGACTATTTGCAGTCTCCGGCTATTTAGCTGAGTTACAGTGCTGTTTAGCACGAGGGATTCCTGTTTAGGATTTCCTATCCTTCTTGAGAGGCCTCTTGATGGATTGCACTTCATTTCTCCACATCTTGGCTCAAGGCCAAAGCCACTTCCTTCAGTCACTGCGTTATTTCTGTTGAAGTATAATGTAGTGTTGCTGGGTGTTGTAGTGGAGGGTTCCACAACACCATTCCTTGGCTCATATTTTAGAGGAGGGAGCTCCTATTCATCGGGCAAGTTAGTGAGGAAGGTTTTAGAGCTGATTTCACATCTTTGGCACCAGGCCAAGCATCTCCCATCATAGACAGCGCAGTCCCTTCTCTAGACTGCGTTATTTCAGTGAGTACCTGCAGTGGGGGATTGTACCACTAGTTTGGAGGGTGAGATATTCAAGGATTGGATCAGCCTTTCACCTGGAAGATCCATTGGATGCGGTTCAACCATAATTTGTAGCATCTTCAGCTATCTTCATCCATTTCCAATTTTGAGTTGCAGCTGCTACTCGGTAACTCTGGCATTTCTGCAGAATTTCAATTTGTACATGTATTTCAGCCAATCCTTCTTAGGATTGTTGTATTGTATTTTCAGGGGTTGAGATCCTGCTCCCCATTATTTTTTGAGCCATATATTGTCATATATTTCTATTTTTATTCAGTTTGCAGCAGTTCTCCATCATAGACTGCACAATCATAGCCTTGGTTTATGCATCTATAGAAGAGTTCTTCATTTCCTTGTACATGTGTTGCTGAGGCTTAGATTGCTTGCTTGAGTGATTGTTTCCTCAAGAATTTGTACTCACTTACTGCTATATTATACATTTGTTGGCTATTCATATCTTCATGTGTGTTGGCTCATTAAAATAACACTGCTACTCCATTGTATGTTCTTATATGTGTTGCAGTCCCATCATTGGGCATTTTCTCAAGCCAACTAGGTGTGGGAGATCTTTTTAACCCACCTAGAGGGATTTCTTTTGAGCCACCTCTTGGATTTATAAGTTAGATACTCAGATCTAAGGGATCCAGGTCTTGGTTTCAAATCCTGTAGCAGCCATTCCTGGAAAATGCGTTTTCCAGTCATGCCTTGCTAGCAGTTCCCGTTTTGGAATATTACACCAGCATACCTTGTCTCTCTTGCTCTCCAATATTAATATGTTGAATTACTATAACGCAAAAATCAATGTACATTGTCAATATTTTTTTATGCCTACACTGAAATCAATGCATCTAATACAAGCAATAAAATAAGATTAGAAAGAAACGTATGCACTAAAATCAATGCATATAATGAAAGTAATCAAATATGATTAGAAATCAACATCTACACTATGTACTAAAATCAATGCATCTAATGCAAACAATCAAATAGGATTAGAAATCGCCATCTACATAAAAATCAATACATTTCGTACAAACAATCAAATGGAATTAGAAATCATCTACATTGAAATCAATGCATCTAGTGCAAGCAATCAAATTTTTAAGCTTAAATCAATGCATCTAATGCAAGAAATTAAATAGGATTAGAAATCACCACCTACACTAAAATCAATGCATTTAGTGCAAGCAATCAAATAGGGAGTGCAAGCAATCAAATATAATTAGAAATCAATATCTACATTGAAATCAATGCATCTAGTGCAAACAATCAAATAAGATTAGAAATCACCATCTACACTAAAATCAATGCATCTAGTGCAAACAGTATTGTAAATAATCTACATTGAAATCAATGAATCTAGTGCAAACAATCAAATATCATGAGAAATCAATATCTACACTAAAATCAATGCATCTAATGCAGTAAATCTTCCTCCCTATCATGAGAAATCAATATCTACACTAAAATCAATGCATCTAGTGCAAGAAATAAAATAGGATTAGAAATAACCAACTACACTAAAATCAATGCATCTAATGCAGTAAATCCTCTTCCCTCTCCCCCCGCTCCATCTAGATCTATATCTCCCTCCATCTCTCCTTCTTTGTCTCTATATCTCACCCCCCCCCAAACACACACTCTCCCTCACTCCATATCTATCAATCTTTGTGTCCCTCCCTCCCTCTCTCCACTCTCTCACATCCTCTCTCTTCCTTTCTCTCCCACCTCTCTCTCTCTCTCTCTCTCTCTTCACCCTCCAACTCTGTTACTAATTCCCTCCCTTTCTCCTTCTCTCTCCTTCTCTCCCCCCTTCTCTCCATCTCTCCTTATTTGTCTCTTTATCTCACCCCCAAACATACACACTCTCTCTCCATCTCTCCCTTGTCACTCCTCCTCTCTCTATCTCTCCTTATTTTTCTCTTTATCTCACCCCTAAACATACACACACTCCCCAATCTCTCCCTTGACATTTCCTCTCTCTCTCCACTTCTCACTCTCTATGTCTTTCTTCTTCCATCCCTCTCTCCCCCTCCAACTCCATCTCTATATCCATCCCTCTCTCGTCCTCTCTCTCAAGTCCTCTATCTCATCCTTCCTCTCTCCCCCTTTCTCTGGTACCTTCCTCTCTCTTCCCACATCTCTCTCTCTCTTCCCTCCAATCCTCTCACTATCTCCCTCCCTCTCTTCTTCTCTCTTTCCCCCCTCCATATTTGTGTCACCCTCTCCCTCTCTTACCCTTCTCCACCTCTCTCACTCCTCTCCCCCTCTCTCTTTCCATTCCTCCTCTCCCCTCTCCTTCAGTTTATCTCGATCTTTCCCTTGTCACTCCCCCTATCTCTCCACCTCAATCATTCTATGTCTTTGTTCTTCCCTCCCATATTTATCTAGAATTAATATATATCATAATTTATTAATATATATTATAATATAACAAATTTAATATAATATTAATCCAAATTTATTAAATTTAATAATATTAATATTATAATATATTAATATGAATATAAAATTTAATAATAATAATATTTTAATATTAGTATTAGGGTTAATAATTTTTTTTGCAAGACCTATTAATAATAATTTGGCCCATAGGATTCCCCTAAATAAAACCTCTTTTTTTGAGTGTTAGTAAATATAAAGGGGATTATAGAATAAATATGAAAATAGGTTTAATTTATTTACCATACCTCTAATTTATTTATAGATGTTGATTTCTAATCCTATTTGATATATTTTTCTTTATTTACCATACCTCTTTATACCTATTTTATATTTATTTATTTTCCATACCTCTTTTATAAATATGGTATTTGGCCCATGGTATTTAGCTCATGGTATTAATAATAATTTGTCCCGTGGTATTTAGCTCATTGTATCAATAATAATTTGTCCCATGGTATTTGTCCCAAAGGCTTCACCTAAATAAAACCTTTGTTTTAGTTTTCTTAAATATAAAGAGGTTTATGGAGTAAATATAAAAAGAGGTTTTATTTATTTACCATACCTCTAGTTTATTTATATTTTTATTTATTTACCATTCCTAAGTTAGTATAAAAAATTGTTTTATTTATTTACCATACTTCTAGTTTATTTATATTTTTATTTATTACAAATATATTGATTATGATTGAGCCTACACTTCAAATGTTTATTTACATTACATCTATAGGCAAATGTTTACTCACATTACATTTCTCACATTACTTCTACACATATGTTTACTTACATTACATCTGCACATGTGCCCTATACTTGGACATTTCAATTTTTTACTTACATTACATTTATTACCTTGCATTTCTCACATTACATCTATTACCTTGCATTTCTCACATTACATCTACACATGCTTTACATTACATTTCTCACATTACATCTACACATGTGTTCTATACTGGGTTGTAGAAAGCCTCTCCAAACAACTAGGTTTCATATGTTGTTTATTTAGTTTATGATTTTATTGAGTGTTATTGTATAATTTTGATGAGGACATTTTACAAGGAGTTGGTTGTTTTTTCTAATTTAATATTGGAGCTAGTTTTGATTTAAGTTTAATTTGATTGGTTAAAATATCTTAGTTTTAATAGTTTGGTGAACAATTTGTGATAACTATACATGTAAAAAATAAAAATAAAAACATAAAATTTACATTTTAAAAATATTAAAGAATACTTTTTAATATAAAATAATTTTAAATTTTTTATAAATAAAATAAATAAATTAAAATTTACTAACTAATTGAAGGTTTTTACATGATATTGTAAAAAGTAGAGTTTTATATATATATATATATATAATGTTTTTATTATATTGAAATTTAGTTGTTTTTCTTAATTTGTTTTCATGTAAAAAGTAGAGTAATATATATATATATATATATATATATATATATATATATATATATATATTTCTTTTTCTTTTTTTATTTTTATTTTTTATTATATTGAAATTTAGTTGTTTTTCTTAATTTATTTTTATTATATTAAGATATATAGTAATTAGTGTAATTTTATATATTAAATGATTGATAAATGATAATAGATATTAAAATATTTGTTATGATATATGTCATATTGTGAATTTATTTATTTATTTATCTATAAAAATAATTAAATAATAATTTTAATTTTAATGAATCTCCATAATTAATAATTAAAAGTTTTATTACATAATTTTAATTTTAAAATAGAGATGAATTTTTATAAATAATACTTTTAATTTTAAAAATATGTAATAAGATTGTTAATTATGGAGATTCATCTCTATTTTATTATGAAGATTTTTAACTTGTAAATAGGTTTGTTATAATATTATGGGCCAATACCATGGTTTACTAATGCCAAATGTCCAAAACCTTATAAAGCACGTTTATATGATGTTTATTTTAATTAACCAGTTTAATTAAAAAGAAGAAAAAACCCATAATTATTTTTTAGATAAATCTCAATAGTTGATTCATGACTACTACTAGGAATATTCTAGAATATTTTGTGGTGATTAAATCCCTACCATCCATGATGTCATTTTGTAAACATTTTGACTTGGTTATATATATATATATATATATATATATATATATATATATATATATATATATATATATATATATATATATATATATATATATATATATATATATATATATCCATCTTAATTGAAGATTTATCAAGTTTCTAGAAGGATCAAATTTCTTGAGTATTTTTTTTTTCAATTTCTGCACTCAAAAAATGAGCTTACACCTTGAGAGATTTGATCCACCTCTACGCTTGATAGATTTAGAGTTAAAATAAATCTAAGATGATACATTAATTAAATTAGTTTATTTATTTTATTATTATTTTGAAATTCATTTATCTATTTGATAATTGGGCTCTAAATTAAAAGCCTTAATAGATCCATACTTCGTAAATCTAAAATTTTAAATAAATAAATAAATTTTTTTTTAATATATATATATATATAATGAATTATAATATTTTATTCACTTTTTTTTTTTAAATTTATTTTAAATAATATGAATAATAAGTTTTAAATTAACAAAATAAACATGCTAACTTATTTAAAAATAAATAAAGAACCAAACATTATATTATATTATTTATGTTATAGATTATCAAAATAAAACATAAGATATGGTACAAAATATGGTAATTTCTATTATATAGGAAATGAATTAACAAATAATTTTTTTGAAAGTATATACTAATTGTCATGATTATTTCTTAGAGCAGGTTTTTTCTTATAAGTATTTGGGCATTGACTTCCCTCATCATCTCAAGTGGAATTATAACACCCAGAAAAGGATTATTGGGGCTGGAAAGATTATTATGAGCTTGAAAACAATTGTAAGTTGGTAGATCTTTACATTTGGAATAAAAAGAGGTTCCTCTTTGAGACCCTTGTCACCCCTGTTGTCTTATACGGATGTGAAGTTTGGGGTTGCAGTATATACATAGAGTCATGGAGGAAGATTGAGATGATTCAAAAAAATTCATAACCTAAAACCTTAAGATCAAGGGAAATAGTCCCTATCCTATCCTCTTGATTAAATCTGGTTTGTCACCCATTGAAAGTACTGCTATGTTTATATATCTGATGTATAAGAAGAAGCTTGACAACATGGAATAAAAAAGGCTCCTTAAAATTTCTTATAATTGTAGTCAAAACCCTCACATTCGCCTCAAGGGCAGGTGGCATAAGGATGCCCAATCCTGGCTCAACCATGGGAATTAATGATGAGCTCAATATGGGAAGCAAAGATAATATCAAAATTACTATTACCTCCAAGTTTAAGGACAAGTTGTGGGAGGATCAGGAGCTAGAGAGAAAAAGGAAGTTAAGATACTATAAGAAAGTGATCAACCCCACCCTTGATAATCAGAATTATCTCTTTGCCTTGTTTAGCAATAAGAAAAAAACGAACATCGCTAAGATAAGAACTAATTCCCATGAGCTTCGAAGTGAGATAGGCGAAGTGAGATAGGGCGGTGGTCTATTCCTAAGACCCCTTGGAATGATAGAATCTGCGGTGGTCTATTCCCAAGATCCCTTGGAACGATAGAATATATCAGATTTTCGTTTTCTAATCACGTGGAAGATGAAAATCACTTCCTTTTAGACTCTACTACACTTACTCACATGCGATATCAATTCCATACCATCATATTGGAGCACTTATTTCCCTTCTCTTTGACCATAGAAACAAGATTGTGCATTGGTCTTAGCAGAAAATAACCATCATCATCATCATCATCATCATCAATAATAAAATATATTAAAGAGGTTTTAAAATATTAATAAATAAAAATTTCTAAATTTTTTTAATAGTAAAGAAATTGTAGTTGGATTCGGTCTCTATTTGAGTGAGATGATATAAATTTTGAGTATTATCATTATATTTATTTCTTAGTTTGACGATTATTTTTTTAATTAATTTTAATCAAAATCCAGTAGAGATTTTTAAAAACTTGAGTTTAAGTAGTTTAATTTGTAAAATTCGAGTGCCCCAATCACATTCTTGTTTGAAATTGTATTACCGAATTCTAGTGAAAATGCTATTTTGTCTATAAGTTAGACTACCACATTAAAAAATAGTAATAAAAAAAAGGTTAATGGACTCAACCATAAATAAAATATTTTAATTAAATTTCCACCTTAATTTTACATTAACTTTATATAGAGATAGAGTAATTGGAAGTAAAAAATAATAATTTGCTTTTTAGTAGGAGGGAAATATATCATTTCTTAGCTACTTAATATGGGAATAACATGTAAAAATAATATTATTGATATAATTATATTTTAAACAATATAATTTTTCCAAGGACAAAATCTTAATTTTATTCAACCTGAAATAAGTAACAAAATTACATTTCAACTTTTTGAATGATGAGGAATAAAAAGAAAACTGTAAAGAATTACATAAATTATGCTAGAAGTAAATGTGAGAAAAATCACTTACCTTCTCCTTTTTTCCTTTCCCTTTATGTACCTTTTGCCAAATCCCATGGTTGGGAACAACCATTATTGTTTTCAGTTGTTTGCAAAAGGAATTCTTTGTTTGAGTCTGAGCTCTCAAAGATGTGATTCATCTTTATACCCCATGTTCCCTTTTCATCGTGTGTTTCCTCTTTTGCAGCTTTGATGTGTGCAGCTCTACTAATCCAGTTCTCGACTGAACCAAAAGCATGTAGCTCTACTAATCCAGTTCTCGACTGAACCACACCAAAAGCGTGTAGCTCTACTAATCCAGTTCTCGACTGAACCAAACCAAAAGCGTGTAGCTCTACTAATCCAGTTCTCGACTGAACCACAACACCTCCATCTGCTTGGTTACCATGTTTAGCCTGTGCATCCATATTTAGGCAATTATTTGTGGTATTTTCTTCTTCTTCTTCTTTAGATACATCCCATCCCTTTGGATTATGGGTCTGCCTCTTCTTCTTTTTCGGGGATCATTTTTTCTCATGGGAATGTGTTCTGCAAATGTCTTGTTTCAAAACAAATTTGGAATTTGAAAGTCATGTTCTCATAATCTATTACTTGGGTCCATTTAAAGTTCTTATACTTCACTTAGATGCAGTCAAGTAGACCTTTTCTTAGGTCTATAACTACACAAATTCTAGTGAAAGTAAATATACCTCTTTATATTATGTCAAGGTCCATCTTTTTGAATTTTCCTGTTTTATTTCCAATATCCTCTGGGACCTGATGGTGTCAGAATGGATGGAGGAGATTGGGTAGTCTCACCCAAACTAACATTTTTGAAACCACCATATTTATAGCATCAAACTCTGGGAACCATGGAGTGATGAAGAGCTCAACTTTGCCCCAAAACCATGACCCTTCATTTAGGACATACTCCAAATATTTGTGTGTCTAATTGAACAATGAAGAATCTCTTAGAATGCAAATAGATATCATAGTTCGGGGTCCAATTAGAGAATACGCATTGTTGTAATACATCAATTATGGGCTAGAAACCATTGAATCTACATATAATAACCTTGGATTATAGATCAGAAAAAAGAGAATTTATCTCTGGTTGATTGAATTCCATAGTTGTTGCTTTTTCCATTTTTTCTACTCTATAGGGTCTTGGAAGGTTTTGGCTTTGATTTGATGGGACGTGAGCCTTTCCTTTGCATAACATCCGTGAAAGAGACAAATCCACTATGGTTTCTTGCATTCTGAGCTCCACCATGTTACCTGATATTTAAAATAATGGTGGTGTTTCACACAATACCTAATCCAAAAATCAAATTGAAGGTTTTATTGTTCAATTTGCAGGTTAGATTATGTTCTTTTAGGCAATAGATTGAAATTGTGAAATGATCAGGTGCTCAAAATTATGCTAAAAAATGTAAGTTTTCAGAATGGCGTGGAACCTAAATGACTGCGTATATCTCGTTGTTCTGAATCCGATGCAACTCATTTCACAGAAAACCGACACCATATGCTCCCATAAACGTGTTATTTCCACTTTGTTAAACAAGCAAATTTTTGGAAAAAATGAAAGGAAAATCCAGTCAACAGTCCGTATTGCTGACTGGTCATGCCCATGTGGCAGGTTTAATGGTTAATGACTTTTCTCCGATGAATTATGTTGTTCCAAGTGGCACAATTTCATTTGGTTGAATTGGAGTGTTTTGATTGGGTTTCATGGTGGCTGATCACAAGCTGCCACATGGCCTAGCTAGGGTCTGCCACGTGGCAGCCCAAGGGCCACAAAAGTTTTGGGTCAAACCCAAGAAGCAACAACAAGGGTTAAACCCGCGACCTCCAAGCACTAGCACAATGTATTTGCCATTGCACCACGATTTTTTTTCTTAACCTATAGTGTCGCGACATAAATATAAAGTTTAATGGTTTAAAGTTTGGGGGCGGGGGCCGGGGTCTAACCCCAACCCTGGTCACCGCACCTAGGGGCGGGACCATGGGCTGGAGGCTAGCACCATGCCCCCCCCCCCAATTATTCCATAACCATTAACGTTAACCGTCCATCGACGACACCATGTGACACACCACGAGACCACCATTGTAATCATCGAGGTGCCAGAACTGCGCCACCTAAACCACCAACGTCACTTGCAATGTGATCTCACCAAAGCTAACCTTCAACAATTATCAAACCGTCCAGCGCATTTTTCTATATCAAAAATTTTTTATGCACCAAAAACAAATGTTTTGAAATTCAGAATTTAGGCATTATTGGGGAAATTAATGCCCTGACAATTTCGCCTAGAAATTGGGCAATTTTGCACTTGGTTAGCGGAATTGGAGGCGAAATTGTAGGATGGTGACGGATTTGGTGGAATTTTGGGTCCGATTAGTGGCAAAACTTGGGGAATCCATAACTAATTTATTTTTTGACCAAATTTGAAGCAGATAGAGGCTACGTAGGAATTTTTGGGCATTTTGGAGCCATTGGAGTAGGTTTTTGAGTTTTTTGAGCATTGCAAATGTATGTAATCACACTTTTGAGCATAATAGAAGAGGACCAAGCCATTGGAAGTTGGACCAATGAGACGTATCCTAGGAGGGGTGAACTCCTTCATCATGTGTTGTTGTGTTACTATTTATGGTGATGTTTATGCAGTCTGTTAGATGTAGTTGTTCAATGTTTTTTTAATGTTAATTTGCTCAAGAAATTCACATAAAAACACATAAAAACTCATGGTTAACTTGCAATTTACCTCATTATCCTCAAGCACTTTGTTTATATTCTGAATTGGAATTTAGCACAACAAGCAATAATTTTCCCATTAAGATCAAGTTGGTATCTGAGCACTAGGTTTATTTGTGCAAGGAGGATTTAAATGTTTTGCAAGTGTTTAAATTCTTACAAGGTTGAAGCTCAAGAGAGGAGAAGGAAAACTTGTGGGTGCAGGTTCTCAAGTTAGAGAAAGGAGAAGGGGGTCACAGTTGCCACAATCTCCACCACAAGATTCACCTCCAATTGCAGTAGAAGCTTCAGTAAGCATGTCTCATGAAGGAGGAAATGATAACATGACAGAGGATGAGAAGGATTTTTGGAAATCTTTCTTTGATATGACAAAGATGGTGAAATTCCTCTATGAAGAGAGGAATACAAGGTTACAGGGTGAAAGCTCCAGGCCTCCAAGAGGAGAGGGTTCGCCAGGAGGAGGAGGTAATGGAAATGGTTATAAGACACCATATACTTCACCATCATCCTCACCACCATATTCACCTTCATATTCATCCTCTTCCACTACTACAACAGTTACTCATACTCATCAACATACCTCAAAAAGAATTGGTAAAAAACCCATGTTAAAACTTGATATTAAATTTGAGCTACCTATGTATAATGGTGAAGTGAATGCAGAGAAGCATGATAATTGGGTTCGCCAGTTGGAGGTCTACTGCATGATTCAAAACCTTCAAGATGATGATGCAAATATTCATCTAGCTTCCTTGAGATTGGAGGGCACAACACTAGTATGGTGGGAAGCCAAGACACAAGATGAGATAAAACAACATGGTAAGTTCTCAATCTATTGGTCTAATTTCATTACTAAAATTAAAATACAATTTTTGCCTCTAGCTTATATGCAGAAAGTCATCATGAATTGGCAGTACCTTAGACAACTTAAAGGTCAAAGTGTGCAATATTACACCCAATAATTTAGAAGAAGAGCTCTTATGTTAGGTGTTGATTTTCATTCACAAGACACGTTGTTGAAGTATATAGGGGGTTTACATAGCTACCTAAGGCATAATATCCTTATGTTCAATCCCACTATTCTAGATGAGGTTTGTATGCAAGCCACTCACCTTGAGGCAAGAGGGAAAAATATTCGAGAAGAGGGTAAAAAGAAGCCATTTAAGGATGGAGAGAAAGGAAAGGCTTTCAAAGGAAAAGGGAAGAAAAATGCATCCATTAAAAAGGAAGGAGAGAAAATAACATGCAACATTGTTCCAAAGAGGGTCACAATTAGGACCATTATTGGAAGCTTCATCTAGAGATAAGGCCCAAGAAATTCAACAAAAAGGTGAAACAAAAAACTATTGCAATCACTCAACATGATTTGGGATCTGATTCAGGTGGTGAAAATAAAATTACAGCCATGGGTATGAAAGGAAAAGAATCCATTGATGGCACTAGTTCATCAAATTGTCACACTAGTATGGGCCAAATGAAGGAACAAGGATTTAATTATTTCATGTGAGGGTTATTTCAAAACATACAAAAACAGACACACTATTTGATATTGGGTCTCAAGCCAATTTGATATCTGAAGACTTAGTCAAGAAACTTAATCTTGAAACCATGCCACATCCCAAACCATATCCATTAGGTTTGATATGCAACAACACAAATTTACAGGTTACAAGAAAGTTATTCTTCGGTTTGCAATCACAACAAATTTCATTGATGAAGTTGAATTAGATGTTGTATCGCTTGACATTTCAGTAATATTTTGGGGTAATCCTTACCTCTATGATAGAAAATCCATATTCTATAGCCATAAAGACAAGTACCACTTGTTCACAGATTGTGTGTAGTATATTGTGAGAGCTCATCACAAGAAACTAAATCTTTCATTACTTAATGCAGGACAAATGAAAATACTAGTGAATTCAGGCAAGAATTTTGTGCTTCTTATGATTAAACCAAAGAATGATGTTGATTATGAAGATTTTCAAGGTTGTGATCCAAATTTGAAATCTGATTTTATTGAAGTGGCTAATCAAAATAATGAGATTTTTTAGGAACCAAAGAGATTACCTCCCAAGAGGGGAATCCAAAATGAAATATAGTTGCAACAAGATTGTCCTCTTCCTAGCATTGGCATGTATAGGATGTTGGTGATGGAGAGTGCTGAAATCAAAAAGAAAATTCAAGAGTTGTTGGAAAAAGGGATCATCTGACCAAGTACTTCGCCATGTGGGTCACCTATTGTGTTGGTGCCAAAGAAGGATGGAACATGGCACATGTGTGTGGATTTCCATGCATTGAACAAAATTACAGTAAAGAACCGTTATCCACTTCCTAGAATAGATGATTTACGTGATCAATTAAGAGATTCAGTGTGACTAAGTTGGACTTAAGGACTGGCTACCATCAAATTAGAATTTCTGAAGGTGACATTTGGAAGACAAAATTCAAAACAAAGCAATGTTTGTTTGAATGGCTAGTTATGCCTTTTGGTTTATGTAATGCTCCTTCTACCTTCATGTGTGTGATGAATGATGTGTTGAGATCATTTCTTGATGAGTTTGTCATATTCCACTTAGATGAGATCTTGATTTTCAATAAATCACTTGATGAACATGTCATGCATGTAAGAAAAGTACTTGATGTCTTAAGGAAAGAATAGTTGTTTTTGAAGATGTCAAAATGTGAGTTTGGTAAAACTTCTTTGGTGTACTTGGGGCATATTTTTGGAGGAGGTGAGTTGAAGATACACCCCTCTAAGGCTTAGGTCATTGTGAATTGGCCAATGCCCAAGATAGTCACTGAGATAAGAAGATTTTTGGGAGCAACCTAATATTGGAGGAAGTTTATTGATAACTTCTCTTCTATCGCAGCTCCATTGCATGCATTGAACAGTGTGAAAAATGTCTTCTAGTGGGGAGGCAAGCAACAAAAAGCATTCGATGGTTTGAAATAGAAGATCAATTAAGCCCAATACTTTCACTACCACACTTGAGACAACCCTTTGAGATTCAAACTGATGCAAGTGACTATTCCATGGGTGCAGTCCTTATGCAACATGGTAAGCCCATTTCATTTCATTAAGAAACTTTCAATGGTGCAATGATTAACTATTCTACTTATGACAACTAGCTTTATGCGTTGGCTCAAAGTGTGAAAAAGTGGAAACACTACTTGATGGGAAAGGAAACCATCATAAACACTGACCACCAACCACTGCAATGCTTGCAATCGCAAACTAAGTTGCAGTAGTCAAGGCACATTCGATGGATAGGTTTGCTAAAAAAATTCTCCTTGGTCATCAAGTATAAGAAAGGTATATACAACAAGGTTGTTGATATGCTTTCTAGGCATATTGTTAATGCAACTCTTTACTCAAGCATAATTATGTTTTGCATGAAAGCTATGTTGAGAAATATGCATTTGATAATGAATTTTAAGATGTTTATGCAAAATTGAGTCAAGGAAACCAAGTATAGGAATTTGATTACCATGTACATAATAAATTTTTGTATCATTTGGGCAAGCTTTGTATTCCACAGGGGGGGAGAGTGAATTTGATAAGGGAAGCACACACTTCTCTTATTTTTGGAAATTTCGGTGTAAGAAAAACAATGTAACATCTTCAGAGGTATTGTTATTGGCCTCGTATGCTTGAATGTGTGTCAAATTTCATAAAAGGTTATTCATTATGTGTAGTCAGTAAACCTAGAAATAGGAAGTTAGGATTGTACACACCACTTTTTGTACCTTTACGTCCATGGGAGAGTGTTTCTATGGATTTTGTAGGAGGTATTCCATTTTCAAAAAGAGGTCATGATTATTTGTATGTAGTTGTGGATAGATTCAGCAAGATGTGTATATTAATGCCATGTAAAAAGAAAATCATAGCTGAAAAAATAGCTCAACTATTCTTTTAGTATGTTTGGGTTTGATATAAGACTTTTGTGATCCATAATTTAGATAAAATGTATTTCGGATTAATTTGAAAGACATTTTATCTACCTGTTTGGGTTCATTTTGGGTTTCCCACATCCATTGTTAGTGATCGAGATTCTTGATTTGTTGGGAATTTTTGGTCAATTTTGTGGGACTTGATGGATACCAAGATGAAAAAACCTTACAACCTTTCATTCACAAACAGATGGTCAAACTGAAGTGGTCAATTGAACATTCATACATATTATTAGAGGATACTGCAACAACCATCCTAATTTTAGGGATGAATAGTTGCATTACATTCAACATGCTTAGAACCGTGCAAAACACTCCTCTACACAAACATCGACATTTGAGGCATGTCTTGGATACATGCCTAGATCTCCATTGGATTTAATTTCTGGGAAGGATGTTTCTATTTATGGCCATAGTGACATAGAAAAAGCTAAGAAGTTCATAGAAAAAATCCAATTGATACATCAAACAGTTCAAGATCATCTTGAAAAGAGCCAAGGCAAGTACAAAGCAAGACACGACAAGCATTGTGTAGATAATAAGTTCCAAGTTGGTGACGAAGTTTGGCTTCACATTAGAAAAGAGAGGCTTCAAGGGGAAGGTAAAAAACTAAAACCAATCCATCATGGTCCTTTCAGAATTTTGGAAAAGATTGGTGACAATGCCTTCAAGTTAGATTTTCCTTCATACATGAAAATTTACTCTGTTGTTAATGTCGAGAACTTAAGATTGTATGAGCCTCCATTGATTGAAGATCAAGGATAAAATGTTCAGATTCCATCTATTGAAGACTTTTCTCCATAATACCTTGATGAACTTCAAGAAGACACCATTCTTGATAGAAGAACAAGGACATCAAAACAAGGGAGTGTAGACTACCTTCATGTGGGGCTCAAAGGCACAAATCCAAGTAAGGCCAAATGGATTGAGATTGGAAAGGTGAGGGAACTGTACCCTCATACGCTGAACAGCTGAAAGTGATCATTTGAGGTCCAAAGTCTTCCAGTGGGAAGGAGTGATTAGGTGCACAAAATTATGCTAAAAAATGAAAGTTTCCAGAATGGTGTGAAACCTGAATGACCATGTAGATCTTGTTGTTCTGAATTCAGTGCAAATCATTTCATAGAAAACCAACATTGTATGCTCCCATAAACACATTCTGTCCACCTTTTAAAACATGCAAATTTTTGGAAAAAAATTGTAGGGACAATCCAGTCAGCAGTCCGTACTATTGACTGGGCATGCCCATGTGATAGGTTGACTAGTTAATGGATTTCCTACAATGAATTATTTTGTTCCAAGTGGCACATTTTCATTTGTTTGAATTGGTGTGTTTTTATTGGGTTTCATTGTGGCCAATCATAGGCTGCCACATGGCCCAGTGAGGGGCCGCCACATGGCAACCCGAGGGCCACCAAAATTTTGGGTCAAAGTCCAAGCAGTAGCAGCGGGGGTCTAACCCTTGATATCCAAGCACTAGCAAAAAGTCTTTTCCATTGCACCACGAGTTTGTTTCTTAAAATATAGTGTCACAACATAAATATAAAGTTTAATGGTTTAAAGTTTTGGGGTGGGGGTTGGGGTCTAGCCCCAACCTTGGTCACCACGTTTGGGGTTGGGACCATGGGTTGGAGGCTAGCCCCGCTCTGCACCCCCCCCCGCCCAACTGATCCATAACTATTAATGTTAATGGTCTATCGACGACACCATGTGACACACCACAAGACCACCATTGTAACCATCGGGGCGCCAGAACTGCGCCACCTAAACTGCCAACGTCACCTGCAATGTGACCTCACCAAAGCTAACTACCGACAATTATCAAACCGTCCAAAACATTTTTTTATATTAAAAAATATTTATGCACCAAAAATAAATAGTTTTAAATTCGGACTTTAGGAGTTATTGGGAAAATTAATGCCCCAACAATTTTGCTCAGGAATTGGGCAATTTGGCGCTTAGTTAGTGGAATTGGAGGCGAAATTGTAGGATGGTGCTGGATTTAATGGAATTTGGGGTGTGCTTAGTGCCAAAACTTGGGGAATCCATAACTAATTTATTTTTTGACCAAATTCGAAGCATAAAGAGGCAACACAGGAATTTTTGGGAATTCTAGAGTCATTGGAGCAAGTTTCAAAGTTGTTTGAGCATTGCAAATGTATGTAATCAGATTTTTCAGCTTAATAGAAGAGGGCTAAGCCATTAGAAGTTGGAACAAGGAGACGTAGCCCAGGAGGGGTGAACTCCTTCATCATGTGTTGTTGTGTTACTGTTTAAGGTGATGTTCATGTTTGTTAGATGATGTTGCTAAATTTTTTGTTTATGTTAATTTTATCAAGAAATTAACATAAACATGATTTAATTTGCAGAAATTTTACAATAAAAAGAGGATAAAAATGCAGCATAAGACAAGTGCAAATTGATAACACAGTTCAACCATCTTGGGCTACGACTCCTCGTCCAACTTCCAATGGTGACCACTTTATTAAGATGCTCAAATGTTCATTACATCAAAATATAAGCCTAAATATACAAAACTCACACTCATGTGTTGTCCAGAATGCTCAAAACTCCTATTTAGACCCTTATTGAGCACAAAAAGGCTTAAAAGTGAGCAAAATATGCCCTCTTTTCCAAAAAAATTGCAAAATTGATCCTCATTAGGTTTTTTCATTGCAAATTTTTTAACCAATTGGCCTTTGGCCCAATGTGGCACATTGTATTGGGAACTTAGAGGTCTCGAGTTCAATACGATGAAGTCGGCATGGTATATGTTAATTTTGTTTTAAAAATTAAATGGGTCATTGGCCCTCGTCATTTCGAACCCCTCTAGTCTTGATCACATTACCCACCATGTAAGAAACGACTATGGCTTTGAGCCACAACGCTACTCTTGGCATGCACTTCAATCATGTTAATTGACATATGGTCATGGGTGCAGGCAGTAATTCCATGCACCTGACCCCTCTTCTCCTCTGCTGAGGGTCCCATGTTATCTCATAAAAGCCTGGGTCGTATATGATATGGGCCACATTTCTAACACCCCTGCCTCTGTTATGCCCAACTATTGGGCCATGAAACTTTAAATACAACTGACATCCTTTAAAAACCAAGTGACATTAGTGGTGCACCGATAGGGCGTCGGTTTGGCAGTTGAGAGTTTGCGTTTGATTCCTACGGAGGTTCATTCGGTTATTCAAGCCAATTTTTTGCGCAAATACTCGAGACACTTGGCAGCCTCTCATAAGTCCACATGGAACCCTCTAATTGGCCCACGTGGTGGCCTATGATTAGGCCACTTCACCAACCATACCTCCAACTCAACTGTCACATGTCCTCACACCATTGGTCTACATTCCATTAGTAAATCCTAGTCAACCCCGCTACATCAGCGCACATATTGCCACACTAGCATCTATACTGTGCAAGTTGACTTTTTTTATTATTTGGCCAAAAATTCAAAATGTGATAACTGTCTCATACTGTGTCGGATTGAGGTGATTCAAGCGCCGTTAGAATCAAAATTATGAGATATATGATTTGGAACTATATTCAAGATCATTTGAATACTTTTATTTTTGAGCATTTTCTAGATCCCTTAGATCACTCCTCCACAATAGAGGCTTTTGGACCACCAAATGTCTATTTTTACTTAGCAAGTAAGTAAGGGTACATCTCCCTCACTTTCTTGATTTATATCCACCTTTCTTTACTTTGATTGGTATCTTTGAGCCCCACATGAAGATACTCCACATTGACTTTGTGTGAAGTTCTTATTCACTTGTCAAGAATAGGAGGCTCATAAAATCTCAATAGAATAAATTTTCCTGTAACGTGGAAAATATAATCGGATTGCGTTATTACCAATATTTTCCAAAATCTTGAAAGGACCATATCTGATTCGTTTGAAATTTTTACCTTCACCTTGTAATCTTTCCTTGCTGATACATAACTAAGTTTGATCTCCCACTTGGAAAACATGATCAACCCAATGCTTAACATGTATTTATTTATACTTGGCTTGAATTTTCTCCAGTTGTTCTTGTACCATTTGATGCACTAATTGGATTTTTTTAATGAAATTCTTGGAAATCTCCACATCATTATGTCCATCCACTGAAACATCTTTACCAAAGATAAAATCCAAAGGAGACTTTGGAAAATAACCCAAACGAGCTTCAAATGGAGATACTTGTGTTGATGAATGCTTGGCATGATTGTAGGAATGCTTGATGTAATAAAAATGATCATCCCAAAGATTAGGATGATAACCACAATATCCTCAAAGGAGATGCACTATTGTTATGTTCACTGCCTATATTTAACCATTGGTATATGGATGAAATGTTGTGCCCTTATTTAACTTTCTGTCCATGAGATCCCATAAACTTGGCCAAAACTTCCCAATACATTGATAATATTGATCTGAAACAATTGTAGGTAACCCAACATGAACCCAAATATTTTGGAAGAACATTTGTGCAGTTTGTTCAGTTCTGACCTGCTTCTTACAAGGCATAAACACACACATTTTGTTGAAACAATCCACTACAATATACAAATAATCATGATCTTTTCTAGACATAGGTATTCCCCTTTCAAAATCGATAGAAACACTTTCCCAAGGATGAGAAGGGATAGAAAGTGGAGTTTACAAACCCAATTTCCTATTACTTGGCTTACTAGTAGCACACATAGAACACCCTTTTACATATCTTAATACAATTTCATTCATACAATGCTAATAAAAATACCTCTGCAGTCGAGAAATTGTTTTTCCTACACCAAAGTGACCAACAATAAGAGAAGCATGGGCTCCCATTATGATATTAACTCTTTCACCCTGTGGAATACACAACTTGCTAATATGATACAACAACTTGTTATGAACATGATAATCCAACTCTTCAACATGATTTCCTTGACTCAGAGTTTCATAAACATATTTAAAATTTTCATCTTGAGCATATTGTTCAATATGACTTTCATACATGATTGAATTATGCTTAAGAATGACAGATGCATTAACAATAGGCCTTGAAAACATACCTACAACTTTATTGTAAATACCTATCTTATACCTAATGACCAAATGAAATTGCTACAAAAATCCAATCCATCTAAAATGTCTATCTTGTTGTAGCTTGGTTTGAATAATCGTTTTTTTACCGATCAAATAATGCTTACATTTCTTCACACTTTGTACCAAAGAATATAAATCTTTATCATAAGTTGGATATTTAATTACTACATTGGAAAAGGCCTCAGAATGATAACTTATTGGCTTACCATGTTACATCAACACTACCACCATAGCATATTTGCTTCAATCGGTTTTAGTTTCAAATGGTCGCTTGAGATCTAGAAGTGCTTGAACTAGTGTCGTATTGATTTTTTCTTTCAAAGTCTCAAAAGATTTATGTTTCTTGCCTCCCCACTAAAAGACTCACTTCACACTTTCCAGAGCTTGTAATTGTGCCACAATATATGTGAAGTTAGCGATAAAGTTCCTCCAATATAAGGTTACTCCCAAAAATCTCCTAAATTTTGTTACATTATTGGGTTTATGCTAATTCACAATGACTTAAACTTTGGAGGGATGAATCTTCAATTCACCACCTCTTACAATATGACCTAAGTAAACCAAAGAGGTTTTCCAAAATTCACATTTAGACATCTTCAAATAAAAATTTTCCCTTTTCAATAAATCTAGAACTTGCTTTACATGTTTGAGATGCTCTTCACGAGTCTCACTAAAGATTAAAATATCATCTAAGTAGACTATGGAAAAATCATCAAGGAATGGTCACAATACATTGTTCATAACTCTCATGAATGTAGGAGTTGAATTGAAATCCCAAATGACATAACTAACCATTCAAAAAATCCTTTATTTGTCTTAAAAGGAGTTTTCCAAATATCATCTTCAGCAACCCTTATCTGATGATAATCGCTTCTCAAATCTAACTTAGTAAAATAAACAACATCCTTTAACCGATTTAGCAAATAATCAATGCGAGGAAGAGGATAAATATTCTTTACCGTAATCTTGTTCACAACTCGTAAATCCACACATGTGCCATGTACCAACCTATATCACATAGTGTCCAATCCGAAGGACAAACTTGATCAACTTTACATGTTTGATTTACAAGTACTTGAATCAACCCTTTCTTATTTTCGTCTCTAGCTTATGTCAACGCATAATGAAAATCTGTAATTAGAGAATTAGATTCAATTGAATAGTGTGCTTTTCCTCTCAACTAAAGTCCAAGATTCAACTTCCCTAAGAGTAATCATAACCTTTATATTATAGGTATGATGAATGTGTCACACCCATGTTCATTTCCATAAACACCCATGTTCATTTCCATAAACACCCATTTGTCTCTCATTACATGATAGAAAATTATTCTTTTTGTGTGAAAAAAATATATATCGGAACTTGTTTCATCCCTGAGAGTATGCTCACTTTCTCAACAGACACATAAGAAATAAAAAATTATTCATTGAATACTAAGGTTGTGATTACCATAATTCGAAAGAAAAGATTTTTCCACCACTGCAAGATTGGTTTGCTCTATGCAATGAAATATCCTCTCAAATTTTTTTGGAGCAGTATGTGAAAGAACATAATAGGTACAAAAGGCATAAAGAAGGTCCCTCTTCCTTTCCACTTCACAAAAAACAATATACTCTCACACACCTATACCAATATAATCTAAACTTATAAGAGACCAATTTCACGTTTTCCTAATATCCATGGACCGTCCTATGAGAGAGATAAACCCAATGACTAGCTCTAATACCAATTTATAAAATATTGCACACATAAAATTATTTGTATATTATTCAATCAACAATGTTACATATAGACACATCAATATTATCTCGAGATAGATAAACATCAAGTAGAGCTACATAATCCATTTAGTTGAGAGAATATCTCAACCTATACTAGCATAGGAGCTAAATCTATTTTAGGTCTTGTCATTTCTTCTCTTTACTAAAAACATTATCATAGTATCATTTTTGTTCAAGGGTGAAAATGTTGAAATAACAATTAATAAAAATGATAAACATTAGATTGGTAGGGATATATTGTTAATCTCACTCTAAAAAATTGTTTTTAAATTTCCATTAGATATGAAAAATAAAATAAGGCATGATAAATTTGATATATTATATTATTGTTGAATAATAAATGTAGATTTTTGGTTTAAAATTGTGTTTGATAGATCATTTTCATACGATGCCATGGTTGTTGAACTTATGTTTATTGAAACTATATCATGTTTAAATTATGCAACTTCTGCAACTATTAAATATAGGTCAAGAGTCATAAATGACATATAGGTCATATTTGCTTTGATTATTATGAGTGGAAGGTAAATCCACCCCTCCAAACATCAAATAATATTTTTAACATTCCATGGTGAAATAGACACTGTATTAATTTATAATAATTATCTAATTATATACATATTTTTAGTTTAAGATAATATAACAAATTATATACAAATGCACAAGATGAAAAGGAAATAATAAAAGAAAAAAGATGGTCAAAAACAAGACTTTTTTGTTAAATTTGATTTAAGTTTATAACATTGATTTTCAATATATATGAAAAAAAAAACATTTGAGTAACTGGGCAATGGAAAATTGAGTATAGGTTTGGTTTTGAACGTTGAAAAGTACAATTTGATAGGTTAAAAACATTACAATTAGACAATTTAGTAATTCATAATATTACTTTTATTTCATTTGCAAATATTTTTATATAATCAAGTAGTTCATAATTTCAATGTTTTTTCCTTGGTTGAACAATTGAACAACATGTTTACCATGGATTTCCCTTTTATTTGTATATGTAAATATAGTTTAAAGGGTTGATATAGTGCATGAGAATATTTTAGCTATCTTATTTTTGTTTATTTAAATAAGTTTAAGTGGAGAAATATTTCTAAAATTCACTTTACTGATTTATTTTCTTTTTCCAATTTGTGGCTTTTTTTTTTTTTTAATTTTCTAATATTATATTGGTTTTATATAGTTTGTTACTTTGAACCTCTTTATTTAGTAGTGGATATATTGATTTGATTTATAAATAATATGTTCAAAGATTTTAATTAATAATTTTGGCAAAATTGTTGAAGATTAATTGTTCTTTTTTTTGGGATGTAAGTTTTATGAATAATTTTTCCAACAAATAACTGATAATGTTTGTAATTATATTGAGTTGTTAAAAGAACATTGACTCATATACTTTTCTTTTTGTTTCTGGCAACCTTTGTCCATTGCATTAAATTGTTTTAAAAAGCATAATAATGCAATGATTGATGTCATCACTTGTTTTAAATCATTTAGTTACATATTTTTAATATTGATATATTTAGTAATGTTTTCCATAATCATATTATGTATTGATATAATTTTTTTTTTTTTTTACATATTCAAACTTCTATAATTTAAAATAATAGTTTTTTTGAAGTAAAAACCAAAGTTGTAAAGTTTACATAGCTAAATTAAATTACAATATATTAAAAACAATTAAAAAAAAATTAAAATAACAAAGGGTGGTGGTAAATAATTTAGAAGTTAAAATGTCATTTCAAAAATTAGAAATTATAACAAAAGTTTTCTCAAATATAATGTATAATATGTAAAAAGATGACCTTACATGTTGTATAATAATTATTAAAGAAAAAAAAAGTGAACATATAATAATATTATGTATATATTTAAAAAATATAGGCCAACATAGGTTTATAACATGGTCATATAGTAGGCTTTCATCATCACCATAATGTGTAACAAAAATGGTCCAATAAGAATCATTGACACTTTTGATATCAAAATTCATAATTATAAAATTTAGAATAGAAATTTAGACTTTTGGAATCCTAACTCATAATTTTTGAACCTAAAATTTTAGTTTTTTAAAATTTAAAATCATTTAAAATTCACCATTTTCAAAAACAAATTTAATCATGCTCAAAATTCACTTTCAGATTTGAAAAAAAAATCATATTATTTTAAATTTAATACAATTAAATATCTAGTTTCTAATGGTCACAAACAAAAACAAAAACAAAAAAAACAAAAAATAAAAAATAAAAAAAAATCTGCAACGTGGCTATTTTTTCATACAAGAGACCAAGAGACGAATGCTACACATGAAGGTAACTAACATGGCTTGAAAAATCAATTATCTATTGTGTACGACACTCCTCCAACTAGTATAGATTGCATCATCAATACACCTAACACATCTCACTCTCTTCCTTAGATAGGATGTCCCCATTAGAGGGAAATAAATACATCATTTTATGACCTGTCAACTCCAAGCATGGTTACACATGCACGTGTTTATGAGTCGTTAGAGTAGTCCACGAAGTAGACTTGTGATGAGATCCTTTCCATTATAATTGAAAAGATATTGGATAGATTTTAATAACAAACATTGAAGTCCTTTCCATTATAATTGAAAAGATATTGGATAGATTTTAATAACAAACATTGAAGGTTGAACTCATTAGAGATACACATTGATTAGAATTCCTTAGGGTAGAGTGAAGGGCATTAGTGGAGTTATGCACATTTCAAATTTGGCACATAATTTACAATTAGTAGCAAATTTAATGATGTGGGAATGGAATTTATTTCTCTAATAAAAGGGTTGAGATGGTATAAATAGTTATGGAGCTTGCTAATGGTGTGTAGGAGCATATTGTTCACTTTCATATATGCACGATGACATGTAATAGTATTTCAATTTCTATAAGAGAGATATCTGTAAGATTAATATTTATAATTAAAATTTATATTTACTTTTGATGGACATGATTTCTAGGTACAAATAAACTCTTTCTTTTACCTATATAGAAGACAATGTCATGGCACCAAAAGCACTAGAATATTAGGCCATATATGTGATAAGGTCCCAGGGCCTTAAAAACAAAGAATTTTCAGTGGATTGAATGATTGTGCTTTTGAATTTGATTTTTATAATTATTAGATATATTAAATGTAAAATTGTGTTTAATTATATTCTATTTCTTATCATTTTTTTAGATTTATGGATTTAATTTATTTTGATGTATTTTGTTAAATTAAATCTTTTTAGATTTTAAAGGATTTGTATTAGAAGCACATGCTTATATCTTTTTAGAACTAGAATTAATTTTTTTAGTTGGGCTAAGGAGTTTAAAGTTAGCTTGGAAAATTAGACTAGTAAGAAAATTAAGGTGTTGAGGATTTATAATGGAAATGAGTTTTTTTCTACAAATTTTTATAAGGAGAATGACATTGAAGTATATAAGACAACTCTATATACTCTTCATTGAATGACATTGAAAGAAGTTTTGGGTAGAAGTGGTTTCTACTACATGCTACTTGATTAATAAGTCTCCCAACTTTTGTGGATAATACCCCTATGGAGGTATGAATGGGAAAAAATCCCTATGTCAATATGTTTGTGTTTTTAGTTGTAAGGTATATACCCATGTGCCTAAGGACAAACAGTCAATTTGGATAACAATGCTGTGAATTATATATTCATTGGCCAATTTTTTTGTGAGATGGTACAAAATTTGGGATCATATGATTAGAAAAGCTTTGTATGGTAGGTGTACTATTTTCAAAGAAGTTAAGCCTTCTCTTGTAATGGTGCAGCCAAAATAAAAAAGAGGATGAAAAGTTACAGACTCAACTACCACCCAAGACTAAGAAAGTTGGACCATAAAATGAACCTTAAGTTCATGATGGACCCAATGAAGAGGATGGTCGAAAGAGTTTAGGAGAAACTCCACGTTAACATGGAGATCTACTCAACAAAGGAGGAGCCAAATAGGTATAATTGTAGTTTACATGTTTTTAGATGTATATTTTTTTATTTAGTAATGTTGATGAGTATAAAACTATGAAAGAGGCAACGGGGATAGATGATAAGGATTTTTGGAGATTGGTCATCAGTGAAGAAATTGTTGCATTTTGAAAGAATGTTACATGAGACTTGGTACTATCACATGATAAACAAATACCCAATAAGAGTAAATGGGTCTTCAAAAATAATATTGATTTACATCTTAATGTTCAATAGCACTGCAAGCATTAGGGGAATTCTAAGATTAAAACAAAAAACAAAAAACAAAAAAGTATTATCAAAGTCACTTTAAAAGATCTAATAATATTCAAAATTATGATGTCAAATATTTTTTTTGAGAAAAGAATAAAACTACATTTTTTAATCATATTTTCAACTTATATTTCAAATGTAAACACTTGCTAGATGCATAATTAAATTTTGCATTTAACAAGTATTCACTATGCAAATTTTTTATAAACACATTTTTTAATATATTTTTAGCTTTCTTGAAAAAAATATTTCGTACAACCAAACATCTTTGAGTGTGCTTTGTGTCAAGATTACTTTGTAATTATATTATTTGTTGAGTAAAAGTTGCTTTGTGTTTCTATTTTCTATCTATTTATATTAACCATATTTTATTTGATTCCAGCAAGAAATGCCTAGATAATGAATAAATCCAGATGGGCAAAGCTAAAATAATCTAAATCAAATCTATCCATATTTTTGACACATTTTTTAATATATTTTAGCTTTCTTAAAAAAAAATTATTTCCTACAACCAAACATAACATCTTTGTGCTTTGTGTCAAGATTACTTTGTAATTATATTGGTTGAGTCAAGGTGGCTTTGTGTTTCTATTTTCTATTTTCTATCTATTTATATCAACCATATTTTATTTGATTGCAGCAAGAAATGCCTAGATAATGAATAAATCCATGCCCACAAATCTAAAGCGTTTTAACAGTGACCAAATGAATTGTACAAATCAAGTTTGTTATTAGATTTATGAATAGGAGCAAATTCAAATTTACTTGTTTGACTTTATTTTTGCTGGTAACTATCAAATGTAATTGGGGTAGCTAATTGAACCAGAAAATTGAACCAATAACTTCACATAAAAAAGTGTTAATAAAACACTCAATCATCTATATCTATCCAAAACATCATAAACATATTTTTTTGGTACATGCTATACAAGACAACCATAAATAAAAGTGATAGGACACTTGCTGGAATTGCTGTACAACACAACAACAAAAAGTGATAGGAACTAAACACAACAGTTGCTGAAATTGAAAATAAGTGGAAAGGCTAACCATAATTGGCACCAACTACCTCAACAAAGATAAACCCAATTCCATAAGTTTTATCCCTGCTTCTTCGTGAAAGTATCTTCCAAGTTGCCACCTGACATATGATGAGTAAAATTTAAGATTGTCTGCAATTAGAGACCATAAAATATATAGGTCGAATTGCTTGTTTTATGCTGTTGTTCAATGGTAGTTATGGACTGTGAGAGAAATCGAATTGCGTATCGAACAATTCACTTGAGTCTCCATGGTCTCAGAGATTTTAAACGTACAGTGTTGAACTGGACTACCAAAATGTGTGTCTCAGAGATGTTAAACGTACAGTGCTGAACTGGACTACCAAAATTTTATTGGTGTGAGGGACGCTTTAGGTTGGGATTTCCTTTTCACAGGGACCATGATCACTGGAATCATCACATGCGATGTTTCAGTGGTTGAGCAATTGTTATTCAAAGACAGCCAGGCATTTGCAATTAGATTCAGAGAAGCCATCCAAGGCTGCCCAAAATCTTAGGAAGTTCTAAGTCATTTAGTGACCCATGTTGTGGGGACTGTCTTAGTCATTGAATGTTGAATCCCATGGACAAGAAATAATGATAAGGGGAAGAATCTAATATATGTTCCATTGTCATTTTACACTGTTCATGTAGGACTTTCTTGTTCATCTGATGATGAATGGAATGGCAGCATCTACTAAAGAGGTCAATGGACAGGTCAGGGAATAATCCAACAAATCCTCCAATTTTCATGTTGGGACTTTCTGATGATCAATCGAATGGCAGGAAGTGTAACAAAAAGTCAAAGGACAAGTTAGGGAATAATCCAAAAGAAATTCTCATTTATTATATTTATATAGATATAATAGCCGTATTCTAATAAAGTTATACATGGAAATTCAGGCAAAATCAATTTCCACCATAAAGAAAACAATTCAAGCACTCAAAGAATTGGAAATTTCTTGAAAAAAATTATCCAGGGCAAAAGTTGTGACATTCTTAAACAAGTCCTATATATTATGTTGATTAAATTTAGCTCTGGGTTATGGAAAAATTATTTATATTATGTTAGTTAAATTTAGCTCTTGGTTATGGAATTTTTATGATTGTGTCAAGATTGAGCTTGCAGGTTAGTGGGATAGTTTAATTTTTGGGAAAGTCGTTTTCATCCTCAGCTTTTTCTTAAAAAGTTTAATATAAAATCTAATCAGACCAACTAATTTAAAAAAAATTAATATATTTATACTTAAAACATATTAAAACAAAAATAAATAATCCATATATAAAAACATTATTATAATTATTTATTATTTATTTAATTTTATATTAATATTTATGCTTTAATTTTAAGCATTTACTAATTTTTAAAAATATTAAATAATAAGAAGCATATTCAACTAACTAATAACTATTAAGTTAATAAAATAAATTAGTATCTTATAAGTGCATATATACATATATTTAAGTTTAAAAATAAATCATATACTATTATCATATTTTTTTAGCTAAATTAAAAAAAAAAAAAAATTATTTTATTTTATTTTATAGTCTATATTCATCTTAATTCCGGATCTATCAAGCTCGTACAGGGTTAAAATCTCTGGAGGTGCAAACCTATTTTTTGAGTGCAAAAATTGAGGAAATGTTTGCACCTCGAGAGATTTGATCTCTGTCGGAGCTTGATAGATCGCGAGTTAAGATGGATCTAGGCTGGGTTGAGTAGTGCCAAGGAGAATCTATGGAACATATGATTAATTTTATCAATAATATGTAAATACATCTAATATTAATATAATCATTTAAAAAGATTTATCTTGTCATTTTAATTTTCAATTTGCTTAGTTACCTCACTTTGTTGAGATGATAAATATTGTAAAATAACTTTAATGATGAAATAAAAAGTTTTGAATACAAAGTGACATTGTAATAGTGTTGAATGATAGAAAATGTGAATAATAAGAATCTAGCAAATTACTAATATTTTTCATTGTAATCATTCTCAAACTTTTTTTTTAGTATCACCCTTGTTACTTTTGTCATCTTTTCATATCCATTATATGAAAAGCACAACTGAGTTTTGTCATCTTTTCATATCCATTATATGAAAAGAACAACTGAAATCATAAACCATTTAAATATTTAGCTTGAGCTATTGTAGTAAACATCATACCTTGTCTCTCTTGCTCTCCAATATTAATAGGTTTAATTACTATAACACAAAAATCAATGTACATTGTCAATAATTTTTTGTGCTTACACTAAAATCAATGCACAATATTAATCCAATGAATTTAAAATTAATGTAACATCATACATCCAATTACATCAAATCAAAAATCAACATATACATTGAAATCAATGCATCTAATGCAAGAAATAAAATAATATTATAAAACAACATCTGCACTGAAATCAATGCATCTAATTCAAGTAATCAAATAGGATTAGAAATCAACATTTACACTCAAATCAATGCATCTAGTGCAAGTAAGAAAATATGATTACAAACCAACATATACACTGAAATCAATGCATCTCGTGCAAGCAATCAAATAGGATTATAAATCACCATCTACACTAAAATCAATGCATTTAATGCAAACAATCAAATAGGATTAGAAATCATTAACATTGAAATCAATGCATCTAGTGCAAGCAATCAAATATAATTAGAAATCAACATCTACATTCAAATTAATGCATCTAGTGCAAGCTATCAAATAGGATTAAAAATCACCAACTACACTAAAAACAATGCATTTAGTGCAAGAAATCAAATAGGATTAGAAATCATCTACATTGAAATCAATGCATCTAGTGCAAGTAATCAAATATCATTAGAAATCTACATCTACACTAAAATCAATGCATCCAGTGCAAGAAATCTTCTTCCTTCTCTCCCCACTCCATATATATCTATATCTCCCTCCATCTCTCCCTCTTTGTCTCTTTATCTCACCCCCACAAACACACACCCTCTCTCACTCCATATCTATCAATCTCTTTGTCCCTCCCTCCCTGTCTCCATCTCTCTCTTCTTTCTCTTTACCTTCTATATATATCTCTATCTCCCTCTGTCTATCTATATCAACCCCAAAACATACACTCTCTGTCTCCAATCTATCTATCTATCACTACCTCCTTCTCTCCCTCAATCTCTCTCTCTTTCTTGCCCTTCCCTCCCTCTCCCCCACCACTATCTCTCTTCCCTCCTGATGTCCTCTCTCCCTTTCTCTCCATCTTCCTTATCACTCCCTCTCTCTCTCTCTCTCCACCTTTCTCTCTCTATGTATTTATTCTTACCTCCCTCTCTCTCTCTCTCTCCACCTTCCAACTTTGTTATTATATGTCTCTCTCTCCTTCTCTCCCCCCTTCTCTCCTAATCTCACCCCAAACATACGCATTATCTCTGCATATCTCCCTTGTCACTCCCTCTCTCTCTCCACTTCTCACTCTCTATGTCTTTCTTCTTCCCTCCCTCTCTTCTCCTCTCTCTTGTACTTCCTCTCTCTCCCTTTCTCTCCTACCTCCCTCTCTCTTCCCCCATCTCTCTCTCTCTCTCTCTCTCTCTCTCCCCCCTAAAATCCTCTCTCTTCCCCCATCACTATCTTACTCTCTCTCAAATCCTCTCTCTCTCTCTCTCTCCAACTATGTTACTATATCCCTCCCTTTCTCCATCTCTCCCCTCTTGTCTCCATCTCTCCTTCTATGTATATTTATCTCACCCTGAAACATACACACACTCTCTCCATCTCTCCCTTGCCACTCCCTCTCTCTCCACTTCTCACTCTTTTTTTTTTTCTTCTTCCCTCCCTCTCTCCCCCTCCAACTCCATCTCTCTATCCCTCCATCTCTCCTCCTCCTCTCATCCTTCCTCTATCTCCCTTTCTCTCCTACCTCCCTCTCTCTTCCCCCTTCTCTATCTCTCCCTCTCTCTACCCTCCAATCCTCTCTCCTTCTCCCTCCCTCTCTCCTTATCTCTCTCCCATATCCATCTTTATGTCTCCCTCTCCCTCTCTTACCCTTCTCTACCTCTCTCACTCCTCTGCCTCTCTTAGCCTTCTGTACCTGTCTCATTCCTCTCCCCCTCTCTCTCTTCATTCCTCATCCATCTCTCCCTTATCACTCCCCCTATTTCTCCACCTCTATCATATGTCTTTGTTCTTCCCTCCCATATATATCTATAGTTTATATATATATATATATATATATATATATATAGAGAGAGAGAGAGAGAGAGAGAGCAAATTTAATATTTGTATTAATCCAAAGTTATTAAATTTAATAATAATAATATTAATATATTAATATTAGGGTTAATAATTTTTTTTTTGCATGGTATTAATAAAAATTTGGCCCATAGGCTTGGTATATAATTAGAATTTAGATGTTGATTTATAATCCTATTTGATATATTTTTATTTATTTACCTTACCTCTTTATACCTATTTTATATGAATTTATTTACCATACCTCTTTTATAAATATGGTATTTGGGCCATGGTATTTGTCCCATGGTATTTGGCACATAGGATTCACCTAAATAAAACCTCTTTCTTGAGTTTTTGTAAATATAAATACGTTTACGGAGTGAATATAAATATAAAAAGAGGCTTTATTTATTTACCATACCTCTTTTTTATTTTGGCCAACATTAGTGAACTCTTGGTAGATATGGACTCAAGATGGATCACAACACACTAACCAAGTTAATCAAATCCTAACTCCAAGGGTGTGGAGGAGAATTGACCTAGTGGCCTCTCAATGGCAAGATACTTTACAAGCTAGACCTCGACCAATTGAGCTAACCCTAGAATATATATATATATATATGTGTGTGTGTGTGTGTGTAATTCTCAACATGTATATTGAAATATTTAATTTATCACCCACATTATTTTTTTTATTAATATCTTTTAAATATTATATATCAATTCTATATTAAGAATGGAATAAGTTACAAATATCTCTTATAATAATGGAAAATGAAAATATAACAATTTTTTTAGGATAATTCTACATCCAAGTATGAGGGTATGAGGGCGATGTGTGATTACTTGCTTAAAGTGGAATTGATGTGAGTTCTACTTAAAATAAAAATAAAATATTCTCTAAATAGAAAAACAATGTAGGCTATAATAAAAAACAAAAATGAATATGCATGTTTAGTTAGTTTTAATTAAAACCATTATAAAAAAATCAATAATTACAATCTCATTATGCTCACCTGATTTTTTGTTGATATTAAAACCCAATGTAGTAAAAAAATTTATGTCACTCATTCATAAATAAAACATTTCAATGTCCACATTACCTAATACAATCTCATCTCAACTTTAAAAATAAATAAATAATTAGAAGTAAATAAAAGTGTGAGTAAGATGTTTAAACCTTATACTTTTCAAAAATATTAATCAATTATTTGAATATTAGTGTTATCTAATTTCTGCCAATATATATATATATATATATATATATATATATATATATATATATATATGTTTTATATGTAACGCTTCCTCCCACCCCCTTGCACTTCCCCAATACTAGTGGTAGGTGTTATTTTAATGTAACCCAATCTCCATAGTTTCCTAATGGAAATGGATTACAAAGTTTTATTCCTTCCCAAAGTTGGTATAATCAATTGTGAACAACAACATCACATCCACCTTGTCAAGAGAATTCCAATGATATAAAGTTTACCCCAATCTGGCTCCTCGCTCAGAAGATATGATCATTTGAAGTTTCCCCTCTGAATTTGTTGCCACATCAACAAGTTAGCTACGATGTGGCACCCATGTGGAATTTCCACATATTTAATGGTCCATTGTGGCATTGCCATGACATAGCTTCATCGTGCTATCTTTTCATCACACCACATCCAACCGCTAAGCACGTCCTGCTCCTAGTATTCTATAGCATGACAAACATTTTTTGTATTAAGTGATAGGAATGATTCTTTGCCACACGACTTCTGTCTCCTGTGCATAATATTTCATCTGTGCCTCGACTATGATATGTAGTGAAAAACTTATTTAGGGACACTTACTCTGTGGTGACATGGCTTTGGAACATGTTAACCTCCTCTCAATGCTACACAATTCTCCTACCCCCAAGTGGCATCACTAATCACCTCCACATGTCGCCTCTTCAAACCTGATGATGTCACAATGGTGTATGAGTGATTTCACCCTATCACATAATGTACCCACATGGGATCCAAGTAGCTTACCCAACCTAAATATATTCTACCAACTCAGTCTAGCCGAGGGGCCCACTGGCTTCTGGCCATTTGTGTAAATATGTAAGTTAACATTATGCAGGTTATGGTCAACTAACAACCTTTCTACGTAAAACCACACACCCTTGTTAATTGCTTCTAGGATGTAATTTTCCCATTCCCCGGGAAAAACATAACTATGTTCCCCGATGTCAACCCTTTTATCCACAGACACACTCGTCCACCTCTCAATACGTACATACCCCTATTATTGGTAGGGAGAAATTCTCAGCCTTCCCTATGCCTTTTGTCAATACTGTCATTCCCTTACTCGGGAGAACCCATTGGCACACCTGCGTTGTGCAACGGAGAATTTAGTGGTGAGTGATGGGTAACTTCCCATCCCGTGCCTTCTATCTACTTCTACTCCTTTCACTACCACCACTTTTCCATCCCAACATAACATGACATGAATATTTCATGGCATAAGATGGGGACTTTTCTTGTCTCAAGCTCCTATTAACTTTGTGCGCTTAGCCAATCACTATTTCCTTTACAAGTTAAGATATTTTATCCTAAGCTCAAGTCTGTCACCTGAGACTTAGTAACTTAATGATTCCAGGGACTACACCTAGGCTCCCCTGAGGACCAATGTTTCCTAGAACATTTCTCCCTACAAAAATGAAGTCCTCATTTCCATACCAACACTCAAACACCACTATGGGTATAACCCTACCCAATAAACTCATAAACATACCCCTTACCAGGCACTATAGCACCTAGCAGTGTCTAACATCTATCTATGTTAAGCACAATGATAACATACCACACCCCAAACTAGGTGCATCACAACATCACCAAACTGATGATAAAACATGTAATGTAGCATAAAAGTAGTAAATAGATGCAAACCAACAAATAACCTTGGTCATGCAAACAATAGATCGACACATTATAAATTAGATCTTTACCCAAAGAAATATCAACAATCAAACCATGAGAACATTCCCAATTACATCTCATTAAGGATAACGAGGAATAACACCATTCCTACATAAGAAATGTTGATACAACCATTGTTATTGTCTACAAAAAAATCATTTCACATTGATAATGCAGTAGAACACAAGCGAGTACACTTTCTAGTGTATCTTAATGACTGGAAACTAAGGGAGGGAATTCCACTCTCCACCCAACCATAGGACAACAACATTGAAATATTTCTTACAGCTGACCATCCATGAGTTGGATTCAATGTCTGAGGAGTAATTGTTGAGATTCAACAAGATGATGAGCTTAGTGAAAGGAGTCGCCTTCACTAAGTGCGCCCGCAGGCTATTTTTGGCGCAAGTCTATTTTTAGACTATGTCTATTTTTAGACATGTCGATCATATTTCAGAAGTTGCAGGATGCTATTTGTGGATGGTTGATTAAGTTGGAAAAATAGATGAAATTCTATTTTTAGAATATTGGGCGAAGTATATTTATAGATCATTAATCTAAAATAGATGCATGTCGATTATTATTAGCTCTTAATAATAATCAGACTCTAAACAACAACTTATTCTCTTGGAGCACTTCAGTTCAGTGCACAGATGTGGCACAACAGCTGACAGAAGGAATTACGCTATTCCTGAGGGTTTAATGGAGCTATTGCATGGAGGACTTAGTTAGAACTCAAGTGGCAGAGTTATGACACAGTTGGAAGAAGTAGTTATGGAGTTGTATTTACTTTAACTCAGTTAGACTCAGTTGAGCTAGTTGTATCTAGTCTAACTGATTGATACACTAGTGAGAGTGGAGTGAATTAATTAGTTAATTATTTCATAAATAATAACTCATTAATCAACTGAAAAATACAACAGTTAACTACAGTGCATGGCAGTTTCAGTGGAGACCAGTGGAGAGATAGGTGAAAGGGCAAGATAGACTATCTGTTGTGACTATAGTGATGCATTAATTTCATCCAACACACAGTGGAGATGCCAATGAGGATTGCACAGTCAATCCAAGAGTAATTTGAATTAATTCAGAGCTATTCTTCAGCAGAGATTGCGCAGTGGAGGCAGGCTAGCAGGTGGAAAATATCAGTGCATGGATTTGCAATATTAGGCCCATATAGTGTATGACGATTGTACTGTACAAAGAGCTTGTGATAAGCTTTGTATGTTTGTATGAGATTGTCATATGATCTCCATGTTACATAATATATAGTTGGGTTTTTCATCTTCAGGCTTTCCCGGTTAAAAACTATGTTATGTGCGATTGATAATTTTTGTTTATGCTTCACATGTGTGTGCAATTAAATTTTCTGCAAAAGATTAACAAGTGGAATAGATTCAGTATCTTGCATAAAGTTAAATAGTGTGAGATCAGGTGGATCTTGGAAATATGCATGCTTAGTGCATATAATTTTCTACATAGTATAAGAGCATTCTTAATTGAATATTGCAATTGTGAAGTGATTTTGTGCTGGTGGACAATTCAAATTTGCTACAGAAGATTCTTGGTGCAGAAATCGAGTATACATTGAAATGTCTTTCAATGGGTTGAGATTGGAGTATGCCCTTGATGGGAGCTCGAATTACATAGCCTGGAAGAACATGATGGAGGAAGTGTTGGAGGATAATGGGCTGAAGGAGTTCATCGATAGAAATGTTCCGAAGCCGGGATCTAGCGATGCTGCATTACTTGATGCATGGCAAAAGAACACTGCAAAGACGAGGAGGATTCTGTTGGAAGGTGTGAAGGACCACATTGTGTCCAGCCTTCACAGGAAATCAACTCCATTCTTAATGTGGAAGGCTTTTACAGATTTGTTCCAAAGCAGAAGTGACCAGAGGAAGTTGGCGCTTAAAGACAAGCTCAAAAAAATAAAAATGGAGAAAGGCGACAGTATTCCAAAATACCTCACGAAGTTTGTCCACTGCAAGGATGAACTGGGAAGTGTGGGGGTTAATTTTGATGAAGAATACTTGGTGAGCTTGGCTCTCCTTAGGATTCTGAAGAGTTGGCATAGCTACGAAGACTCTGTCAATGGACGGGAGAAACTGCCAGGATGGGAGCGACTTTGGTCGGATCTTGTGCAGGAGGAGATAAGGCAGGGTACCAGGGATGGATCTTCATCAAAGAATGAAGATGAAGAGAATTGCGCTTTGGCTGCTAAATAAAGGAAAGGGAAGGGGAAGAAGGACCTGTCCAAAGTGAAGTGTTTTCACTATCACGAGCATGGACATTTCTCCACTAACTGTCCACAGAATAAGAAGAATAAGCAGGCTGCTGGATCTGCAACTGGAGAGACCTTAGCCTCACAATTTGAGCTGGTTTTTTCCTTGATCGCATGCTTCGTTTCAAGTTGCATGGGATCGGTTTGGTATCTTGATAGTGGTGCGTCTTTCCATATGACGGGAGACAAAGAGTTGTTTAGTGACTTGCAGGAGAAGGACCTCCAGATGCATATAGAGATGGGCGATGATGGTCAGTACAGTGTGACTGGCATTGGGACCATTACCTTTGAGAAGGAGTTCGGTAATCCATTCTTGTTGAAGAATGTCATGCATGTTCCAGGCCTGAAGAAGAACTTGGTCTCAGTCGCAATGCTGGAAGACAGGGGTTATGATGTTGTTTTCAGTGAGGGAAAAGCCTTCCTTCGATATAAAACAACGGGTCAAACCAATAAGATAGGGGTTCGAATTAAGAATCTCTACAAGCTATAGGTAGATGGCTGCGCTGCAATGGTGGGCAAAGCAGAAGAAGTGGTGAGCCGCGATGAGGGTGAATTATGGGACAGGAGGTTCGACCATCTTCACCATGGTGCTTTGAAAATTTTGCCGTAAATTTCTATCAGACTTCCCAAGGGTACTCTTTCGCAGTCAGATCAGTGCAAAGGATGTACAATGGGTAAGTTTGTGAATACCACTTTCATGAGAAGGAGGACCGTGCTTTGGTAATCCTGGAGGGAATTCACACAGACGTGTGTGGACCATTCTCGGTTGCTTCAAAAATGAAACACCGGTATTATGTGATATTTGTTGATGAATTTTCTCGTAGATGCTGGATCTTCTTCATGCAGAAGAAGAGTGAAATTTTCTCAAAGTTCTGTGAGTTCAAGGCATTGGTGGAGAAGGAGTCGGGGAGACAGGTGAAAACTCTAAGGAGCAATAATGGTGGTGAATACATCTTGGGCGAATTCAAATTCTTCTGTAGCAAAGAAGGAATTCGAAGAGAACTCATAACGCCTCATAACCCACAACAGAATGGGGTCGCGGAGAGAAAGAATAGAACGATCGTGGGTGTTGCACGAGCGATGCTGCATGACCAGGGCCTACCGATGCACTTATGGGTGGAAGCATGCAACACTACGGTTTATGTGCAAAACCGTTGTCCTCATAGAGTACTTGGCATGAGTACACCTGAGGAAGCTTTTACTAGTAAGAAGCCTAATATTTCTCATTTGAAGATTTTTGGCTCACTTGTTTACATTCATGTGACGAAGGATGCCAGGAAGAAGTTGGAGCTGACTGCAGAAGTTGGGATATTTTTGGGGTACAAATAAACACCCCATAACTATCGTGTGTATTTGCCAAATAGTCGGATGACTGTTATGTGATGGGATATAAAATTCAATGAGGTGAAAGCCATGCAGTTGTCACTTGAGAGGGAGCTACACATGCATGTGGAGGAGGAACTTCTTGTTCCCAAAGATGAGCCTCTGGATGTGGATCAGCCACAGGAGGAGATTCATGGAGTGGAGGAGTCCACTCATGCAGAACCAAACATCAGACAAGGCATAAAGTGTACCACAGAAGCTGAGACACTGAAGGTGGATGCGACACAGAATGTGGGAGTTCCTACATCACAGCGTAGACAGAGATAGTCACCTGACCGATATACTGGATACATGGCTCTTATGATCAAGTGTATTGTGATAGATCCATCTTCTTTTGAAGAAGTAGTGCAGGAGCCCACATGGGTAGATGCCATGGTGGAGGAGTATGACTCCATTGTCAGAAACAGTGCTTGGGAGATTGTTCCAAGGCCAGTGGGAAAATCAGTTGTAGGATCAAGATGGATATACAAGGTAAAGCAAGCTACTAATGGGAGCGTTGAGAAGTATAAGGAAAGATTTGTTGCCCAGGGCTTCTCACAGATTGAGGGGATTGACTATGAAGAAACCTTTTCACCTGTCACACGATATTCTTCCATATGGACCATCCTTGCTCTCTCAGCGCAGATGGGTTGGCACATTCATTAGATGGATGTGAAGATTGAGTTCCTTATTGGGATCATTGAGGAAGAGGTGTACATTGAGCAGCTTGAAGGATTTGAGATCTTCAGCAGCTCGCATGTGTGCAGACTCAAAAGAGCGTTGTATGGGCTGAAACAAGCACCCCGTGCTTGGTACACTCGGATCGACAGATATTTCACTGGACTTGGCTTCACCAAGAGTGAGGTGGATGCAAACCTGTACCAGATTGTGGTTGAGGGTAAGATTTTGATCATTGTACTTTATGTTGATGATTTGATACTAACAGGTGATGAGCAGTTGATACACTCATGCAAGGCTGATCTTGCAAAGGAGTTTGAGATGAAGGATTTAGGCCTCCTTCATTATTTCCTTGGATTGGAAATATGGCAGCGGGAAGGTGAAATGTTTGTGTCTCAAGGCAAGTATGCCCAGGAGATACTGGAGAAGTTTCACATGTAAGGCTGCAAGCCTATCGACACTCCTCTTCCAGGAAATTGGAGGAAAGAGGATGCTACATCGGCAGAGGTAGTGGATGCCACTGTTTATCGACAGTTGGTGGGTTCGCTCATGTATTTAGTCAATACAAGACCAGACATATGCTATGCGGTGAACCAGCTTTCACAAGCGATGGTTAAGCCTACCAAGCTCTTTTGGAAGGCAAGAAAGCATGTCCTGAGACATCTCAGGGGCACATCTGAGTATGGTTTATGGTACAGAAAGACGGATGAGGTGAAGTTGCATGGCTTCACGGATGCAAATTGGGAAGGAAGCCCAACAGATAGAAAGAGCACATCGGGAGGGATTTTCAGTATCGAATCTACGGCAGTTTCTTACAACAGAAGCAACATCTCAGGGCACTCAAAGGAAGCAGGATACATGGCAGCAAGTTTGGTTGCATGCAAGGCTATATGGATAAGGAAGATCCTGGTCGGGTTGTTCAGTTCACACTTAGATCCTACTGTGATATATTGTGATAATCAGAGTTGCATTAAACTCTCAGGTAATCCAGTATTTCATGATAGATCTAAACATATTGACATCTGGTATCATCATATCAGATATTGTGTGCAGCTGAAGATCATGTTGCTTTCTTACATTCCCACAGAGGATCAAGATGCAGATATTCTGACGAAGGCGCTCACCAGGAGAAAATTCGAATACCATAGAGACAGGATCGGGGTGGCAGATAATCCCTATCTTGTTGAGAGGGAGTGTTGAGATTCAACAAGATGATGAGCTTAGTGAAAAGAGTCGCTTTCACTAAGTGGGCCCACAGGCTATTTTTGGCGCAAAGTCTATTTTTAGACATGTCGATCATATTCTATGAGTTACAGGATGCTATTTGTGGATGATACTTCTACATCCACCGTATGAAATTCTATTTTATAGAATATCAGTGTTCATTTATGATCATTAATCTAAAAATAGATGCATGTCGATTATTATTATCTCTTAATAATAATCAAACCTAAACAACAACTTATTCTCTTGGAGAGCACCATTTCATTGTACGTATGTGGCACAACAACCGACGTAAGGAATTACACTATTCCTAAGGGTTTACTGGAGCTATTGCATGGAGGACTTAGTTAGAACTCAAGTGGCAGAGTTATGACACAGTTGGAAGAAGTAGTTATGGAGTTGTATTTACTTTAACTCAGTTAGACTCAGTTGAGCTAGATGTATCTAGTCTAACTGATTGATACACTAGTGAGAGTGGAGTGAATTAATTAGTTAATTAATTCATAAATAATAACTCATTAATCAACTGAACAATACAACTGTTAACTACAGTGCATGGCAGTTTCAGTGGAGACTAGTGGAGAGATAGGTGAAAGGGCAAGATAGACTATCTGTTGTGACTATAGTGATGCATTGATAACATCCAACACACAGTGGAGATGCCAATGAGGATTGCACAGTCAATCCAATAGTAATTCAAATTCATTCAGAGCTATTCTTCAGCAGGGATTGCGCATTGGAGGCAGGCTAGCAGGTGGAAAAGATCGGTGCATGGATTTGAAAGATTAGGCCTACATAGTGTATGACGATTGTACTATACTGAGAGCTTGTGATAAGATTTGTATGTTTGTATGAGATTTTCATATGATCTCCATGTTGCATAATATATAGTTGGGGTTTTTAGCTTCAGGATTTCCCGGTTAAAAACTGTGTTATGTGAGATTGATAATTTTTGTTTATGCTTCACATGTGTGTGCAATTAAATTTTCTGCAAAAGATTAACAAGTGGAATAGATTTAGTATCTTGCATAAAGTTAAATAGTGTGAGATCAGGTGGATATTGGACATATGCATGCTTAGTGCATATAATTTTCTACAGTAATTGCTCAAAGGAATTAAAATTGATGCCAATCAAATTGATCACACATGACTCCAAAGACCACCCTGTCTCCACCCAATTATTTGAAGATTACATCCTCCAATGTCTCCACCTGTTCATCCAAGAATCTAGAGCACACTGATGTCCAACTTCTATTCCCACAAATATAAAAAACAAATATATTTTTCCCTTTTTAAACCAAATATCCTGAGTACACCGTGTTCCACCTGCTCCACCTTGCTGGATTCCAAAATACATAACGTCTCCACCAATTTTCTTTCTTCAACCATGCTTCTTAGCTTGCTCTTATTCCAACACTGACGCTTGTTCCAATGTTCTTCCTTTTTCCCACGAGTTTACTCAAAATCCTTGTATGCCTTTCCAAACATACAATCACTTGTATCCCACAACCTAGGTATGTGATTGTAACTAATATCATCCACAATGGTTTCCCCATGTACATTTTTTCTTTGCTAACCTATGCATATTGTAGATTTGTCTCCCTCTTCATGTGAATGATGCTCCCCTCTTCTTCCTTCCCATCAACTCTCTTCTCCACCAACCACCTTGGGGCCCTTGTGTTCTGACCACACAACATAGCCCATGAGTAAAGACAGAGGTTGTATGGCCTTTTAATCCATTCAATAATCCCATAATCCACCTCCATACCTACCATGTAGGCCATTAAAACTCATTGAAAAAGTTTGTGGCCATTAAAGGAACAAACTTTACTTACCCAATTTCCAGGAAACACCTCCTCAAAACTTCGAATCCAAATCCACTCCTCACAGTCAGTCATTGTGTTTACATTTCCAAAATATTTATATGAATTATAATTCACAAGAATAATTATAATGGGGGGTAGCCAAAAAGGTTTGTTACAATATAAATAAAATATTCAATGTCCAAAGAAAAGAATTTATTGAAAGTTAAGAGATAAAAATAAAAAATTTCAAGTACTTCCTAATAAGAATAATAAGCGAGATGTGAAATTAATTCAATTCTTAATATAAAATTCATATGTGATATTTTAAAATACTGATAATAATAATAAAAAATGAATCTTAGTCATTAATAATATATTTTAACATACAGTATTAAGTAATAATGATCTATATCCCCGATGGGGGTGTCTTATCACGGTGCCATTTGGTGGTGGTGCGTGAGGGAAGGACAGGTATGTCTGCACGCGCCAATGAATAGCGTTGATTGCCCTTGCATGAAAGTGGTTATGGTCCCTTTGAAGGAGCATTGGCTTGGCGAGAGGAGAATCATATTAGGAATGTTGGGTAGGTAGAATGGATATTGTAGCGTCTGAGCAATGGTGAAAGTTAGCTGGGAGCTTCCACCCGGTTTTGTGGCATTTTATCTCAAGCAATGGATTGAGCCTCATGCGCAGGGTGCCTGTTGGTAGAAGAGGGAGGCAGAGAGCTGGGGCTGGTGGCGCATATGTCTGTGGGATCTCGGTAGTCTGGTGTATGCAATACATATTACTACGATGGAGGTGATTTCAGTTAGGCTGGTGGTAAGGGAGGAACCCAATTGGGAATAACTAATGTGGAATACTCGGTCTATTGGGGGAAGTGGTCTGAAGTGGTATTGGAGGAGACAGGGGAGTGGTGTTGACATGGTCTCAGGAGGAAATACGGTTCAGTGTCGGCCTGGTTCATGCAGTGATATAGGTTCCTTTTAGTCATAGGAAGGAGTGGGAGTTTTGTAATTGGGATAGTGGTATTCTCTTGCGAGCCGGAGAGTGTTGATGGTTGGATGAGGGGGAGTAGTATGTGCAATTCCATTTCAATTTAGGGAAAGAAATCTCATGCAGGAGACTAGAATTCCAACCTAGTAGGAGCATAGTGTGAGAAGGGAAAGTACATGCCTGCGAAATGTGGACGTGCACGTAGAAGGGTTCTCGGGCGCGGAATGGAGGAAAGAAGGTCGAACGGGGATCGATTTCGAATTCGGAGTCCACAGAAAGTATGCACTCCATGGCAGCAATGGCAGTCTCCCCATCCCAGTCATCAGGTCAAGTTGAAGCTCCAATCACCCTAGATGCAATTTCAGTCCAATTATAGCATATTCATCTCAACTTGGACAACATGCAGGAACACAAGTATGAAGAACGCAATGAGCTGATTGCATACATAAATGAAATACAACACATGAAAATGAAACTCTAGATGCTCTGGAGATTCTACGCCATCAACTGAGGCATTCCCATGACCACCTTTGAGCACTGGAAATCTAGATTCGCCACATTGAATACCATGTGCACAACTCTGCAGGTTTCTTAGCAGGGCCACCAACAACCCCTAAAAATCATCCTCCATGAAGCTTTGCATTTTCTTGTTTTTTGTTAGTTTTGTGTCGGAAATAACCATTGGCATCGTCTGCCTTGGCCTACACCCAAGACTAGTGTTTCTATTTTTGAATCTTGGGTTGCTCAGTGGTAACACAGCTATGCTGTTATGTGATGTAAATTCTAAATTGATAATATAAATATGATTTTGACTGAGAAAAAAAGTAATAACGATCTATACTTAAAAATATATTAATAACAAAAAGAGTCATTTTAATTTGACAATGTAGTCTATAGATAAAATTTCCCAATGCACATGTTATGTAAAATATTTTAAAGTCAACTATGATTATATTATATGTTGTTTAATTAAATAATAATAATTCTAACCATTATTGGGAGTTGGAAAAACAATGTCTTCTAGGGTTTTCATTGTGTTCAAGAAGCATTTGTAGGAGGTAGTCAACATGTTGTAGGTTAAGGTCTAAGGCCTAGACAAGGCATATGATGGGGCCTTAATATTTATGGTTGTTATATCCTTAAGCTAGGATCCCATGACTCTCATGGAACTAAATGTTGATCTGAGGGAAATTTTGGACCAAAATATTGACATTGTAAACTTATCTTTGGTGATGGACAAGTCCCGTGGAGTTATGTCACAGGTAGATTAGACGCCACCAGGCTAGGGGACTAAGGTGGAGGTCGAGTGACAAGACCCAAAGTGTAAGAGGCTTGGGGTTTCTCGACTGATATAAGAGTGGATGAAGGAATATTTACTAGCATTATGGTGCATATCGACAACATTTTTCTCCAAATGGGGTTGCACTAGTGTTGGGGGTGTTCAAAGTGAAAACCATAATAGGTTGGTGCTCGATCTCACAGTTACAGGCTCACATGGACAATTTTCCTAAAAGATTTGGCATCTATGATTTTGAGTGGTATGCGTACAAGTGGGAATCTTCTACCCGAAGGAATTTTCACAACTTCTTCTTCTTTGATCTAGCCAAAAAACAAGTAGATATGGAGGGGGTGGGGGGGGGGATTTCATATTTTCCTAAAAAATCTTAAATGGAAGGCCTCCATTTTCTAGATCAGGGGCTCAAATATAGTGGAAAACCTAAAACAAAATATAAAAAACAATCTTGGAATTTTTGCAATCTTTCAAAGCCTTTTATTTGAAGGGAAAGTGATACAAGGTTCACACTAGATGAAGGACTATGGTATTGATCCATGGGATCTAGAAAATGTTCAAAAATAAAAGTGCTCAAATTCTCACGAAACGAGTGCCAAATAGTAGAGCTTGTCGTTTTGATTCCAACAATGCTTCAATAGAATCAATCCAACACCTTATGAGCGAGTTATTACATTTTGAAGTTTTGGCCAAATAGCAAAAAATTCAACTTGTGGGGTTGACTGCGTAGGGTACATATGTTGGCGTAACAGTCCGTACGCTAACATGGATGGTTTGAATGGGTTGTACGTATGGAATCTGGATGAATGGCATGGGGAAATATGGTAGTCGAGTTGGAAGTACAGTTGGTGAAGTGGCACAATCGCAGGCCACCACGTGGGCCAATCATAGGGTGCCATGTGGCCCTATGAGAGGTCGCCAAGTGTCTCGAATATTGGCGCAAAAAATTGGTTTGAATGACTGGATGAACCTCCATAGGAATCGAACATGCAGCCTCTCAACTACCAAACCGATGCCCTAACAATGCACCATGAGTGTCGCTTGGTATTCAAAGGATGTCGATTGTATTTAAAGATTCATGGCACATTGATTGGGGTAATGGGAAGGTCAATGGGAAAGCATGATCAGCTTAGCCCAAGGTTTTATTATAACCATATAACCGGCGGCATAAAGAGGAAGGGGTGTTGGAAATGTGGCCCATATCATATATGACCCAAGGTCTTATGAGACAACATGGGACCGTCGGCAGAGGGGAAGAGGGGTTGGGCGTGTGGTGTTACTGTCTGCGCCCATGGCCATATGTCAATTAACATGATGGAGGTGCATTCGAAGAGAGGGGATATAGTACATATCCATAGTCATTGGTTATTTGGTGGGTAATGCGACCATGACCAGAGGGGTCCAAAACAGTGGGGGTCAATGACCCATTTAATTTTTAAAACAAAAATTAACATATAAAATGTTGACTCTGTCAGATTGAACCCAGGACCTCCGGGTTCCCAATACAATTCAAAGACCAATTGGTTGAAAATTTTGCAGGGAAGAGAGCTAATAAGGATCAGTTTTGCATAGAGTTTGGAAAAGAGGGCATATTTTTCTTAATTTTAAGCCTTTTTTAGCTCAAAAATAGCCTAGATAGGAGTTTTTGAGCATTTTGGACAACATGAGAGTGTTATTTTTGCAAATTAAGGCTTATATTTTGACGTAATGAGAATTTTAGCATCTTAAAAAAGTAGTGACCATTGGAAGTTGGACCCAAAGACATAGCCCAAGGTAGCTGAACTGAATTTGTAGTTGTCTTATGCTACATTTTATCCTCTTTTTACTATAAAATTTTTGCAAATTTACTCATGTTTGTGTACTTTCACAATTTCGATATGTTTGTTAAAATGAAATAAACTAACCTACAAATTGAACAATAAAACCTTCACTTTTATTTTTTTTATCATTTTCATATCATAGCATGGTTTTTGTGAAGGGTAGAAAAAATTTGCAAGGTTTTTGAGTGCTTATAGGGTCTAGATTGAGAAGAGTAGAAGGAGCACTTGAAGATCCTAACCCTCAAACTGCCTCAAGAAGACCATATAATCCACAATTCTTGGCTCATGAAGAAGGACAAGTACAATAAATGATGTCTAAGGATAAGAGATCTTTCAAAAAATATTTCTTTGATATGACTGAGATGGTTAAAGTGTTGTATAATGAAAGAATATCATGGTTGAAAGTGTTAGCACTCCACCAATTCTCCGAAGGCTGAAAAGGAGACTAGAAAAGGTAACCATAGACCACTTTGACCTAGTAGCTAGCCCTACTAGGCTGAGAGGGCTCTCTCAATGTGATCACAGCCAAATTTATGGTTTGATGTTGGATAATGGATGAAATCATGCAACCAAGTCTGGGTATCAAAGGGCTTACAACTGCAAAGATATAAAGGAGCAAGGTAGAAATGGATTTACCATGACTTTAGGGTGTTTTAGGTATAGTGTAGAGTCTGGAAAGGTAGAGGGATTTAATGATCATGCTCATTCATGAATTCATTAAACTGGAAGCATGAAACACAAGATGACATTTCCATATAAATAGAGCTAAATATATAGAATTTTGCCTATGAACTGTAAGGAAAGCCACTGAAGATAAATTATATGAAAGAGGAGCTATATATCATTCAATAAAGACTATAACAGAGAATATACATGATCATAAACTAACTGCACATGAATTCCTAGCTAATAGTTGCAACTGCATCCTTTTATTTCTGAAAATAAGAGTGAAAGTACAAGCTACAAGATTACAAACCACTAATGTCCAACCAGTAAAATGAATCTGAAAATGATATATATAGACCAAAAAAACATCCCCCCTCTCTCAGGGGTCGAATCCATCAGTTGTGGAGCTGATTACATAATAAGCTCAACAAAACCCTAATCTCTAGTGGAGGTCAACTAATTCATCTCATCATAGGAAAGTACATACATCTGACCAAAATTACATTAAAAAGAATGTATCTACCATAATTTACCATTTACCAGCTCAATTAAATCTCATGACATCATAATTTCATCAATTAAATAAATAAAAAGTCAAACTAGGTAAAAAATTTAGTGAAAATTGCCTTTTGAAGAAAGCGTAGCGAGCTCAACAAAATTGACTTTTGGATGCCTTCTAGGTGTCCAAATCAGGATCTGAAGGTACCATTGGAAATATCTAGATTTTTTCTACATGATAGGCTCATCAAGCACTAAAAAAGGTGGCTAACATCCCTCTAAATATTCAATCTCCCAAGACTACTAAGAAAGTGTAGCGAAGTCTCCAAAAATAGGGCAGAACGATGTTTTTTAGCATGTTTTTGGGCATTTTGACCCCTCGAAATTGGTTGACATGGCCCAAACACTGACTTAAATTTATCTACTCATCAAAAGGAATCCAAATATGCTAATTTTTCTTGCAATGGAACCCCCAAACAAAAGCATAGCGTGGCCCATGCCACGCTTTTTCTAGTATGACTCATTTTCTGAATTTCCAATTTTGTCCAAAATTTCTCAAAAAAAAATAATTTCTCCACAACTCCTCACAATTGGTCCAGAGATGCCTCATAAGGTTTATTATGCCACTAGGGAAGCATCAACAATAATTTCCAAGTTTTCCTTCTCCTTTTGACTTTTTAGGGTTTCCTTCAATTTGGCTTGCGATTGTTTGATTTTGACATTACAAATCTGATTTCTTGCATAGTAGTGGTCAACCATGTGTTTTTGTATCTTGTTGTCCTTGTTGAACTTTTCAAGGAGCTTATCCAAGTGAATATTGACTTTCTCAAGCCAAAAATCCTTGTTTTCATTAATTTCCATAGCTATTCTTTCTTCGAAACTCAGATTTTCATGTGGTGGATTTTGCTCTCTTTCCTTTTGCAATGATCTTTTGAGGCCCATGGTCCTTGGTCTCTTCCTTGTCACCTACTCTTCATGCTTCTCTGACTCTTCACTATCAGCCACTGCTTTACCTTTCATATCATGCATGCTAGCCTCAAATAAATTTTCTCCAAAGACAACTATTTTGACTTCAATTGATTGTTTTCTTGATCTAGAAAGGAAATGATGAAATTAGCCCTTGCCAACTTGTCTTGGAGCTCTTTTATCTGAGCATATTTTTCCTTGATGATCCTCTCTAGGTTTTCATGCTCTTCACTAGTGTCCAAGTCTACTAAGTCAAAGTCATGCTCCTCATCATGCATAGATGTCTCATGCTGTGAATGTAATCCCTACTTTGCTAATGTGGGCTTGGCGCCTTCCTGAATTCGAGGAGAAAACACAAGCCTTCTGTTTCTTTGGTATGTTTTAGTGATCTCAATCTTCATCCTCACTGAAATGGTGCTAGGTGAGCCAACCTCTACATGTCTAGAAGGTGCTTAAGGTGCTAATGGTGAACTAGGCCTATTAGGCTGGCTACTAGAAGAAAAAAATACATATACCTGCATGAAAGTGTCCCAAGTGATTTTCTTCTTCTCAAGCTGGTGTTAAACAATGATCTTGATCAGAGCATGATGTAAGAGGCTACTTTCAATACTAGTCTGCTTATGTTGGACCTTTTCTACCATCTTTGCCAAACTTCTGTAGAGGTAGTAGGGAAAATTAAATGGATTTACCCCTCTGAAATGCATAAGAAGTTTGACATGATACCCATATAGTCTAGAAAATCATCCCTCATAGGTGAAGTACTTTATGTGATCTTCATGAGTGGTGTGTACTTTTCAAGGAGGTAACCAACAAGAAAAATCTTCTTCATATGTTGTTAATGATGTCTTCTGAGATAAGGTTGATAGTTATGAAGGGCTAGATCTTGGTTCTTAAACTATTTTTCATGATGATTAGGTATGCCTGTGGCCTCAACTACTATATCAATTGATATAGTGAAATCAACCCCTGCAATTTTTAATTTTTCCCTTTTGAATTGAGTGGCAAACAACTTGGTCAATGTGGCATTGTATTTGACTTTCTCAACTAGTTTACAAAAAGGAAGGCACCCTACTGCTTGAAAACAATGATTGGACAATGGTGTAGACATAATTTCAAGGGTGTTTAAGGGCTCATGTATTATCACCTGACCTCCTTTGTTATAAGATCTCTTCTCCTGCATTTGGTTGATTGCAAGGGGAAAAACCCTAATATGAAAAAATAGGGGAAGGGGAAAAGGTATATAATGAGTGGGTTAGAGAAGAAAGATGAGTGTAGAAAAATTTAGGGAGATGGGAAGGGGTCTTAGGGAACTTTAGGAAGTAAAATGGAGTGAAATGGGCAAGGGAAATGAGCTAGGAAATTATAGCACAGTCCTAGCTAGGAAAACTACCCAAAATGGCAGAATTGGGCTAGGGTTTAGGGTTTTGGTCTTAGGAATGGGGAATGAGGGGATGTGAAGGCTGTGGGGGATGTTTAAGAGTGTGAGGGAGGTAAAAAAGCCTAAGGGAGAGTGAATGTTGTTGATATTTTGTATATTTGGTGTAGCATTGGGTGCAGTCTAGCCCTGAAAACTTTGTGGAGGGTCTAAGACACACTTGAACTCCAAAACCCAGAAAGTGTTTTGTGAAATTTCAGCTGGTGTTCAAGTTATTAAAATAATTAATTATTTTAATGTATTTCCTAAGTCTAAACTTAGGAAAATTAAATAATTAAAGTGAATTAATTAACACATATGCTGAAATGTTCTAAATGACATGGATCAAACAGTCTTTTAATCTCAACCGTTGATGAATGTTTTAATCTTAGGCGTTGATGAGATCAATGAAAAATTATAAGAGAAAGGCTTGAGGGTTAGTTGGAGACATACACAGAGTGGCAGAGATGAGAGAAAAAATCTGGAATTCTAGGACAGGGTTTGATAAGAATTTCTAGAAGAGTTGTTTTGCAGCGAGGGGTAGTATTGGCTGAGGGGATGATCTGATCCCGGAGCCAAGAGTTAGTAAGAGGAAAAGGAGAAAAAAACAAGAACAACACAAAGGAGCAGAGAGAAACAACAACATCTATGTAGAAGCTGCAAAGCTGCTACATAGGTGCTACACAGAAGCTGCAAAGCCGCTACGTAGAAGTTGCGAAGCCAGTACGCAGGACATTGCTGCAGCTCCAAAGGGTTTCATAATTATGCAGAGGGTCTCCAAGGCAAGCGTAAGGCCTACATGACCCTCTTTGGGTTACACAGTCCCTCTCTCGGCAGCCCAGTGGCACACAGAGCCTAGCAAAGATGACGTTGGGGCTTCAGGGGCAGCGTTGGGGTTTCTACGGCCAGATCTAGGATGATTCTTGTAAATAACGTTTAAGGGTGTGTATCCGTCAGATATTTGGCCTTGGAACAACAGGTTAGCTGCAAATTTATTTTATTCTCTGTCGGGTTTTCTAGATCTAGAACCCGTATTTACTGTACTTAGAATCTACTTAATAAAATAAACCCTCATATTTGTTGCATTAGTTTTCTCGCTTTGGGTTTTTCTGGGGACTTGTGTCCAAAAATCCATGTGTCACTTTGTTTGAATGATCGTAATATTCAATAAATGATCTGCATGCGTAGACTGTTATTTGTGTTTACTTTGGTATTTCATGAAGATAACTTGTATAACTTAAATCAAGTAGGAGAAGTAAACCATGATACTGCAGTAGAATTTTCACATGGTATCAGAGTAATAGCAGATAAAGCTAAATCTCTAGTAATGAGCTGAAGAATATTTTCTGTAGGATAATATCAAAAGCAGCAAAAATATAGAAGGGGCAGCTTGACAGTAGGAGGACGCAAATCCAGGAAGGGACAACGCTGTAGATTCAGAATGCCATCAGGCTTACGCAAAGCCTTCCCAAGACACCGTAAGGATTGTGTCACCCAGTCTGGGCTTACGCAGTCCACTTCTGAGCAGCGCTGAGGCTGCACTGGGCCAGTCAGTGAGACGTAGTCTAGTATTCTTTCTATTGCAGAAAAGCCTTTCCAAGATCTAGAAGCAGTGCTTTAGATATTTAGCAGTGCTAGTGTGGTGGAGATTCTGCCAGTGCATAATTGTGCCTAGATAAGTCAACAAAGGCAGGAGGAAGGCTACTACTTAGTAGATCCGAGCCAAATAGAACTTAGATTCGATCAGGAGGGTGATCAGAGAGTGCTATATGATTGTGTTTGGGTGAAATATTTCCAGGAGGGAAATCAGTGGTCAGAGGGAGTAGCTACTATAGAGGGTTTCTAATCACCAAGAAAACAAGATCCAAAATTTTATGTTTAGTGTTGCAACAAAAAGAGGGAGAGGAATATATGTTATGACAGATTTGAGTAAGATGGCGAGATATGGACTGAAAGGTTAGGATAGGTTGGACGACATGTCCAAAATTTTTTTTGGAGGGCCAAAATCTTGTTAGTTATAGATGAGTATGGTCTCAAAGATCATGTAGAAAAATTTCTAGCTGTACCAACCGATGCAGATCATCTAAAGAAGTATGAAGAAAATCAACCGTTGACTAAGAGTTTGATCATGGATGGAGTCAAAGACCACATCATACCTCATATTGCCGAAAAAAATACGACACATGAGATGTGGGTAGCCTTGGATACAATGTATCAAGGAGGTTCTGTCCAACGAAGGATGCTTATGGAAAATCAGATGCGGTTGTTCTAGATGATAAAGGGTGAGGAGATAGATCCATTCCGCCTCACACTCCATACTATCAGGGATCAGCTGATTGCCATGGGTGAATATCCGGATGAAGGTATCCTAGTGAGGACGACCCTAAATGCAGTCTCAGAACATTGGGAAACATTTTTCCAGAGCATTCTAGGAAGGAAGCGTTACCATCATGGGAAGACATGTGGGCTCTCTTCCACTAAGAGAAGATTAGGAGGATCACCAAGAAGCATAATATTAGTTGTGGAAGTTGATCATCGATAGTGAAGAAAGAAGAGGAGGATGATGCAACCCTTGCATCAAAGGAAAGGAAGTAGCAAGGGAAGAAGAAGAGTAACCTTTCCAAGGTCCAGTGCTTTAACTGTGGTGATCTTGGACACTTCACCAACACTTGTCCTAAGAATAAGGACACAGGATCTTATGATTCCAAGGCTGAAACAACAAAGGATGATGGTTCTAATGATGATACATCCATGAGTGCTCATGTTCCTTGAGAGAAGAGGTGGTGTGAAATGGATCTATAGATAATTTACAGATAGTGTGGTAGGATCCTTGAGTCAGCCCTACCCTTGGATCACATACGAGCTACGGGAGCCTTAAGATGGTAGCGGGAAGAGTCGAGAGATGGTTGCAGAAGGTCACATTAAAGGATAGGGAGAGATGAAGAGTTGAACATGGAGAAGCGAAATGTAGAGGTAGCAGCAGCGTGGAGTCAGCCACGTAGAGTGGCTGATGGGACTTCAACAACGTAAAGAGGTTGTGCTCACACAATGCAGTGTTGCAACATAACAATGGCTTCAAGGGGATAACGTAAATCAATTTCCAAGGAGTTTTAGTGATAGATTCAGCTTGAATTATTTGTCAAAAAGTTGGGCAAGAGTCCTATTTGGTCAATTTAGTGTGTCCTAAATTGCTACATTAATTTGTCAATCCGGGATTCGTAAGCTGACGAAGTGTGGCGCACTATATGTGCAAGATAACCTATCTCTTACTTTTTTGTCGTTTTTGGGATTTTTATTTATCTTGGGGGTTTTTATCTTGGTTGGTTTCCTAATGTGAGATGGAAATTCTAAAAGACAATTATGGATATAAATGTTCAAGGCAATGATGTCCTTTATAATGATTTCCCAAACTTCAAACTTCAAAAGGGTTTTAAAACATGCAATGAAAAAATTAATTCCTAAAGGAAAATGAAAATGTGCCACTATACTAGTCAAACAAACAGTGAACTATTGATCATGAAACCAATTTCCCTTGCTGCTGTCTAAATACAAAAGAAACTGTGCTCAAAGAAATCCAAGAATTGCAAGCAAAGTAAAGCTAAAACCAAATTACATCAACTCATATTCTGACCCCTCACCATTATTCTTGCTATGGCTTTCGGAGGAAATCATAAACAACTTGAGAAATATGATATCTAATTTGCAGAAAAATAAACTAATATCAAATTACACACTCATACTTCAATCCCTCACCATTATTCTCGCTATGGCTTTCGGAGGTAACTGATAATGACATGAGCAATTTAATATCTAACTTGCAAAAAAATAAACTAATATCAAACTACACACTCATACTTCAATCCCTCACCATTAGTCTCGCTATGGCTTTCGGAGGTAACTGATAATGACATGAGCAGTTTAATATCTAATTAACTAGTAAAGCAAATGTACAAAACTAAAATAAATAAAACAATGCTGGAATTAAAAACTAAGAAAAAGAAATCAGCAGAAGGACAAGATTGATTCCATGTCATTAGTCATTGTAAACTATGTGCAAATGCCCGGGCTGCCTACTGTAATCTGGAACAAAGACACTGATCAGTTAACAACAGTATAAAACATGAAAAATTATGGACAGAAATAAAACGTTAATACCATAAGAGATGTAATATATACACGTGAATAACTATGGCATAATGAACGTAAGGAAATAAAGCATGAAACTATACAACAATAAACAAAACCTCGGCGTGTGCAGGGGCCCTCTGCACAATCCTCGGGGAATAGCTATCAACCACGAATTATGCTTATGAACAGAGTCTTCTCATGTATTCAAAACACAGTCATAACAAGGAAATAATGTCACGGCACAGTGGGCTTTCTTTACAGCAAAATTACATTACAAAAGCTAGCTACTATGCATATGAGAACGCATTATTTATAACAGAGGATGACATAACTACTTTCCTACAATCTGCGCTGATAAAAGACACGTGAACAACCACGTCCAGAAATCTAGCATTATGGCTGCCGTGAAGATTAAATCTATGGAGGGTGGTCGTTGGATTCGGCTTATGGAGAAGTTCATAGGTGTTGATATGTCCTCTGAGATTTAGGAATGGCCACGCAAGTCTTCACGTGGTGAAAAACAGAGTTATGTCACCGTAGGACTCTTAGGTTGACCACCGCTTGACTACTTTTGACCACGACCTTCTTTGGTGAATTCGACTGAGCCAATAGGACTCGGTCCATATCCATGTCATTTCCAACTTGCCCATGTGGCTTGATTTTCCTGAAGACACCTGCAATATAGAATTTAACAAAATGGCTGCGGAAAGTTGAAGCAGTTGTGGAAAGTGACAAGATTCCGCAGCTTAATGAGCAAAAATCTAATTCAAACAGCAGACACAAAACATATTTAAAAACCACTTTAAATGCTCTTTTATTATTAATATGCAATGATGTTGATGACTTAGGAGGTCCAGGTAAATGGAAAAAGTCTATAAAGGTGTATAGGAAAGATGCAAGTTTGGGACTCAACATACCCCCATTGTGAAGGTGTTGCATGTCCCCATGCAACCAAAATTTTGATCATCCTCCTTCAATTCATATGCCCTGATACCTCTGCCAGTACATCCAGTCCTCTTCTCCTCTTTCTTGGTGCTGCTAACATCCTAGGCTTCTTCATCAAGCATCTGAATTTGAGATTAATCAGTGCTCTACTTATCTTCTTGCATTTCTTCTTCAAATTCCTGTTCTTTTTGTGCCACAGTCCCAGATGTAGCATAGTGTTGTCATGAATAATCTTGTCCAATCTGCTTTGCTCCTTTAATGCTTCATTTTCATTTTTAATATGTCTATTTAAAACCTCCAACTCAAAGACTTCTTGTTTCAACGATTGGACTAGAGCTTCTTGTGCTGTGTGAACTGAGTGGATGAAGTGCTGGGACCCGTGGTTGTTCTTTCTAAGGATTCTATGTAATCATACACCTCTTGCTGCTTTGGATCTATCTAGGGTGTCGTTTTCCTTGGGCTGTACCCAAAATGTTGTGGAGGAGAATTGACTTCAAATTCTGGTTGAAAAGGACTCATGTCAACATCTTGAGGACTAGTTTCAACGTTTGGCTGAGAATGAGGTGGACTACGGCCAGCTGGAGTTTGTTCAGGTGTTCCTCCTTCCAAATCAATAAAATGGGGTCCTTTTTTTTGTGCTTTCCTCCACTTTCCTTTAAGCCTGGTGCTTCTTCTTACATGCTGTGGACTACTGTCTTTTTCCTTCTGTTTTTCTTTTCCTTTCTTTTTGGCCATAGCTGACTGTTCCTGAAGGTGAACTAGTCTCTCAGACAATACTTGATGGTCTTCTTCTGAGGAAGGGGTTTGATTCACAACCGCAATGCTTCTTTTCTCTTTTGATTTTTTTGGCTTTTTACCCTCAGTCTTTTCCTTCCTCCTTTTAGACAGTCTTTCTTCTCTACTAGTTCTTTCAACTGTGTTAGTAGGAGTGCTTTGAGTTTTATCACCTGTTCTCTTTCTTCTACTTCTTTTTTATGTACTGCCTTCAGGGGTTTCTTGGGGTTCTTCAAAGAAATTTCTAATTAAAAACTGCTCCCAGGTGTCCTTTTTCTCTTTTAATTATTTTTCTATCAAGATTTTCACGAGACCATGGTGATACAAATGTGGTTCTACGTCCCCCAGATGCTTTTGGATGGTTACATACATCTTTTTCAAACTTTTTAGTAAAAATTATGGCAGATTGAGGGTCTGGTTGTCTAGGAAATTCATCAACAGTCGGGTATGATACATGTACATTGATCCAAAACGTCCCTCACAGGTGATAAACTTTTGAATAACCAATAGTAAACTGGCCCACTCTTCTTTTAAAGCATGGACAGGAATTCCCTTTTTGAAAATGGTGACATCCATACCTGGGTTACGTAGGATCACTCTCCAGGCTTCCTCGCCAATGCTTTTGTTCTTGAACCAGCGTTCACCTTCTTGAGGGAGTTCTGTAGCAGCTGCTATGGATGCCTCAGTCACTGTAAATTTGAGGTCCCCAATTTCCACCTCCAGACCGTTGAAAGACCTCGCAAAAGCTTTTGTTACCTCCTTATTGTAGCCTTTAAACTTTTGAATAAACCGAAGCCATTTTTCCTTTTTCAATATGTCTTTGACTTGCGGGTATCCTTCCATAAATTTGGGTCCCTCTGGTTCTGCCCTCAACAACCGACCCATCCTTCCTTCTGTTCTTTAAAACTAGGGTTTAGCGGAGGTAAGACCGTTGAATTAGCGGAAATGAACAGGGTTTATGAAGGAGACCAGTGACTGTAAGCGGATATCAGAGAATAGGTACAGGGAATGAAGCGGAACAGAGAACAAAATGGGGTGAAGGCTTATGTGAACACGGTGGAAATGCAGCTGTGAGGTCAATAGAACAGTAGGGGGAGTAAAGTGCATCCGGTAGTATTTAAAATTGGGTGGCTGCAGAGTAGACGCAAGCACGTTTATGAAACAGCTGCGGATTTTGTGTGGCTGAGAGAAGTCATAGTCAAATCAACCACGTTCCATAATTACAGGTGAAGTATCAAAGTATAGCCAAACACGAGTGAAGATCGGAGGCTTGATTATGAGGCCGTTTAAAAAAATGAATGCAAGGATCGTGGGGGAATCGTATAGAGATCGTGGAACGGTTATGGAGTTATCAATGAAATCATTGCATATAATGGAGCTATGGTTTATAACTATGTAAAAATGTGCTTGAATGCCATTTGCAATAAATTTCTACTCATACCTTGGAATTCTTGCCATTTTTCATTAGTCTTTAATCAGTTGCTCCTCGTTGATGCTTTTGAATGCCTCATGTCTTCATAATATGTCCTCATACCTGCATTTGATTTCATGATTGTTGAACTAACACCTGACTGTAAATTTTTGAAAAACAGAGTGGTGGCTGCAGAAACTGCTTCTGGCTACGGAAACTGGTGTCAGCTGCGGAAACTGACACAACAATTATTTGGGTGAATGGAGATGGATAGATGATAACTGACTGAATGAAAATGGTCATGAAAGAAAATTTTTATTGGTGAAATGAAATGAAAATAAATGAAATGGAGTGAAATGAAATGAAGTGGAGTGAAATGAAGTGGAATAAAGTGGAATGAAATGGAGTGGGTTGTCATAAAACTTGTGAAATGAGAGAGAGAGGAAATTTTTTGGAAAATATAGGGTGTCAGGTGTTCCTGATTTTCACCCTACATTTTCTGTATAAGACTGCCAATCAGTGATTGGTTTTTAGGCTTATACAATTTTTTTTTTTTTTTTTTTTGAAACTGAAAAGAACAAAGGCTAGGCTGGTGGAGAAGAAGGATTCTTCTTCACCAGCCTTATTGCAGAATTATCTTGAAACATTTTGACAAATTCCACTTTTGAGAGTGGCTTATGATAGATCTTTAATTTGTGGCCATTCACAATAAGAGGAGTTTGAGATTCATGAATGGTCTTGATTCTTACTGCTCCATTGCTAAAGATCTTGTCAATCTCATATGGCCCAAGCCAATGAGTCTGAAATTTTCCTTTAAAATATTTAAACTTGGAATCAAATAGCAATGCCCAATCTCCTTCTTGAAACTTCTTCTCTTTGATGTATTTGTCATGCCATTTAGCTCTTTGATATTGAACTAGATCAGTTCTTAGAATTGCTTCTTGTCTGATCTCATCTAGCTCATTCAACTGCTCCATTCTATGCTTTTTGGCTTCTGATAAGTCCATCCCCAACTGAACTGCTATCTTGAAGGTCTTGACTTGGAACTCAATGGGAAGCAAGACTTCTTTCCCATAAACAAGTTCATAGGGAGAATGTCCCGTTGTATTACTCCATGTAGTTCTGTAGGCCCACAAGGCTTCTGGAAGCCTTTCTGCCCAATCTCTTCTATGTAGATGAACAGTTTTGGTGATGATACTTTCAAGAACTTTGTTTGTGGACTCCACTTGACCATTTGCTTGAGGATGGTAAGGAGTAGATTTTCTGTGCTTGATTTTGTATTCTTCCATCAACTTCTCCACCAAATTTGATGTGAATTGGCTCCCCTGATCTGTTACAATTTCTCTTGGAACACCAAAGCGAATAAAAATATCCTCATAAAGAAAATGAACAACTGAATTTTCAGTAGCAGATACTAATGCTTTAGCTTCTACCCATTTAGTAACATAATCAGTACAAACCAATATATACTTATTTTTCTTAGATGGTGGATTAATAGGTCCAATGAAATCTAAAGCCCATTTTTCAAAGGGTTCGATGAGTACCTGTGGTTGCAATGGAATTTCATTTGAAAGGGTAGGTTTCTCTACTCTTTGGCAGCTGTCACACCTTTTGACATATTGTTTTGCATCTTTGAAGAGGGAAGGCCAACAATATCCTAAAGAGAGGATTTTATAGGCTGTCCTTTTGTCAGCAAAGTGTCCGTCGCATGGTTCATCATGACAATGCCTTGAGGATATCAGGTATTTCATCCTCCTTGACACATCTTCTGATTACAAGATCTGGCCCTGTTTTAAACAATTCGTTAGAAATCCATGAATATTTTGAACTTTCCTGAATAATCTTTCTTCTTTCATTTGGAAATAAATGTGGAGGCAGTTTCCCTGTAACCAAATAGTTAGCAATATCTGCATACCAAGGGGTCTTAGTAGTTACTGCAAACAAGTATTCATAAGGAAACTTATCCTCTACAGGAGAATCTTCTTTAGTATTCTGAATCCTAGACAAGAAATCAGCTACTGTATTTTGTTTCCCTGGTCTATCCAACACAGTAATATTGAATTCCTGCAAAAGTAGGAGCCATCTTGTCACTCTTCCATTAGTAACAGGTTTGTTCATTAGATATCTAATCGCAGAATGATCAGTATGAATAAAAGTTTCATAGCCTGTTATATAATGTCTAAACTTATTGATTGCATGAACAACAACTAAAAACTCTTTTTCAGTTACAGTATAGTTCAACTCAGTGGGAGTCAAATTTTTACTGGTATATTAAATGGCATAAGGGACTAAATCTTTTTGACCCAACACAGCTCCTAGAGCTGTATCTGAAGCATATGTAGAAATATGGAAAGGGAGTTTCCAATTTGGTCCTCTCAAGATAGGTGCTTCAGATATTCTTGTTTTCAAAGTTTCAAAGGCTGATTGACAATCAGGATCCCATTTGAATTCACAGTCTTTTGTAAGCAGTTTGAAGAGTGGAGATGCTATTTTAGTGAAGTTTTCTATAAACCTTCTATAGTATCCAGTAAATCCTAGAAAACTTCTAACATCTCTTTGACAATTTGGAATAGGCAACTTGGAGATGACTTCAACTTTTGATCTATCAACCTTAATCACATCTCCTGAAATATGATGTCCTAAAACAATCCCTTCAGTAAACATCATAAAGCATTTTTCATGGCTTAATGAAAGGTTTGTTTCTTTACATCTTATAAGAACTTTTTCCAAATTTTCCAATGCCTCTTCAAATGAATTACCATAAACTGTAAAATCATCCATATAAACCTCTACACAATCATGGATTAGATCAGAAAAAATTCCTAGTACTGCTCTTTGGAATGTTGCGGGTGCATTACATAACCCAAAAGGAAGCACTTGATAGGCAAAAGTCCCCCATGGACAGGTAAATGTGGTATTATCTTGATCTTCAGGTGCTACCTGAATTTGATTATAGCCACTAAAACCATCCAAAAATTAAAAGTACTTTTTGCCTGCTAATGTATCTAATACCTGATCGATAAAGGGCAAAGGAAAGTGATCCTTCAAAGTTTCTTTGTTCAATTCCCTGTAATCAATGCATACCCTCCATTTAACATTCTTTTTAGGTACTATAACCAAAGGAGAAACCCATCAGCTATCTGAAATTGGATAAATGAAGTTTACATTGAGTAGTTTTTGGAGCTCTTCTTTCACTATCTCCCTAAGGTTTGGATTCATCCTTCTCTGAGGTTGTTTGATTGGTCTACTGTTTTCCTCAATATAGATATGATGGATGCAAGTCTTCGGATCAATATATTTCATATCAGTATACTCCCATGCAAATGCAGTAGAATGTTTTTGCAAGATTTTGGTTAGTTCTTCCTGTTGTGACTTTTCCAAATTTTTGTTGATATTTAATGTTTTTCCTGGAAAAATATCAATGGTAGAACTACCGAACTCTTCCATAGAGTAAAGAGACATTTGTCTTGATGATAAATATTCAATGTCAGATTCCAACTGAAATTGTGTGGGGTCATATTCTGAAGATGTCTCAAAATTTTCTATTGTGTTCAGAATTTGACTATCCTCACTGATTTCAGAAATGGTAAAGACAGGTTGTATAGTGTCCTCATCATCAACCCATTCATTGTCTCCTACTTCTGTGATTGCTCTTGCTGGAGGATACAAATTGAATTTCTTTGTCGAATTACCATCAGAAATGTACATGTCCCCAGATCTACAACTAATAAAAGCATCAGCTGTGGCTAGCCAAGGTCTTCCTAAGATAAGTGGGTGTCCTCCTAGATTACTCTTGGGAGTCAAAATCATAAAATCTACTGGATATTCCCAAGAATCTAAGGAGACTAAAATATCTTCTAATACACCATCTGGTTTGATAATTGATCGATCTGCAAGTTGTAGTAAAGTAGGTGTAAAAAGAAGGTTAGGAAGTTTTAGCTGGTCCATAGTCTGTCTACTCATAATGTTGATAGCAGCCCCTAAGTCAATCAATGTGTTTGGAATTTCTATCCCATTTATATGTGTCTTGACAATTGGACTCCCTGGATCTACATACTTCTGCATGGTAATTTTTCCCATCATGATATCTGCAATTTTTCCTACCAGGTGGATTCTTCTTGTATCTCTTGGTTTCCTTCCTAGTCTTTTGAGACTCAACTCCTTTATTGTTTTTGCTAGAATAGGAATCTCTCTAATGGCTTGTAGCAAGGGAATCTTGATACAAACATTCTTTAATTCATCTAGAAAATCATAGTTAGGAAACAAGATTTGTTTTTCCACCCCTTTATCAATTTGTAATCTTTCAGGGAAAGGAGGTGTGGATGAAGATGTAGGTTGCTCAACTATAGGAGTTGTGGGGGTTAACTTTTATTTCTCTTTTTGAATGTTTGAGTTTTGAAGAGATGCTTCCTCAGAACCCTTATTGACTTTAAGAGAGTCCTCCTTAGAGGTATCTTGCTCTTGGACATCTATAGAAGGTTTTTCTAAAACTCTACCAGACCTGAGTTGTACATCATTGAGAGGAACAATAATATAGGTAGGAAATTGTTGTCCTTCTATCATGTAAGTATTATGAGGATTTTTATTGTTAGGATTTGGCAATGGCTGAGTTGGAAGTTGATTTGTCTTTTGTTGGAATGGAAGCATGAGTTGAGGATTTGGATTTTTTTGAGAAGGTTGTTGTTGTGGAAATGGAAATGGAAGTTGTAGATTTGGGTTTGGAAGTTGTGGAGCTTGTTGATTTTGAAAATATGGAGGATATTGATAAAATTGAGCAAATCTCCCATAAGGATTTTTCATACCTTGTACCCATGACTGATATGTATTTTGAGGTTGGGGCCAAGTTTTTTGCCAAGGATTCCAATTTGGTGGGGGTTGAGAATTCATAGGGTTGTTAAACCCTTGAGTTTGTTGCCCCTGCCAAGGTCTTCTTGCAACAAAACAGAGAGATTCTACTGAATTTGGATCTTCTTGAAACACAGCTTTGAGTCCAGGAATTGAAGGACAATCCTTGGTCTCATGATTCTCTGAGCAAGTCATACATGTTTCTACAACTTTTGCATCCAAGGGACATTCCCTTAAAGCATGTTTCTTCCTACATTTTGGACAAAAGATGGCTAGAGCATCAGTTTCTGCTTTCTGCTTGTTTTGAATTTTAAGGGTGTCTAGTTGTTCACTAAGGCTCCCTAAGATATCAATTTTGAATTCATCAAGCATATTGCCAATCTATGCCCTACTTACTGATCCAGTTGCAGATTTTTTTGCCCTGATAAGAGAAGGATCTCTAGGCCCTTTTCCCGTTTTAGATTTTCCCCTTGAGAGATGGACACATAGTTCTGTTATGTCACGAAGTGGAAGTTGAGAAATGTCTCCTTTCCCCATCATGTTTAAAATATCTATCCATTCATCTCTGATGGCTTTTAATAGAAGGGCTTTCAAATTTTCCTCATCTAAGTTGCTCATCTTTGCTCTTTTTAGGTTGTATTGAAATCTTTCAAGTAAATCCTCCAAATTTTCATCTTCTTTTTGCACCATTTTGAATACCTCATCCTTGTGATTGGTGGGCATGCAATAGTCCAGATATCTATCCAAAAATGTTTGTTTCATATCATTCCAAGTCCTAATAGATTGGGTGACTAATCCCATGAACCATTTCAAAGCAGCTCCCTTCAATGTTGAAGGAAACAGTTTGAGTTTTTGAGAGTCTTCCATATAGTCATAGGTTCGGCACACGACTTCAAACTCAAACATAAATGTTTCAGGATCCTCACTTCGCAATCCATAAAAGTTGGGGAGGATAGATGGTGAGATGTTTTTCATTGTTGTATGAGTTTCCTCATCAACTATAGGGAATCCAAACGAGTTGTCTCCTTCCCTATTTCTTCCATTATTACCTCCACCTCCACCATTGTTGCCTCCATTATTTCCTCCTCCTCTACCTCTACCTCTACCTCCGAATCCATCTACTACTTCCTCTGTCATGATAGTTTATTCAGAGTCCTCAGAGTCCTCTGGTTCTACTATCAAGGGAGGATGAGAGGGAGTTTCTTCCTTTTCTTCTTCAGGTGATTCTACTTCTTTAATTACAATATGCTCTCCTGTAGAAGTAAATAAAGGGTCTTCTTCTAAATGAGATTTGGTAGATGGTGTAGGAGAATCCTCTAATTCAGTTGCTCCTTGAATTCCAGGAATCTTAAGGCTAGGGGTAGATGGTGGTGAATCTTGTCTATGCCTTGAAGAAGATGGAGTTGTGAAAATCGAACTCTTGGCTCTAGCTATAAACCTTCCCCTAGAATCTCTTGCTCTATGCATGCCATTTTTTTTATTTTAAGTTGGGCTAATAATTCTCTTTCTGATCTTCCAGGTCACACTAGGTGCAAGAAGAGAGCATACTTAAGAAATTATTGAACCAATAACTCTCTTTTCTGATCCTCCAGATCACACTAGGTGCAAGAGGAGAGCATACTTCAAGAAGTTATCAATTTTTCCCTTCTTTTTATTGTTTTTTTTTTAAGAAGTTGGCTACCTAGTTACACTTCCCCGGAAACAGCGCCAAAATGTTTGGTCAATTTAGTGTGTCCTAAATTTCTACATTAATTTGTCAATCCGGGATTCGTAAGCTGACGAAGTGTGGCGCACTATATGTGCAAGATAACCTATCTCTTACTTTTTGTCGTTTTTGGGTTTTTTATTTATCTTGGGGGTTTTTTATCTTGGTTGGTTTCCTAATGTGAGATGGAAATTCTAAAAGACAAGTATGGATATAAATGTTCAAGGCAATGATGTCCTTTATAATGATTTCCCAAACTTCAAACTTCAAAAGGTTTTTAAAACATGCAATGACAAAATTAATTCCTAAAAGAAAATGAAAATGTGCCACTATACTAGTCAAACAAACAGTGAACTATTGATCATGAAACCCATTACCCTTGCTGCTGTCTAAATACAAAAGAAACTGTGCTCAAAGAAATCCAAGAATTACAAGCAAAGTAAAGCTAAAACCAAATTACATCAACTCATATTCTGACCCCTCACCATTAGTCTCGCTATGGCTTTCGGAGGTAATCATAAATAACTTGAGCAATATGATATCTAATTTGCAGAAAAATAAACTAATATCAAATTACACACTCATACTTCAATACCTCACCATTAGTCTCGCTATGGTTTTCAGAAGTAATTGATAATGACATGAGCAATTTAATATCTAACTTGCAGAAAAATAAACTAATATCAAACTACACACTCATACTTCAATCCCTCACCATTAGTCTCGCTATGGTTTTCAGAGGTAATTGATAATGACATGAGTAATTTAATATCTAATCTAACTAATAAAGAAAATGTACAAAACTGAAATAAATAAAACAGTGCTGGAATTAAAAGCTAAGAAAAATAAATCAGCAGAAGGACAAGACCGATTCCATGTCATTAGTCATTGTAAAACTATGTGCAAATGCCCGGGCTGCCTATTGTAATCTGGAACAAAGACACTGATCAGTTAACAACAGTATAAAGCATGAAAAATTATGGACAGAAATAAAACGTTAATACCATAAGAGATGTAATATATACACCTGAATAACTATGGCATAATGAACGTAAGGAAATAAAGCATGAAACTATACAGCAATAAACAAAACCTCGGCGTGTGCAGGGGCCCTCTGCACAATCCTCGGGGAACAACTATCAACCACGAATTATGCTTATGAACAGAGTCTTCTCATGTATTCAAAACACAGTCATAACAAGGAAATAATGTCACAGCACAGTGGGCTTTCTTTACAAAAAAATTACATTACAAAAGCTAGCTACTATGCGTATGAGAACGCATTATTTATAACATAGGATGACATAACTACTTTCCTACAATCTGCGCTGATAAAAGACACATGAACAACCACGTCCAGAAATCTAGCATTATGGCTGCCGTGAAGATTAAATCTATGGAGGGTGGCCGTTGGATTCGGCTTATGGAGCAGTTCACAGGTGTTGATATGTCCCCTGAGATTTAGAAACGGCCACGCAAGTCTTCACATGGTGAAAAATGGAGTTTTGTCACCGTAGGACTCTTAGGTTGACCACCGCTTGACTACCTTTGACCACGACCTTCTTTGGTGAATTCGACTGAGCCAATAGGACTCAGTCCATATCCATGTCATTTCCAACTTGCCCATGTGGCTTGATTTGCCTGAAGACACCTGCAATATAGACTTTAACAAAATGGCTGCGGAAAGTTGAAGCAGCTGCGGAAAGTGACAAGATTCCGCAGCTTAATGAGAAAAAATCTAATTCAAACAGCAGGCACAAAACATAGTTAAAAACCACTTTAAATGCTCTTTTATGATTAATATGCAATGATGTTGATGACTTAGGAGGTCCAGGTAAATGGAAAAAGTCTAGAAAGGTGTATATGAAAGATGCAAGTTTGGGACTCAACAAGTCCTTCAGTTGCTTACTTCTCGGCAACTGAGTTACAGTGAAACAATTAGTAGTGGCAGTGTTATGGGCAACATGATGCAGCAAGTTGAGAGGGCACTGCAGTACAGATGTGGCAGTGTCAGTGGCAGTGACATGGGAAGCAGTATAGAAAGTAGTAGTGCAGTGGATGGAGGGAAGCAAGCCAAGCATCAACATCACATAATCCAACTTCAAGATCTTGTAGTGCATGGTGTGGATGAATTGCTAGAGCACACTTTGTGCTAAGAGGGAGTGTTGAGATTTTTTATAGTTGGTGTAGCATCAGGTGTGCTCTAGCCCCGAAACTTTGCGGAGGGGCTAAGACACACTTGAAATCCAAAACCCAGAAATTGTTTTGTGAAATTTTAGCTAGTGTTCAAGTTATTCAAATAATTAATTATTTTTGATGTATTTCCTAAGTCTAAACTTAGGAAAATTAAATAATCAAAGTGAATTAATTAACACATGTGCTGAAATGTTCTAAATGACACGGATCAAGCGGGCTTTTAATATCAGGCTTTGATTAATGTTTTAATCTTGGTCGTTGATGAGATCAATGAAAAAGTATAAGAGAAAGGCTTGAGGGTCATTTGGAGACACACATAGAGAGGCAGAGTTGAGAGAACAAATCTGGAATTCTAGGGTAGGGTTTGCTAAGAGTTTTTGGAATATTTTTTTGTAGCAAGGGGTAGTATTAGCTAAGGGGATGATTTGATCCTGAAGTTAAGAGTTAGTAAGAGGCAGATGAGCAAAAAACAAGAATAGTGCAGAGGAACAGAGAGCAGCAGCAACAGCTGCACAACTAATACACAGGACAACACTGCAGCTCCAGAGGGTTTTAGAATTATGCAGAGGGTCTCCAGGGCCATCGTAAGGCCCACATCACCCTCTCTGGGGTTACACAGTTCCTCTCTGGGAAGCGCAGTGGCACATAGAGCCTAGTAGGGCTGACGTTGGGGCTTCAGGGGCAGCGTTGGGGTTTATAGGGATAAGTATTATAAATACCATTTGAGGGTGTGGATCAGTCAGATATTTGGTCTTGGAACAACATATTAGATGCATATTTATTTTATTCTATGTCGAGCTTTCCAGATTTGGAACCCAGATTTACTATACTCAGAATCTACTTAATAAAATAAACCCTAATATCTGCTGCACCAGTTTTCCCGCTTTGGGTTTTTCCGGGGACTTATGTCCAAAAATCCACGTTTCATTTTGTTTGAATGAGCATAGTATTCAGTAAATGATCTGCATGTGTAGATTGTTAGTTGTGTTTACTATGGTATTTTCTGAATCTAATTTCTGAAGATAACTTGTATAACTTAAATCAAGTAGGAGAAGTAAACCATGATACTAGAGTCGAATTTTCACAAATGTTTCTTGAAAAACTTGAAAAATAGGGCTAGCCACTAAAACACAGCATGGAGGTCAATGGATGGTTTTCACACTAAAATTATGAAATTTAGCTGCAAGGAGGGGTTTGTTGGGTTGAAACTTACTTTTCCACATATTCTTTAGACATTGAAAACCTTTAGAAGCCTCCAGAACTTGGTTTTATGCCTCCAGGAGAGAAAACACAATGTTTTAAGGAAATCACAGCGTGGAGGGCAGAAACTGCAATGTGGCTTCTTTGGCACCAAATTTTTGAGTGTTTTTATCTTGAAATTGCTGAATTTTCACTTGGTGATGGATGCGAGCTATTCTTCAATGAGTTGAATGAAAAAATGAGCTTGAATTGGCCTTTTATATCTTGTATTGGTCACTTTTCTTCTTGGAAGTTGGGTGGCCCACTACATGTCCTTTCTCTTTACTTTATAAACTTGTAACTTTGTATGCATCTTTAGAAACATGATGAACTTATTACATACTGAAACATGAATTACATTTTGAAATCAAAATTTATTGAAAAAATTTACCTATTACCACTCCTCCATTTGTAGAAATTATACAACAAGCATGTATATCATGTATTCAATCCGATCTAACAATGTACTAAAGTTAAATACTGAATCTCTTCTAGAAATCAATTGCGGGATTAAAAACACAATCGCCAATCACATGAAGCAAAGAAGAATTAATCAAACCACAACATAGATAATTTCCCAGGGAAAGCTTGCTGTTCAAAACCCCACTATCTTCTATTGTATATTCAACATGGATACATGAAACAATTACATACAACTCTTCTTACAAGAGCCCTCCTATACTCAGCTAACTGTCTCACACCGTCCTGGATAAAAATGACCAATACTTAGCCAATTTTTTGCCTCCTGAAAGCCTGCCTTTCTTGCGCAATTTGTGTGGAATAAAATCCCTGTTCCATAGGAATTTTGGCCTTCATAAACTGTGCAAGGATCATGGGCAATCCAATGGGTGTTTGGTTGCATGGGTGCAACGCAATAATTCTACAACTGAGAGTCAACTTCCCTTTCACCTACATCTCAACTGGGTCTCCACTGGAACTGACATGCATGCAGCTAATAATAGTAAATCCTTAGTTGCATGTGAGATCACTGATTTTGAATTAAATAATATTTAATTCACTTGATTTCTCACTAGTGTATCAAATAGTTACAACTAGCACAACTGAGTTTAACTCACTTAACTGAGTTTAACTGATTACAACATGCATTAAATAATGCACCACTGCACTTCAAACTCTGTTACAACTAGAATTACTCTGCATGACTCACCAACTACACTCAACTCGAAATTCATGATTTAACTGAGTTGATCACACTCAGTTAACTATTACAAGTTATTTTGAGATTAGATTACATTTTATTGTCCATATTAATTAAGGGATAACTAAAATAGACATGCACCAAATTTAGCCCACACCAGTGTAGGTGTTGTTAAGACCTGTGGTCCCACACTAGTGTAGGTACTGCTTGGACCTCCTGTTCCCACACTAACGTGGGTGTTGAAATTTCTTGTTGAACTTCAACACTCCCTCTCAAAAAGAAATAGATTATCCTTCACCCTGATCCTACCTCAATGGCATTCCAATTTTATCTCGGTGAGTGCCTTATTAAGAATATCTTCATCTTGATCTTCTGTGGGAATGTATTGAAGTAAAATTATTCACCTCTACACACAATATATGAGATGGTGGTACCAGATATCTATGTGCTTGGACCTATCATGAAACACATGATTAATCAAGAGTTTAATGCAACTCTGATTATCACAATGAATCACTATTAGATCCATCTAAGAACCAAACAAACCAACCAAGATCTTTCTCATCCAGATAGCCTTACATGCAGCTTGACTTGTTTCCATGTGATTTTCTTCTGTTGAACTGAGTGCCACATATCGTTGCCTCCTGCTGTACCGAGAAACTGTTGTCGATCCTATGCTAAAGATCCCTCCTTATGTGCTCTTTCTGTCTAATGGATTTGCTGCCCGATTTGCATCCGTGAAGCCTTGAAGCTTCACTCCCTCTGTCTGTTTGTACAGTAATCCATACTTTGATGTGCCCTCAGGTATCTCAAGACATACTTCCCTGCCTTCAAAAAGAGCTTGGTAGGCTTAACCATAGCTTGACTCAGCTGGTTAACTGCGTAGCAAATGTCTGGTCTGGTTTTCACTAGATACGTCACTGAACCAACTAACTTCCTATAGATAGTAGCATCCACTACCTCTACAGAAGTAGCATCCTCTTTCCTCCGATTTCCTGGAAGAGGAGTATCCATGGGTTTTCAACTCTCCATGTGAAACTTACCCAATATCTCTTTGGCATACTTTCTTTGACAAACATGAATTTCACCATCCCGCTGCCATATTTCCAAACCAAGGAAATAATGAAGGCATCCCACATCCTTCATTTCGAACTCCCTTGTAAGATCCTCCTTGCATGAGTGTATCAGCTTCTCATCACCAGTCAAAATTAGATCATCAACATAAAGAAAAATAATCAATAGCTTACCCTCAACCACAATCTGGTACAGGTTTGGATCAACTTCACTTTTGGTGAAGCCCATTTTGGTGAAATAACTGTCTATCCGAGTGTACCAAGCACAAGGTGCTTGCTTCAGCCCATACAGTTCTCTCTTGAGTCAACACACATGCGACTCACTGTTGAAGATCTAGAAACCTTTTGGATACTCTATGTACACTTCTTCCTCAATGAATCCATTGAGAATTGCATTTTTTACATCCATCTGATGAATGCGCCACCCCATCTATGCTAAGAGTGCAAGGATGGAGCTAATGGAAGAGTACCTTGCAACTGGTGCAAAAGTATCATCATAATCGATCCCCTCAATCTGTGAGAATCCCTGGGCCACAAATATGGCCTTCTATTTCTCCACACTCCCATCAGCAGCTTTCTTTACCTTGTAGATCCATCCATATTTTGTCGACTGGTCTTGGGACAATATCCCATGCACTGTTCTTGAAAATGAAGTCATACTCCTCCACCATTGCATCAACCCAAATTGGTTTCTGCATTGCCTCCTGAAAGGAAGATGGTTCAGTCACAATACATTTTCTCATGAGAGTCATGTATCTAGTAAACCTGTCTGGAGACTGACTTTGTCTGCGCTGTGAAGCAGGGGCTCCTACATTATCTGTAGCATCAAGTCTCAATATATCAGCTTCCGTGGTGCACCTCCTACCATTTATGATGGATGGATCTGCATGAGTTTTTCCGCCACTCCATGATCCTCCACCTGTAGCTGCTACACATATTGAGGCTCATCCTTGGGAATCAAGAGTTCCTCTGCATGCAAATCCAACTCCCTCTCGAGGGACAATCGCATGGCTTTCTCCTCATAAAATTTTATATCCCGTCGCACAACAATCATTTTGTTGTTTGGCGAATACACCTGATAATTGTGGGGAGTTTCAGTGTACCCCACAAAAATCCCAATCTCAGATATTGGTTCCAACTTCTTCCTGGTGTCTTTGGTCACATGCACATAAACAGATGAGCCAAAAATCTTAAAATGTGAAACATCAGGTTTCTTACTAGTGAAAGCCTCTTCTGGTGTACTCATGCCAAGTATCCTATGAGGAAAATAATTCTGCACAAATACCATAGTGTTGCATGCTTCCGCCCATAGATGCATCAGTAGCCATTGATCATGCAACATCGCTCTTGCTACATCCACAATCATTCTGTTCTTTCTTTTAGCGACCCCATTCTTTTGTGGGTTATGAGGCGCTATCAGTTCTCTCTGAATTCCTTCTTTGCTGCAGAATTTCTTGAATTCTTTAGAGATGTACTCACCACCATTATCGCTCCTCAAAGCCTTCACTTGCTTCCCCATATCTTTCTCCACTAGTGCTTTAAACTCAAGAAACTTTGAGAATTTCTAATCTTTCTTCTTCATGAAGTAGATCTAGCACTTCCGAGAAAAATCATCAAAAAATATCACATAGTACTTATGTTTTGTTGTCGAAGCAACATAGAATGGTCCACACACCTCTGTGTGAACTCTCTCAAGGATCCCCGAGGCTCAGTTCTCCTTCTCATGAAAGGTGGTATTTACATATTTTCCCATAGTACATGCCTTGCATGTGTCTAACTGCGCAAGTGTACCCTTGGGAAGACCCATATAAATCTGATGCATGACTTTCAAGGCTCCATAGTGAAGATGGCCCAATATCTTGTTCCATAACTCACCCTCATCCCGGCTCACCACTTTTTCCACCTTGCCCATAAATTTTGTGCAACCATCCACATCCATCTTGTAGAGATTCTTAACTCGAATGCCAATATTCTTGGCTTGTCCTGCTGTTTTGTGTTGCAGGAAAGCTTTTCCTTCATTAAAAAAAACGTCATAGCCTCTATTCTCCAACATTGCAACGAGACTAAATTTTTCTTCAAACTTGGTACATACATTAATCACCACTATCCAAATACCACACAGATCCCAATGCACTTGACACCATGCATGCGATCAATGAGAAGTCAAGCTCAAATTGTGTGGTCAAAGCCTCACCAACTCCAGATCCTCCAGCCTTCTTGTTCTTCTTCTTTTGTGGACAATTAGTAGCATAATGCCCATGCTCGTGACAATGAAAATAATTCACCTTGGACATGTCACGCTTCCTTCCATCTTTGGACTCAGATTTGGAATGGAATTTCTGCCCCTTCCCTTTCTTCGCCTTGGTAGCCAAAGCACAATATTCTTCATCTTCATTCTTATATGAGGATCCATCTTTGGTATTCCATCTAAACTCCTCCTACACCAAATCTAACCACAGTCGTTCCTAATATGGAAGCTTTTCCCTTCCATTGACAGAGTCTTGATAACTATTCCAACTCTTGGGAAGTCCTTGGAGAGATAAAATCACCAAATAATCATCAGGGAAAATTATGCCAACGCTTCCCATCTCATCTTGACATTGGACAAACTTTGTTAAATATTTTGGCATGGAGTCGCCTTTCTCCATCTTGATCTTCCTGAGTTTATCTTTCAGTGCCAATTTCCTATGGTCACTGCTACTTTGAAATAGATCTTTCAAAGCCTTCCACATTCCATATGGTGTGGCTTTCCCATGGAGGCTTCAGACAATGTGGTCTCATACTCCCTCCAGTAGGATCCTCCTCGCCTTTACCACTTTCTTTTTCCATGCATCAAGATTTGTAGCATCTGTCACAACGGGTGTAGGAATATCATTGTCAATGAATTCCTTCAAGCCATTGTCTTCGAGTAATGTCTCCATTATGTCCTTCCAAGGAATATATTTTGAGCTTCCCTCGAGTGCATACTCCAATCTCAAGCCATTGAAAGCCATTTCGATCCTGAATCAGCTGTAGCACCAAGAAAGTATTTATGCAAATTCGAATTCTATCCAGTCACAATCTCAACTCCTCCTTCACTATTGTGATTTCCTGTGCTCTGATACCATGTAGAAATTATACAACAAGCATGTATATCATGGATTTAATCCGATCTAACAATGTACTAAATTTAAATACTGAATCGCTTCTACAAATCAATTGCAGAATTAAAAACACAATCACCAATCACATGAAGCAAAGAAGAATCAATCAAACCACAACACAGATAATTTCTTGGGGAAATATTGCTGCTCAAAACCCCACTATATTATATTTTATATTCATCATGGATACATGAAACAATTACATATAACTCTTCTCATAAGAGCCCTCATGTACTCAACTAACTGTCTCACACTATCCTGGATAAAACTGACCAATACTTAGCCAATTTTCTGCCTCTTGATAGTCTGCCTTGCTTGCACAATTTGTGTGGAATGAAATCGATATTCCATAGGAATTTTTTTCTTCCTAAACTGCACAAGGATCATGGGAAATCCAATGGGTGTTTGGTTGCATGGATGCAACCCAATAATCCTATAACCGATAGTCAACTTCTCTTTCACCTAGATCTCAACTGGGTCTCCACTGGAATTGACATGCATGCAAATAATAATAGTAAATCCTCAGTTGCATGTGATATCACTGATTGTGAATTAAATAATATTTAATTAACTTGATCTCTCTCTAGTGTATCAAACAGTTACAACTAGCACAACTGAGTTTAACTCACTTAACTAAGTTAAACTGATTACAACATACATTAACTAATGCACCACTGCACTTCAAACTCTGTTACAACTATAATGACTCTACATGCCTCACAATCTACCCTCAACTCGAAATTCATGAGTTAACTTAGTTTATCACACTCAGTTAACTATTACAAGTTATTTTGAGATTAGATTACATTTTATTTTCCATCTTAATTAAGGGACAACTAAAATACACATGCGCTAAATTTAGCTCACACCAGTGTAGGTGCCGCTAAGACCTATGGTCCCACACTAGTGTAGGTGCTGCTTGGACCTCCTGGTCCCACACTAGTGTGGGTGCTGAAATTTCTTGTTGAAATTCAACACCATTGCCATATTTTATGCATGGAATGACAAATTTAGTGACTGAAACCCTAATGACTTAATGGAGACACTGAACATAATGAAATCATGATCGTTATAACTGAAGTGATAGTGACTACCTTTCAATGATGATACACTCAACTTAGTGATGACAAGGACCAACATATGAAATTTTTGAAAGGAGTGGAAATAGCCCTAGACCTTCTATCGAGTGACCAATTTTTTACTTGAAAACCTAATTAAATGATAAAATTTTGACTATGAGACCCTAACAAGACATGATAAGATCCCAATTGATCACTTGTGACAAGTTGTATAGTCTAACACTAACAACAAGGAGAAAGTTCTAATCAACTAAAATGTGATGGTGGTGAGGGGAGCAAGCCTCCACCTCCTCCTTCACACCCTTCTTCACCTCCTCCTTCACATATATCAACTCCTCCTACATATCCAAGAGGACATGATAAGTCTCCTTTTCTTAAGCTTGATGTCAAGTTTGAATTTCCAATTTATGATGGAGAAGTAAATGCTAAAAAGTTGGATAATTGGGTTCGTCAAATTGAATTTTATTGCAGGATCCAAAATATTCATGATGATTTCACAAAGATCCAACTTTATTCTCTTCTTTTGGGAGGTGAAAATATTATCTGGTAGGAATCCAGAACTCAAGAAGATTTGAAGAAAAGAGGTAAAATTATCTCTTCTTGGAATAATTTTATATTTGCATTAAGGAAGAATTTTTTTCCATTAGATTACATGCAAGAAGCAATAATATATTAGAAAAATTTTAGACAAGCTAAAGGTTAGAGTGTCTAGAGTTACATGTAAGAATTTAGAAAAAGGGCATTAATCTTGGGTGTTGAATTGACCTCACAAGATACTTTGCTTAAATATAAAGGTGTATTTACTACACTTATGTTTGATCCCACCAATCTATATGAAGTATGTGTTCAGGTTACTCATTTAGAATCAAGAGGAGAGAATGTTCCTTAAGAGTTAAACAACAAAACCTTTAAATATGGAGAGAAAGGAAAGGGGAAAGCTAAAGGAAAATGTAAGAAGAGTACTACAATAAAGAAATATGGAGAGAAACTTGCTTGCAAACATTGTTCAAAACATGGCCATGATGAAGATCGTTGTTGGAAATTACATCCAGAATTGAGACCAAATAAGTTTAATAACAAGGGGAAACAAAAGATTGTTGCTAAAATTAAAGAAGGTCTAGGATTTAATTAAGTTGATGAAACTAAAATCAAAGCCATGGGAATTAAAGGTATAACTTCTAATGCAATCTATCAAGCCTGTTAAATCTAAAAATGATAAAGAAAGAAGTGAAATTTTTCATATGAGGATCATTACAAAACATGCAAAGGTTCATATGCTATTTGATAGTGGACCTCAAGTCAATATTATATATGAAGCAATCATCAAGAAACTTAATTTAGATACTACACCTCATGAAAAACCTTACCCTTTGGGTTGAGTATGTAATGATGCTAAATTGGAAGTGACAAGAAAATGTAAACTTAATTTTTCCATCACTTCTAATTTTGTAGATGAGGTTGAGCTTGATGTTGTACTACTTTACATTTGTGGGATTGTCTTAGGGATTCCATATTTATATGAACAAAAAGCCATATTCTATCATCATGAGAACACGTATCATATTTTAAAATATGGAGTTAAGTATATTGTTATAGAACATCGCAAGAAGACAAACATATCTCTTGTTAGTGTAGGACAGATGAAAAGGCTTGTGAATGCTAGTGAGAATTTTGTTTTGTTGATGATAAAAGCTAAAGATATTTTTGAATCTGAAGCTTTCTCAGGATGTCATTCTAAACTCAATCATGAATTGGTTGAAGTTATTAATAATTATGACAAGATGTTCCAGGAACCTGAAGTGTTACCTCCAAAATGAGGAAACCAACATGAGATACAATTGCAATAGGAAGCACCACTTCCGAATATTAGCATGTATAGAATTTTAGTCTTGGAGAATGTAGAGATCAAGAAGAAAATCCAAGAGCTAATTAATAAAGCAGTCATCATACCTAGTACATCTCGTTGTGGGTCTCCTATTGTTTTAGTTCCAAATAAAGATGATGGTGTAGAAATCTTGTCAGGAGAATTGAATGTTTTGATGGTTTTGACTCGCCATTCTCTTTTCACCTTCCCATACAAAGTAAAGGAAATTTTCCATAGCTGATACTTTCTTGGAATAGTGTTTATAGCTTTTGGTATAGACTTCAATAATGCAGTCATGATAGTGTGTTAGGAATCTGTAATTTTAGCAGATTTGTGAGACTAAAACTGCAGAGACAACATTGTTTCAACCACTTTGGGATTCTAGGATCTAGCCCTCCTGAATCTAGAGAGGGATCTCTCTAATAAGTGCAAATATTGGTTTTATCTTTAAGGCTTTCTATGTGTGATATTAGGCTAGTTATTAAGAGCAAGGGTTTTGTTTGTTTTTGGATGGTTGAGCATGATTATTGTTTGAGTGGAAAGTCATAAATGGAAAGTGTTTCAAAGGTGTGAAGTTGCAAGAAATTAGAACAAGTTTGGGCTGATTACATAGATATAACATTGGTTTTTAGTCCATTGCGCTATGGAGTCATAAAAGGGTTTAATTGAGCAACAAATTCAAGAGTGGTCCAAGGGGAAAGTCATCTATATCACAATATCTTTGAGATTAAATGATGGAATCGAAACAATAAAAGTGTTGAAGGGGTGGAAACAGACACTAATTTCAACGAGGATTTAACAGTCTGTCCTAACAAGAAAAGCCTTTTAAGTAACTGTTTAAAACTGGCCAAAGGGCAGGGCTCACCATAAACCACTTTGGGCAAGCTCATGTTAAAGCTAACTCAATAGAAAAACAATCCAGTAATCCACATAATTACTTTCAGAAAGGATGAAAACACATAAGATAAACAATGTATAGCCTAAGATCAGATAAAATACTTTTAAATCTAGTCTGCTTTCAGCATACACTTAGGGAAAATTTTAGAACTACCTTTGGAGAATAGAAGCTAGAAAACAGGGCACACCATCACTTTTCTAGTCTAACTTTACTAAGTAAATAATGAAAATAACATTCAAGAATGATGTTTAAAGCAACTAGTAGGACGAGGGAAAGCCAACATTCCTAACTGCTTAGGCTGTATTGAATCATTCTTAAATAAACAAATTAGAGGAAAACATTGAGATAAAGCTTATCAGTCAGAGAAGGGTATTGTAAATAGTAAGTCCTAACTCTATGCTTGTTGTTCTTTATCAGAGAATAAATGGACAAAATGGCATACATAAGAGGAAAAACAATAACATAGAAAGGAGCACTTCACCAGTGATATAGACCAGGATCCCAAGAAACATCTTGTATATTGATGTCAATCCAGTTACAATCTTCAAGTCCAATGTTTCAGTTCAACAATCATCTTCACCTCTTAGTCTAACTTATTTAATCACAAACATAGCTCCAAGAGCCTTTGAACACTATTTACAAGTACAAAATTCGAGCACAAGTATATTTCAAAGTTCTGCAACAACATTTACAATGAACTCCTCAATAAGATTTTATAGAAGGATGAGGAGGTCGGATGGGATAAAAGATCTCCCACGTTCAATTAATACAGATAAATGCTTCTCGGCCTTTGAGGGGCTCGATGGAGAAGATTACAAATATTTCCTCTGTATTAATTGTTTTAAATTAAGAATTCAGCTCGATGGAATGATTTTGTTGACTTTTAGGCTCTGTGTCATCTTGTAATAACTCTGTTGATATTTTTTGCAATAAATCCTTTGGCTTGAATTAACTATTCGGCTTGTTGTGAGGCAAAGATCCTCTGTTCTGGTCATCACTCTGACTTTGTTGAATGCTTTGAGGCTACAGGTGGCATTAGGTAGCTGAGTGGAATCAATTAGCCCCTTATGTGGCACTGGAGGCATCCTTTATCTGATAGATATTATTGATTTTCTTTAAACATGGTTAATTTAGTGGATTAGGATTTTGATTTTCGATCTTATCCGTAATCCACCAAAACTGTGAAAATAATCTTCAATTCTGCTATAGTTAGGTCTTCAACACTGATACTCTCTGTTTTAATCATGCTTCACTGTGTCTTGTTGATGTGCAGGTGTGTAGAGGCTTTATAATAGTATCGGTGCTCATGATGCACCAATAAACCTTGATGAGAACCTTTTCAAAAAGATTTGCTTTGATAAACAAAGGCTTGGAGAGTCGTCACTCTCGGCCTTCCATTTTCTTTTTAAAATATTTAAAAAACCTTTAAAGTCCTGAAAAGACCAAGAAATAATTAAGAAATCCTGCGAATTTGGTAAAAACTGCTTTGGAGGTCATGGTTAGGAGCATGGCCATTGGATGACAGCATCCAACGACGGATATTGCGTGTGAAGATAAAAAGGGAAGTGGTTGGAACAAGCGGTGGAAGTTTAAGTCAGAGCCGTTGATCAATGATAGACTAAGGAAATCAATGGCCGAGATTAGTTATGAACAAATAATTCGAAAGAGTCACATTATAATGAAAAGGTGGAAAATGCGAAGAAATACAAAGGAAATAGGTTAAAATACCCTTTGGTGGAGGAAAATTATTGAAATGGAATTTGGGGTTTTTGAATGGTCGTGGGCTGTTAGATCAATTTGGCCCTAGGAGATCAATGGCGGAGATTGATCTACAAAGTCCCTTGGAGAATGGGTGGAGGGCTTCAATCTGGACTGTGGGATGTAAGCAATGGATGGCCCAGATGCAATTGGAGGATCGTGATCGGTGGGGGAAAAAACAAATTTTAAACGCGCCCGATGGAAATCTCTAATGCGATTGATCGAGAGCCGTTGATCTGAGGATCAGATCAACGGTGGGGGATGAATCGGGAGATCGAAAATTAGAGTTTTCGCGAATAAATTTTTTAACACGCTTATGGAAATCTTTGATGCGATTATATGTGGACCGTCGATCTATAGATCATATCAACAGCGGGAAATAAATCAGGAGGAATTCATGGCGGGGGAAAAAGGATTTGTGGTAGAGCGATAAGGGCCGTCAGATCTGGATCTGGCGGGTAGATCCAACGACGGAGAAATCATTAGGGGTTTGCCAATCGGAGGGGGCAAAACAAAATATTTAACGCACCCTTTGAAATCTCCGATGCGATAAAGTGCTGGCCATCGGATTGGCCTAGGATCAATGGCGGAGAAGGGCTCCGACCAATGAACGAGCGAGACCCTTTGTAATATATAAAAACCAAAAATTTATGAAATACAAAGGTTTTAATGGCTCGGGGCAGGTTATATATATGTGGCTTAACGCCCGACTGTGGGGCCTGTGGTTTTACGAAAAGCAAAGGTCTGGGTCTTATACATATGAGGGGCCAATTGCATCAGAACAATGGTGTGGTATTTTCAATCTACCCATTTGGAAAATCTCCGATGCGAGATCGCGCGGATCGTTGATTGGGTTTTAAGATCAACGGTGTTTATTAATAAAAAGAATGCATCGGTGTGTTTAGTTAAAAATTTAGGAAAAATGGGTTTCATGAACATAAAAAGGGCAAACGTGATTGGGAAGGTTTATTTATAATTTTTGAGCACCCGATTGTGGGCCAAGGGTTATGCGAATAAAACAAAGGAATGGGGCTCATATATAAAGGAGTTGATCGCATCGGAGGTTTTATAAAAGCCAAAGACTTGCGCGCTCCGATTTGTTCCGATGCGATAAGCGCTTAGGACCATTAGCGCTTGGTTTTAGCACTAGGGCATATGTGGGGAAGTGGTTTAGGACTTAGCCCAAAGGGGCTTAAGCCCATAGTCAAAAAGCTTATTTTTAATGATTTTTTCAATGTTTTTTGATGGATTTGGGGGTTTCGGTAAGGTTCAAAAGTGAGTTTTAAACCTTATAAAAGGGATTTTGTGAAGGGGAAGGAGGAAAACATGAAAAATAGAAGAATTTCATGGGGGAAAAGGGAAAATAAAATGAAGGTTAGTTTTGAGTGGAGGGAGGGGAAAAATGGAGTTTTGCTACAGTCTTTTCTCTATGAAAATAGCAGATTTTCAACATTTTGAAAGGGAAACAAAATTGAAGATTAAACAAAGGACATGATGTCTTTATAAGACTTCAAGAATTAACAATTTTTCAATAAAACTTGTTTCTTGAAGGCTTCAAAAATGATTTATCCACCATTTGATATGAAAAATGTTATAGGTGGCTAACAGTGGCTCCACATGGGGATGGTGCCTTCTTGAAGGCATCAAGAACTTCAGACTTGCATTCTCTGGGGGGTTGATCAATGCCTCATCCATTGGGATGCAAATTTCTTTACTTGGAGGATCTTATTCTGTTCTAAAAATGTTGGAAGCCATGAAAAACAATGGATATATATGAAACAAGCTTTCTACCTATCCAATCCTACTGATCTAACATTTTTTCTTCTTTCAGAGTGCACTTGGATTGGAAAACTCTTTTACAACATTTTATTCTTTTTGAAAGAAAAAAAATAATCTAAATCTAATTCTTATTTCTCCATGAACTTAGATTAAACAGTTGAGTTCATAAGCTTCTCTACCTAATCTACTATCTGTTAGGATTAAACAGTCTAACAAATTTTTATTCTCTAACTTCTAAAACAGAAATTTAAAAGGCATACAAGTCAGGATTGAACAGTCTAACTTGTTGCTGATCTATGGCATAAAACAAGCTGCATATAGATTATCAAAATGGTGAAGGCATAAGATATGAAAGTTTTAAGAACATCCTTCTCTATTCTTCAGCTCTGTTTTTGAATTTGTTTGAGCTATTCTTTCTTTGTTCTCTGGTTCAAGTTTTGAGCATATCAAAACCAGTTTACTTCTATCTTTGACTCAATATTAAAATATATTAGAGTCATTCTTCTTTTGGAATCTTAGGTTCAGATTTTGAGCTTGTTTGAACCTTTATTTTCTATCCTAATCTACCTAACTGATAAGCCAAGATTAAGCTGTTTGGAAAATCTAATTTCACTAACCTATCAACAGTAAATTTAAAACGAATTAGTCATGATTAGGCTATATGACTAACTAGGAGTGTGTTTTTCAGGAGTGGCATTTAATATTGCACACTTTCAAATTTATTTCTCTTTTTTGGTATGGGGTTGTACCTTTCTTGTTTTCTCTCTTCCCTCTTTTCTATCTTCTATTGTTTTTTGTATTTTTATTTTTCCTTGAAGACATAAATCAACAACTATCTAATCGCTCAAAAATGATCTTTATTGACATTCCTATCTAACCTATTGTAACTTGGAATATTTACATTTTTAACCTACAAACTCTCTTTTTCAATACATCCAGTCAATCATATGGTTCCATGACTGGTATTTTCTCATCTCTTTGAGCATGTAGGATAAACAGGGGCATTCCCAAGCTCTATGTTTCTTGGAAGCAACTCTGAAAAATTTTGTTGCTTTTGGTAATACACTGCTCCTAACAACCTTTATCCCTTCTTCAGATGTCTTCAGGAAATCATCGTAGGGATCTTGAAATAATGCCTGGTTAGGACCATTTGGAAGGTAGGTTTCAACCAGGATTATCTCTTTCTTTTCCACTGGATCAATGCAAATATTTTCTTGAGAAAGAAAAACTTCCTCATCTTCATTATTATCTGAACTGGAGGATTCATCATATATTGCAGGAATGTCCTCTTGTAGTCCTGGTGTGTTCTGTTTTAATGGACTGAGCTCTATGAAGAGTTTATTATATTCTTGAGCAGGGGTATGTTCACTTGCTTCCCATTTTTCAAGAGAAGGCTCCTTGGTTTCAAATTGCTCAAAAATTTCTTCAATGTTTTCCTCCTCAACCTCTGAGCTGAAATTCTGCTAATTCCCAATCACATGGAAATTATTACTGATGGTCTGAGATGAATTAGAGAAAAGATCCAATGAACCTTTTCTTAATTCCAAGCTTTCATAACTTTCTTCATCAGTATCATAAAAAGTCTGCATTGGCTCATTACTTCTTTGAAGGGACTGATCTTCCTCCCATAAATCTGCTAACGATGGTCCTACAAGATTAAATTCTGATTGGGAAGCATCATCACTAGATAGATCAAAGTTAGAAAAGTCATAAATATAAGTAATACTACCAATCAAACATACTGGATTATCAGCAGGTCCTTCTTTGTTCTGATCTTCCAAAGAACTTTCTAAATATTTACAACAAAGTTCTTTATGTGAATGGGCAAGAGTATTTGTTTTGTAAAACGTTTTCGAGACTAGCTGTTTATTAATAGTCTGATCTATCTCTTTTTCTGTCAAAGGGGAAGATGTTTCTATGTTCCTTTGAACAGGAGTACAACAGTTCTCTGTCTCTTGTGAAGACTGATTTTGAGGATGGATGTCTTCTTGAGCCTCAGCTATAAGGGATGATGAATCATTATCTGAGTTTTCAGGGATATCTTGAGGAATGTTCTTTATTTCTTGGATCATCTCTTCCTCAACTGATTCATCTATGTTCTTAAATTTTTTCAATAGGATATTAAACTCATGAATGGCTGTTAAAAAATCTTCAGGATGCATTTATTCCAAAGCTTCATCATTATCTATAATTTGTTTGGTGATGTTTTGTGATGGATCATAATATATTGCATCCCATGATAATGATGTAGTGTTTTCTTTATAGTTCTGATAAAACACATATTCAAGGTCCTTTAAAGAAAACAAACTACTAGATCTCAAGCATTCATACCAATCCCTAGCTTTTCCTTCTAATGTTAACATGAACATTTTAATTAGGCAATCTTCATGCCATTCAACTTTCAACCTCCACACATGTATATGGAACTTGATGAGATGTAATAAAGGGTCATCAAACTTTTCACCTTGAGAAACAGGCAGGTTGTTATCCCAATTCACCTAGGGCATCTTATGTGGAAACCCATGGATATGATCTCTACTCATTGGGGCATATCTTCGTTGTATTCTTGGAATCATGTTTGTAAATCAAGAAAGAGGTCATTGTGTCTGGTCAATCAGTTTAGGGTCTTCTACTTGTGGAGTCATTTGGTCTTTAGAGAGTTTTTAGAGTGTGGAGTCGCCAAGTGGAATTTTTTATCTCCTAAGGAGGTAAAATGTTTTATGGTCCACCACCATGTTTATTATGATACCAATCTGAAATATTTTTGGGTTTTTTTTGAGTTTCTATGGTTGTTTGGGAGACTAAGGAGTCTATAAGAGCTTGCTAGGCCACTATGAACTCAGTATTCCCTAGCGGAGTCGCCAGAAATGTTAGGAATCTGTAATTTTAGCAGATTGGTGAGACTAAAAATGCAGAGACAACATTGTTTCAACCACTTTGGGATTCTAGGATCTAGCCCTCCTGAATCTGGAGAGGGATCTCTCAAATAAGTGCAAATATTGGTTTTATCTTTAAGGTTTTCTATGTGTGATATTAGGCTAGTTATTAAGAGCAAGGGTTTTGTTTGTTTTTGGATGGTTGAGCATGATTATTGTTTAAGTGGAAAGTCCTAAATGGAAAGAGTTTCAAAGGTGTGAATTTGCAAGCATTCAAAACAATTTTGGGCTGATTAGATAGATATAACGATGGTTTTTAGTCCATTGGGCTATGGAATCATAAAAGGGTTTAATTGAGCAACAACTTCAAGAGTGGTCCAAGGGGCAAGTCATCTATATCACAAGATATTTGAGATTAAATGATGGAATGGAAACAGTAAAAGTGTTGAAGGGGTCAAAAAAAGCACTAATTTCAACTAGGATTTAACAGCCTGTCCTAACAACAAAAGCCTTTTAAGTAACTGTTTAAAACTGGCCAAAGGGTAGGGCTCACGATAAACTACTTTGGTCAAGCTCGTATTAAAGCTAACTCAATAGAAAAACAATCGAGTAATCCACATAATTACTTTCAGAAAGGATGAAAACACATAAGATAAACAAATTACAACCTAAGATCAGATAAAATACTTTTAAATCTAGTCTGCTTTCAGCATACACTTAGGGAAACTTTCAGAACTACCTTTGGAGAATAGAAGCTAGAAAACAGGGCACACCATCACTTTTCTAGTCTAACTTTACTAAGTAAATAATGAAAATAACATTCAAGAACGATGTTTAAAGAAAACAATAGGACGAGGGAAAGCCAACATTCCTAACTGCTTAGACTGTATTGAATCATTCTTAAATAAACAAATTAGAGGAAAACATTGAGATAAATCTTATCAGTCAGAGAAGGGTACTGTAAACAGTAAGTCCTAACTCTATGCTTGCTATTCTTTATCAGAGACTAAATGGACAAAATGGCATACATAAGAGGAAAAAAATAACACAGAAAGGAGCACTTCACCAGTGATATCGACCAAGATCCCAAGAAACAACTTGTATATTGATGTCAATCCAGTTACAATCTTCAAGTTCAATGTTTCAATTCAGAAATCATCTTCACCTCTCAGTCTAACTTATTTAATCACAAACAGATCTCCAAGAGCCTTTGAACACTATTTACAAGTAGAAAATTCGAGCACAAGTATATTTCAAAGTTCTGCAACCAACATTTACAATGAACTCCTCAATAAGATTTTATAGAAGGATGAGGAGTTCGGCGGGATAAAAGATCTCCCAGGTTCAATTAATATAGATAAATGCTTCTCAGCCTTTGAGGGTCTTGATGGAGAAGATTATAGATATTTCCTCTGTATTAATTGTTTTAAATTAAGGATTTAGCTCAGTGGAATGATTTTGTTGACTTTTAGGCTCTGTGTCATCTTGTAATAACTCTGCTGATATTTTTTGCAATAAATCCTTTGGCTTGAATTAACTGTTCGGCTTGTTGTGAGGAAAATATCCTCTGTTCTGGTCATCACTCGGCCTCTGTTAAATGCTTTGAGGCTATAGGTGGCATTAGGTAGCTGAGAGGAATCAATTAGCCCCTTATGTGGTAGTGGAGGCATCCTCTATCTAATAGATATTATTGATTTTCTTTAAACATGGTTAATTTAGTGGATTAGGCTTTTGATTTTCGATCTTAGCCGAAATCCACCAAAACTGTAAAAATAATCTTCAATTCTGCTATAGTTAGGTATTCAACACTGATACTCTCTGTTTTAATCATGCTTCACTGTGTCTTGTTGATGTGCAGGTGCGCAGAGGCTTTATAATAGTATCGGTTCTCATGATGCACCGATAAACCTTGATGAGAACCATTGCAAAAATATTTGCTTTGATAAACAAAGGCCAGGAGAGTCGTCACTCTCGGCCTTCCATTTTATTTTTAAAATATTTAAAAAACCTTTAAAGTCCTGTAGAAACCAAGAAATAATTAAGAAATCCTGCGAATTTGGTAAAAAATGCTTTGGAGGTCGTGGTTAGGAGCATGGCCGTTGGATGACAGCATCCAACGGCGGATATTGCATGCAAAGATAAAAAGGGAAGCGGTTGGAACAAGCGGTGGGAACAAGCGGTGGAAGTTTAAGTCAGAGTCGTTGATCGATGATAGACTAAGGAAATCACTGGTCAAGATTAGTTGTGAAAAAATAATGTGAAAGAGTCAAATTATAATGAAAAGGTAAAGAATGCGAAGAAATACAAAGGAAATCAGTTAAAATACCCTTTGGTGGAGGAAAAGTATTGAAATGGAATTCAGGGTTTCCGAATGGTCGTGGGTCGTTAGATCAGTTTTGCCCTAGGAGATCAGCGACTGAGATTGTTCTATGAAGTCCCTTGGAGAATGGGTGGAGGGCTTTAATCTAGACCGTCGGATGTAAGCAATGGATGGCCCAGATGCAATTGGAGGATCGCGATCGGCGGCGGAAAAAACAAATTTTAAACGCGCCCGACGGAAATCTCCGATGCGATTGATCGAGATCCGTTGATATGAGGATCAGATCAATGGTGGGGGATGAATCAGGAGATCAAAAATCGTAGTTTTTGCGAATACAACACTGGCCATTAGATTGGCCTAGGATCAACGGCAGAGAAGGGCTCCAACCAATGAACGAGCGGGACCCTTTGTAATATATAAAACCCAAAAATTTATGAGATACAAAGGTTTTAATGGCTCGGGGCGGGTTATATATATGTGGCTTGGCGCCCGACTGCGGGGCTTGTGGTTTTACGAAAAAAAAAGGCCCGGGTCTTATACATATGAGGGGCCAATCGCATTGGAATGATGGTGTGGGCTTTTCAATCTACCCATTTGGAAAATCTCCGATGCGAGATCGCACGGATCGTTGATCGGGTTTTAAGATCAACGATGTTTATTAATAAAAAGAATGCACTTGCGCGTTTAGTTAAAAAATTAGGAAAAATGGGTTTCATGAACATACAAAGGGAAAACGTGACCGAGAAGGTTTATTTATAATTTTTGAGCACCTGATTGTGGGCCGAGGGTTATGCGAACAAAACAAAGGAATGGGGCTCATATATAAAGGAGCTGATCGCATCAGAGGTTTTATAAAAGCCAAAGACTTGTGCACTCCAATTTGTTCTGATGCGATAAGCACTCGGGACCATTAGCGCTTGGTTCTAGCGCTAGGGCATATGTGGGGAAGTGGTTTAGGACTTACCCCAAAGGGGCTTAAGCCCATAGTCAAAAAGCTTATTTTTAATGATTTTTTCAATGTTTTTTGATGGATTTGGGGGTTTCGGTAAGGTTCAAAAGTGAGTTTTAAACCTTATAAAAGGGATTTTGTGAAGGGGAAGGAGGAAAACATGAAAAATAAAATAATTTCATGGGGGAAAAGGGAAAATAAAATGAAGGTTAGTTTTGAGTGGAGGGAGGGGAAAAATGGAGTTTTGCAGCAGTCTTTTCTCTATGAAAATAGCAGATTTTCAACATTTTGAAAGGGAAACAACAGTGAAGATTAAACAAAAGACATTATGTCTTTATAAGACTTCAAGAATTAACAATTTTGCAATAAAACTTGTTTCTTTAAGGCTTCAAAAATGATTTAGCCATCATTTGATATGAAAAATTTTATAGGTGGCTAACACAGTGGGTGAGGATTTGTGATTTTTTGTGTGATTTTGAACTAGATTCGATAAGTGACTTGTCAAAACTAAGAGAGGTAGACGCTTTCATGGTGATATCCATTATGTTCACCTTTTCCTTCCTATGTTAGTTATATATAGCTTATTTCACAAGTGTGTTGCTCCTCCATGACAACAATAATCACATAAACACTAAGAAATATGGATGGATTCATTAATGTGTTGACATAAATTTATATTAGTAAATGAGTAAATAAATGATGATGAATATAGATGAAGGTCATGTTGTAAGATTGAATCTAGTTACATTCAATTTATAGACTACTTTCGTAGATAATCGAAGAGTACAATGGTAGGGAATGTTTTTTGGCATATAGAAGTACCTCAATATAATGACAAGTAGTTCATGCATTACAAAAAATAATAATGGTATGAAGAAACTGTGTCTTCAAGGTATCAAGTGGAAGAATATCTCACTATGGATGGCTGTGTGATGCATCTCAGTTTATGATATTTCAGAGTGGACATATATGTTGATGAAGATTCATCCACATAGAGATCGTATTTTAAGAGAAGTGCTTATTAAGGGATGGTGTTGGAGATATTAACTCCTACTTGTCTTGTGCGGTATTCATCATTGTAGAATAAGAGTGTGTTAGTTGTATTTAGCTCATATATTAGTGTATGGTTGAGATATTCTCTTAACTAATGGGTTATGAAGCTTCTTGATATTTATATATCTTAAGCCAATCTTAATGAATTTATATGTAACATTATTGATTGAATAATATATGAGTAATTTTGTGTTTGCAATATTTTCTAAGTGATCCTTAGTTACATAATTTCTTATGAGTGTTTGGTCATCCAATAATGAGAATTATTTTTTCAATGATTTGATTATAATAAATAAATTAAGAAACTTCTAAATGTAGGAAGCAAAGATACTTGATAGGGATGGAGATTTCTCCAATATGTATTCTTGTAGGTATAACTTCATTTATTTTGGTTTATAAGTCACTTCAACTTGAAGGATCCCCTATTGGCACATTCAAACAAGATAGTTTCATACATACTATAGGAAATTATATAAAATCAAAAGTACATATGCATTCATTAGTTAATGAATTTGAATAAACAAACTAAAGTATCAAATAAAGTACAACACCCATAGTCTATATCCCTAAATAATTGAGTAGACTTTGTTGAAAATGGAAACAAGAAATATTGAAAATGACATCAAAAGGGATTCTAGTTTATTTTTCCCTTAATTAAATTAGAAGTAAATTGTAATTCCACATCACATGATAGCTTGTACGAGTTAACTGAGTCACGAAGACTTATTTAGCTCAGTCAATTCGATTTGGGGGTAAAAATTGATGCATGCAGAGTTCACTTTAAGTTTTAGAGGGTCCAGTTACAATTTGTTTTGAGTTGTAATTAGTTAACTCAATTATTTGAGCTAAAATCAATTTAACTAGTTCTAACTGAGAAATCAGCTAGTGATAGGTCCAGTGAATTAAATCTGATTTAATTTACATGCAGTTATCAATCAGATAAATGATAATTCACTATAAAAAAATGTTGCATGTCAGTTCTAAGGAAGGCCCAGTTGAGATTGGGGTTAAAGGGAAGAAAACTATCTGTTGTGTAATAAGAAAATTGTACAAGTCTTAAATGAGGTCACTAGGAAGCCTTGGATGTATTGTGAAGTCCATTGATGGAAATTTCCTTATTAATAATGGTTGAATTAACCTACGAATGCGTAAGCCAGGATGGTTAGAAAAATGCAGGTAATTGGTGAAATATTAGACCGATTTTTCCTAGTTCAGAGTGAGATAGTCAGCAGAGTGCAGAGGTTTCTCAGGAAGGGAAATAAAATTTTATTGTTTCATGTTCTTGACTTTATGCAATATACAGATAACAGGGATTTTAGCAACTATCTTTCCCTAGATACATCTTGTGTTGTACGATTGATAATTATTTCTCTTACTTGTTTATGTGATTATGCTATCGAAATTGTTTTCCACAATTGGTATAATTGATTCAGTATTTTGTTTTAGTAAATTATAATATAAATTTAATCTATTTACATATTTATACATGGTATCAGAGCAGGAATCACTGTACAAGAGAAGAAATAGAGTTTTTTTTGAACTGGTGAATCAAATTTGTAGATTTATTTTTCATGACCAACAACATATCAGGATATATTTCTATGGATTGAGAATCGAATATGTCCTTGAGGGTAGTTCAAATTACAAAGCATGGAAGGACATGATGGAGGCAGTGTTGGAGGAAAAAAAGTTGAAGGAATTCATAGACAATGATATTCCCAAGCCTGCAACAATAGATGCTAAAAATATTGATGCACGAAAGAAGAATGTAACAAAGGCAAGAAGGATTATGTTTGAAGGAGTTCGAGATCATATTGTCTTGAACCTCCATGGAAAGGAAACTCCATATGATATGTGGAAGGCCTTAACTAATCTATTTTAGAATAGCAGCGACCATAAGAAGTTGGTGCTAAAGGACAAGATAAAACATATCAAGATGGAGGAGGACGAGACAATACCAAAATATTTGACGAAGTTCACTCAATGTCAAGATGATCTTGGAAGTGTTGGAGTTACCATTCCCGAGGATGATTTGGTAAGCCTAGCACTTCTAGTCCTTCCAAAGAGTTAGAAAAGCTACCAGGATTCGGTAGATGGGAGGGAGAATTTACCAAAGTGGGAGCGATTGTGGTCCTACTTGGTACAAGAAGAGATAAGGCAAAGCACTAGAGATAGGACCTCTTCCAAAGACAAAGAAGAAGATTTTTAATTATTCAAAAAAAGGCAAGAAATCCAAGGGAAATAAGTCCCAAGGCGAAGAGGGTAAGAGAGACTTGTTCAAGATCAAGTGTTTTCATTGTCACAAGTATGGGAACTATGCCATGAAATGTCCACAAAAGGCAAGCAAGAAGGATCCCATATTTGCAGTAGGTGAAGCTCTAGCTTCACATTTCATGCTTTATTTTACTCTCATTGCATGCATGGACAACATTATAATGGGATGCATGTGGTATCTCGACATCGGTCCCTCGTTTCATATGACGGGGAATAGATATCTCCTTAGTGACTTGGAGGAGAAGAACCTCTAACAGAACATAGAGTTTGGAGATGACGGTAGGAACAACACGACCGACATAGGTACAATTACCTTTTAGAGGGATTCTGGCTGCCCTCTCAGACTGAAAGATCTTTGGTTTGTTCCAGGACTAAAGAAGAATATTTTTTCCATAGCGGTGTTGGAAGATCGTGGCTATGAATTGATATTTAGAAAAGGAAAGATTTTCCTCATACACATTGCCACGAGACAAATGAAAAAAATTGGTGTGCAAGTCAAGAACCTGTATGCACTTGAGGCACAAGATGTATGCAAATATTTGAGGAGAAAATAAAAGGTTAGAGACTTGGTGGTTGAGAGGGAGAATAAATTACCTCTCAACATGCAGCCTCAGAAGGTTGTGGAGCAACCACAATTGGAGAAGCAGAGAGGAGATCAAGTGGAGACATCCATTCAAGTAGAGACCTCTATAAGGGGGAATTTCGAGCTAAGTGGGAAGAGGGAGCACATGCAACCATACCTACAGGTGAGAGGTGGGGTGATGTGAAGTCATAATCCCAAGAGAAGAAATTTGGTTAGGGTCCACTGAGATGTTTTGTCTCATGGATCATTACCTTGCTATGGGGGCCCATAGTACATAGTAGCAGGATGGATCAGTGGCAGTTAATGCAGTCATATGACAGAGTGATAGATGCAAATATTAGCAACAAGCAGATACTGGGGAGCGCAGAGCAAAGTTGGTAGCAGTGCAGAGTCAGTAGCAGCGTAGATTTTTCAGTAGAAAGAGTAGTAGCTAGTATCAGTCAGAGACTCTGGTTACATCATACTGATTTAGTTTGAATTCTTTTCATTTTTAGAATTTTCAGTAGCAGCAACACTTGAGAGAAGTGTTGCATGCAAAACATTCCAAAGGTACCAGATCGGGATAGAGTTGAAGTCCTTTCTTGTTGAGAGGGAGTGTTGAAAATGGAAACAAGAAATATTTAAAATGGCATCAAAAGGTATTCTAATTTAATTTTCCCTTAATTAAATTAGAAGTAAATTATAATTCCACATCAAATGACAGTTTGTATGAGTTAATTGAGTTAGGAATACTTAGTTAGCTCTGTCAATTCAATTTGGGGGTCAAACTGGAGGCATGTAGTGTTCACTCTAAGTCTTAGAGGGTCCAGTTACAATTTATTTTGATTTGTAATTAGTTAACTCAATTATTTGAGTTAAAATTAGTTTAACTAGTTCTAATTGAGAGATGAGCTAGTGATAAGTCTAGTGAATTAAATATGATTTAATTCACATGTAGTGATCAATCAAATAATTGATAATTCACTATAAATAGTTATTTCATGTTAGTTCTAAGGAAGACCCAATTGAGATTTGAGTTAAAGGGAAGAAAAACATCAGTCATATAATTAGAAAATTGTACATGTCATGCATGAAGTCATCAGGAAGCCTTGGATGTATTGCACAATATATTGATGGGAATTTCCTAATTAATAGGGGCTTAATTAGCCTAAGAATGTGTAAGCTATGATGGCTAGATAGAGGCAAGGAATTGGTGAAGTATTGGATCGATTTTTCCTAGATCAGAGTGGGACCTTCAGTTGAGTGCAAAGATTTCTTAGAAAGGGAAATAGCATTGTATTGTTTCATGTTATTGACTTTATGGAATATACAAATAGCAAGGTTTTTAGTAGCAATATTTCCCCATATACATCTTGTGTTATGTGATTGATAATTCTTCATCTTACTTGTTTATGTGATTGTGAGATCGAAATTGGTTTTCGGAATTGGTAGAATTGATTCAGTATTTTGTTTTAGTACATTAAAAGAAAAATTGAATCTATTTATATATTTCTACAAACTTCACTCCAAGAGTAGCCCAAAAAATATCCAACACTTAGTTTTTGGTTACACGATCCTGTTAGCCACCTATAAATTTTGTTATACCAAGAGGTGGCTAGAATTTTGTCTTCAAGCCTTCAAGAGATAGTTTCCTTTGAAAAACTATCATCTTTTGAAGAATTATGATATTCTTTCTTCCTTTGAATTAAAATTCACTATTGTTTCCCTCATTAAACCTGAAAAATCTGTTGTTTTCCTGAAGGAAAAGACTGCTAAAACCCATTTTTTCCTTCACTTACCCCTCTTTTCAATCATAATTAACCTCCATTTTTATTCTCTTTTACTCATAAAAATCCTCCTTTTTCCTCATTTTCCTCCATTTCCCTTCATAAATTCCCTTTAAAAAGGTTGAAACTCCTTTTTAAACCTTATCGGAACCCCTAAAATCCTTTGGAAATCATTGAAAAATCATAAAAAATAGTCTTTTGAACTAAGGCCTTTAGCCCCTTTCGGCTAAGCCCCTAACCACTTCCCCACCATATAACCCGTGCCTGAGACCAGGCGCTAAAGCCCGTAGGCGCTAATTGCAATCGGGACTTCCAATGTGCGCCCTTTCCTTTGTTAACTTAAAAAGTTCTGACGCGATTGTTATTTGGTCTATAGACCCACGCTGCAATCTCATCCATTGATCTTTCAAGATCCGATGGCCAAAATTAACCTTTCACCGCGCCCACCTCATCCCTTTGTTAACCTCCGAATGTGATCTCCACCATTAATCCTTAATAATCCGACGGACATCGCAAAGATCGCAAATCGCCAATCGGAAGGTCTTAAGGTATCACTTCTTGTTTTCCTAGATTGTCGATCTCCGATCCAATCATAATCGTTGATTCCCCGCCGATCCAACGGTCAAGATTTAATTGCATCTTCAACCATCGGGGTTTCAGCCCTTGCCTTTCTCTGATGCGATTTGATCTCCGCCGTCCGTTCCTGTAAATCCGACGACTCTCATTTCTCCCGCTCCGCCCCTGTGCCCTCCATTGTTTCCCCTGCCGATTTAATCTCCACCATCGATCTTGTTCTAGATCGGACGAATGGCGCTAAATCACATCATCGCCAATTGGGAAATCTTAATGTGTCACCCTCTGTCTCCCGGATTGCGATCCTCTGATTCGATCATGACCGTTGATTCGATCTAGATCTACGACCCTCGTTCCATCACGTTTTCATCCATATTCCTCCATCGGACAATCCAAAGAATTCATCATTTAATCTCTAGTGTTGATCTCCTCTTGAGATCCAACGGTTTACAGCTAATCGCCCTCCACCCACCGGGTCCCACCATTAAACCCCCCCGATTTCATTCATTTTCACCTATTTTCCTTTGTATTTCATCTCGACGCTAAACTTTTATGTTTAACACTAAAATTCCTTTCTCCGCTTAATTCAGTCTTAAAGCTTGGTTTCTTGGTGATGTGCCATGTAACCTTTCCACTCATCTGTCTAACCTCTTTCTCGCATGATCTCCACTGTTGATCAATATACATCTACAACTCGAACTTAATCTTTTATTCACCCCTCCAACCGCCTCTCCTTTTTAACCCCAGCAAGAAATCCTCGCCGTTGGATGCTTTCATCCAATGGCCGCAATCTAACCTAAACCTTTGAAGCAGTCTAAGCCCATCCACACAGGATTTTCATAACTTTTGTGTATTTTTGCAGGTTTTAAAACTTTTTCACAGTTTCTTGAAGGAAATCAAGGGCCGGGGATGACGATCCCCCAAGCCTTTATTCATCAAGGAATATCACTCTGCAGGGTTTCCCATTATGATTTATCGGTGCTTCATGAACACTGGCGACATTGAGAACCCCTTGTAAATGCCTGCGCAGCAACAAAACACAATGAACCTCGATTCGATAAAGAGTATCAATATCCAGGGATAAAATCAAAGCAGAAATCACGTTTGAAGACTGTTAACACGGATTTTAAGGATTAAGGCATAAATTCGATTAATCAAAGGCCTGATCCACAATTAAAGACTGTATGAAGACTAGAAGACAAAGATTAGGCCTAATTAAGCCTATAACACAGGAATAAAGCAAATTAACAAGGTGTTTTAGGTTAAAAAAATAATATCTATCAGTCCGAGAAGCCTCCACTGCCACATCAGAGGCTAATTGAATCCTCTACAGCTACCAAAAGCCACTTACAACCTAAACAAATCAAGAGAAGGCCTACTTATTGCTTAAACATAAGATAATTGCATAAAGACACCTGAAAAGTTATTACCAAAGAAAGAACAAATTTTGAAACTATCAAGGAAGTTATTGTGAAGGATAAGTAAGCCTCGCAGTCAATATTTTTTCTCATTTAGCCTAAAAATAGCAGAAACAGAGTACATGAAAGATAAGCATAATTCAATGCTCTCCTGCCTTAGGCCTTGCATGGTTTTCAAGGCTAGGAGTTGCATTTAGTATAGAATTTATTACATTTCAATCCTAAAACTCTTCCACCTCCTCATTTCTTCTATAAATACTTCTGAAGAAGATGAGAAGTTGTTGGTTGATTGTTCACTAGTTGTAATACTGAAACTCTCTGAAATAATACATAGTGTATCTGAAGTTGAGGAAGAAATTGAAGTCTTGGCAGCCTGATGATGCTGTTGCATGCTTGTTCTTGAGAAGGCTCTATCATTGGATCCATGAGCTTGGCTATTGGTGAAGTATTCTAAACTGTTTGATGTTTTCTCCTGTTTTCATTTTGTTCCATAAATGCTTACTGCAGTAGGATGAAAGTTTTAGGCTAAGAAATGACTCCTAGAAGCACCTCAGACCTGTTAATTCTTTACTGTTTTATGTTTTCTCCTACTGAGGTATTTTAGAGTCTTTAATCTCTCTCTTTAGTCCTCATGCTGGTTTATTTCTCTAATAGTTCAAATAGTTGGTTTCAGCATGATTTATGGTTTTCCCTGCTCATCTGCTGCCACTTAAAAACTGTTATTGAAGTCTCCCTTTGAAGTACCATTGTTTGTAGTTAGCCAAGGAGGTTTGTTTTGATCATGCCCTTTGTCCTTGCTCGAAAAATTGTTTTAAAGGTCTTTATAGTTGTGATCATAGATTTTTTTAGGTGTTCCCTCTTCTATGACTGCAATTATCAATGAATATTTTATGTTTTCTAAGTCATTTGAAATAAAATATTTGAGCAAATAGGATGTGCTCCCGAATCTTAGATTTCATTTTAAAAGTTGTTTTGAAGTCATTATTTTCTTAAAGTGTGGTTTGTATAATTCATGGTTAGCCTTGTCTATCAAATACCTCTTTATTGTTCAAGTTATGTTTTCAAATTCCCTTTGTTGAGAATTCAAACTCTCTTTCCAAATCATTGATGTCCATCTCATTCAAAAAACCAAAGGATCCTGTGGCCAAGTTAGATTTTCCCTTTGATATCCCATATCCATTGATAAGTTTTTCATGGCCTCTTCTTGACTCCATTGCCCAATGAATCTAGCATTTCCCCTTTCTATCTATCTTTCCTAGACCTTCATGTTCTGCTATGTCATTCAACCAAACAAACAAACAAACACTTGTACTTAATAACTAGTCTAAAACCAATACTCTAAAGCAAACAAGATAAACATTTGCAAAACAAATAAATTTGAGAGAGCCCTCTCTGAGACCATGAGGGCTAGATCCTGGAACTCTAAATATTGGTTTGACGCTGCCTTGTCTTTTGACTTGCCAATCTATCAAAACATAGGACCCCAACAGATCCTATTATTATCTTCAATCCTATAATGTGTTATGAAACCAACTCCAAAATAAAAGAAAAGAGAGATCACCGCCTTAGAAATAGACCACTTCGAGGGGGAAACCTCCTTTACATTACATAAATGAACAATTATTGGATGATACAAATGATAAAAATTCCTTTATATATATAGGCGTCTATGTGGTCACAATATAATCCTAGCCGATCTAACAATAATAATGTAAGGGCACAATAATAATAATATGGGGGTTACAAGGGTACAAAAATAGCAATAAGGGACTACACTAGTAATATAGGGACCTAACATGCCCCTTGTTAGCGTTGGAATCAGCACTTGGATTGTAAAAAGTGCCTGATCAGACACATCTTAAGCTCAAGGGCTTTTCTTATAGTTGGATTATGATTTGGAAAGTGGTTTCTATTCTCACACACTGGAAAATAAAATGGTTTCAAACTGATAAATCACTCACACATGTGAGGGTACTAGTATTTGATATGGTAGCAAGGGTAAGTTTGTATTCTAATGGTTAGAAGAATGTGAAAAGAATAGTAAGTCAATTTAATATAATTTCACTGTTAATATGAAAGGAAAACATAAGATATCAGACCTATAATGTATTGATGAAAGAATGATCATTCAAGCCTTACAAGAGTCTCATCACACATTTTAAAGATTTTTTCCACAAGGAATACGTATTAATAGACTTACAATACACATTTTATCCAGAAAGCTTGTAAAACAAGACTGATAAAAATAGATAATCATGTACAACTATATCATAAGACTAACAAAAACATGAGACAACATATGTAGATCACAATATAGAAATGAAATTTAAGATATGGAAAAACATAAGGAAATGTACAATACACACATCAAATAATTCATAAGTCCTCAAGAGTGTATTTGGATATTATAAGCTAAAAAATATACAGCACGGGATGCAATGAGCTGAAAAACTCACGAACCCTTTCCTCATTGCTTTTCATAGTATATATACAAAAAGGTGTTATGTTGAAGCTTCCACAAAAAGTGCAAGTCTGTTGTAGGGACTTTATTACAATCTTCTACATATAGTAAAGCTTATCTTAAAACTAGCAAAAAAGTAGTCTAAAATACAATATTCAATTTACACATGCATGAATATATAGCATGATAATCATGGAGATCAAAATGGTTGAGCTGAGGTGGTTGACTTCTCCTCGTTTCCTGGAAAACTTCCTCCACAAAAATTGCAACTGTTAACTGAAAATGACACCTGGATCTTTATGAACAAAAGTGCAGGAGTAACCAACTGAAAATGACACTTGGAAGATAGCTTCACTGGATGACACTTGGCAAAAACCATTACCACTGAGGCTACATACACTTTATCACCACTTAGTGTCATTCCTCGAAATGAAGACAAAAAGCTACCTTTTTTCTTCTGATACAAATTCTGAAGAAAATAGGTACTTTTTTGGAAAAGGTAGCTATTTCTGATAATTCTACAAATAGGCCAAAAATGATATGATTCTTTTAGATTTTCATTGTTTTATATATTCAATAATTAAAAATAGAGTATAGAAGCCAAAATCTCAATAGCGTCTGCCTTAGTGACCCTCTTATTTGGCTTTCTCTTTTGTACTTGCTTCTCCTCCTGAGCCTTCTTCTTCCCTAGATAATTTTCTCGACTTTCATTTATGTTTATTATCTCATCTCTGAGAGAAGGATTGGCTATGATCTTGCTAGCTAGCTGAAGCTTATTCTTTAGTCTGGTATGAAGCCTTTGAATATATATTTGAAATATATGAAGGCCTCCTTCTTCCATGGATAACTCTGCTTTGTTTTCCCTCTTCAAACTCTATTTCACTACTCTCTTCCTCAAAACATGACTATGTGTGGATTATTGATTTATTCTTTCCTTTACCTGATGAACTGGGGGATGAATAAAGCTGGGATATAGTTGATTCTTCTTCTGTAGTATCCGAAACTTTACTTTTCCCCTTAGATGATGTTTTGAGAGAGAAAAATTCTTGTGCCATTGTTGGTTCTTCTGCTGCTAGAGTGACAATTTTTTTCTTCATTCTCTTGTATAGTCTCTAGAACAGGGCTTGGTGCTAATGTTTCAGGGGTGACTTCCACTGAAGATCCTTCTATCAAGATGAGTCTTCTTCTAAGTTTATTCCTTGAATTAACACTGCTTAAACCCTCATCTGCTAGGAAATTGTCCCATGTGGTCCTGTTCTTCTTCAGATGATAAACCACCAACATTTTTATTAAAACCCCATGATAAATTTTGTGAAGAAAATAATTTGGGGTTCTTTGTATTTTTTGAGAAAATTGTCAACATAGATTTATAGAGGAAGAATGGGAGTGGTGGTTTGAACTCTAGCTCTCCTAGTCGAGTTCCTTGTTTGTCTACTTGATGGTGAAGAAGATTGACCAGTTTGTGAAGGGGTATGTACAGGTGTAGGGCTTGACTGTTCCTCCTGGGTCTTCTGTCTTAAAGGCCTTCCCACCTTTCTCCTTGAATTAACACTACTTAAACCCTCATCTTCTAGGAACTTGTCCCATGTGGTCCTATTCTTCTTCAAATGATAAACCACCAAATTTTTTATTAAAACCCCATGATAAATATTGTGAAGAAAATAATCTGGGGTTCTTTGTATTTTTTGAGAAAATTGTCAACATAGATTTATAGAGGAAGAATGGGAGGTTCATAGGTTTAGAGCTCGAAATATGAGCTAAAAACCTCATCTGATACTGATGCACTGTGGAAAACCTGCCTTCACAGGTGATATAACGCTTCACTATGGTAATAACATATTTCCATTCAGGCCTAAAATAAGAAATATGACAGTAGGGGTCCAATCTACATTTTCATGCTCAAGCTTAAGATATGGATTTAAATCCTCTTTAAGCAAAAGTTTTCTCGTGCTATGATGGTCTCTATGATCCTAAAGGTCAGAGACCCCAGCTTGTCCTGATCTCCATTGAAAGACTCATCAAATTCCTGAGAAACTGCAACATTTTGTCCTGAGAAATTCTTCAAAAACCAATACCATCCTGCTTCTTGGAACTGTGCCTTTGCACGGTGATTAACAAAATGTGTATTGGTAGGTTCTGAATGGTTTACCTTACCACCCTTACCAATTCCATTAAAAACTAAATCAACCATTAATGCACACATGTGAAAGTATGAACAACAACCAGCCATGAAGCCCTAACTGTTTGCACAAAGGTATCAAATTGCTTGCTGGAGGAAAAGAGATTGCTTCGTTGTACCTTTCATGGGGTAAATGGAAACATAGATCTACATGCCCTTAATCATGATGAGGTTAAGTGACATGAAATCAAATGATTTGAATTTTGGTGCCAACTCAGTCCAACGAACATTTCACTCCATCGAATAATTTAACTAATTGCTACTCATAATGCAACCTTGATATACTTGACCTTTAATGAGTATCATTAGATTAAATATCCTTCACAAGTAGAATAACCAAACTCCTTTAAATGAACCTCCAATTAGAAAAAACCACCTTTCAAAAGGATAATACCTCTTGTTTTAGTAGACCTTTAATTATTCCAAAGAGCAGTTTCTTTTCACCTAAGTAATGCATTTTAACCTCCTTGTACAAATTCTGAAAAAAAAATAGATACTTTTCTGGAAAAGGTGGTTATTTATATGTTGCTTATGAAACCAAATTTTCTGAAGAAAATAACTACATTTTTGGAAAAGACAAATATTTCTCTATTATTCTTAAAATAGCTGATGAATCTGACATTTTTTCCTTAGCCTTGGATAGAAGATATCATTGTGAATAAATAATACTTCTTAGACTAAACCCATGGCCTTAACTACTCAAAGTAGTTAAAAGAATTATTTAAAAGAAAATTTACCCTAATTACTCTAAGACACAAAACAAACTATTGGAGTCAAACTTTTTGGATTTTGTTATAAATCATAAAAACTTTGACACGTTTTAACCCTCCAGGGCCTTCAACCATAGGCTAGGGGACAAGAGAGGATCAAAGACACAAATACAATGGAGACTAGAGTTTGAAAACTGACCAGAGTTTGAAAATTTCAGTGCTAATAGTGGCTCCTATTGGGGATGAAGTCCTCCCTATGAGGCTTCAAGGACCGTAGATTCAGTGCCTTAAAATCTCAAGACTTTTTCAGATTTTAGGAACTGATGACAAGAACTGACTTTTCGTTGATTGGAATCAAGACTGACCCTATTTACATACAAAATACCATTGGGCATGGATTTTTATTGAAAAAAAACTCCAGATATTTACAATGGAAAGGCTGACTGACTTAACAAACAATTTTTTTTTTTGAGAAAATGCCCATTGACTGGACCTCCAGTCAATTGATCATCATCTAAATGCTTCAACAGAAATATGTTATTCTCCAGAACTTTAGCAATTTTGAATAGCCTGAACCAAAAATTTTCAAACTTACCATGTGTTGGATCGAGGGGTCCTGACCCAGGTTCGGAGGTTAATATTTGCCAACAAACCCCTATACTACTGGCCCTTTCGGTAGTGAATTTCTTGCGTAGGCCAAAGTCTCACCCAAAGCAGTATGGGAGGGTGATAGAACCAGGTTTCCACACCTTGGGAGAGAGCAGGTAATTCAAGCTAGTCCGCAACTATCAGATCTATACAACAAGAGGCTATTTGGAGGAGTTTCAATAAATAACCAGAATACAACTTATCAGATCTAATTAACAAGTTCGCATTGACGTGCGTATTATCAGCTATAATCGCAGAACAGTATAATCGTAGCAGATTAACAGATCATAGATACATGTACCATAAACACAGATGGTTTACAGCTACTAACAAATACGTAATCATATAACTCAAGTTCGCATCAACCATAACAGGACAGATTCAGATAACATTAGATATCCATAATACTTCTGCACATATATATCATTACCCAAAATCCTCTTACATTCCAAAATTACCACCTACGCACACAGAAAGAAGGGTCCACACACATCAGGACAGAGGATCTCCATGCACACAACCAACAGGAGTCCTAACCCAAAAAAATCTACCACATATCTAACAATTTGTACTTCGGATCAATCTCTATTCATTCCTACTTATGACTCAAAAAAGGTTAATATATTTATAACAATTTAGCCTACACATCCAATGGTACGCAAACCCTGGTTTGCGGACTCTTGGTCTACCCTTGACCCATTTAAAATGCGTTAGGGGCTTTGACCCACCCCAAAACCCCTTCGTTAGACTAATTAAGACCAAAATATAGAAGATTTATATAAAATTTGCAGTTGTTAGGGGACCCTATTCCAACAGTCCCCCAACACAATCTTATGACTCGTCCCGAGTCATGGTGGTCGTGGGTCCTCCATATTCACCTGAAGGTGTGTGAGAACCTCGATCAGTGGGGGTAGCACCCTTTCGATTTGTGCAGTAGCATTCTGAGCTATCTCCACCAAATTTTGTGAAGTCGGGCCTTCTGTAGCAGCTGTGACACTCTCTAATGTCTGATTCAATTATTTTACTGCAATATCCACATCATGGGATAGCTTGGGGGCCTCGTACACCCATGGTTTAAGGTGATCCCTCAGCGTATTCTTCCACTTTCGAAGGGCCTCTATGTTGTCTCTTAGGGCCTGGCTAGTGCGCAGTCAAGTCAAGCGTTGGGCTGGGACCAACGTAGTCAAGGTAGCCTCCATTTGATCGAACTCCTCTTTCTTCTGGCGTAGTGTCTGATTAAGTTATCGCAGGAGAGGATCACACTATGCCTTGGTCCATAGCTACATCGATGTGTCCAATAATAGGGCGCCTTGAGAAATTTGGACTGTGATGATGTTCGTGGTAGCAGTAACTAGCGCAGCCCGCTGGGAACTGACCTCTAGAGGTGTTTCTGGCTGTAGCTTTACCTATAATTCTGTGATTTTCTATTCCATCTAAGATTTGACAACCTGGAACTCTGTCCTGGAGGCTCTTAACTAGGCTGTGACCAACCCTTCAATCTTGGCCTTGGGGGTAGCTGTGGCAGGTATTTCATCCGTAACGTCAATGCAGAGTCGACCAATTAACTGCTCCAGCTCCGTGTGCGCAACCTGTACCTTGGTTACCTCAGCTGTCTGTTTGATAATGTTCTGCTCCGTTGTGTGGAGCCGCTGGTGGGCCTGATGATCCCTGTGTTGAATTTTGTGAAATAGTGAACTATGTAGAATCTGTTGCGACTCATGTGGAAATATTGCCAAATCTAGCTAGACCTCTACACAGGCCTGTACTCATGCTCCGACATCGGGTGGACTTAATATATGGGTTGCACTAGGTAGTGGGCAGAGGTGGCTTACTTCTGCAACAAGGGCCGTGCTGTTAGCTGTGGGGGTCGAGCGGACCTGGACCAAATTGGTTTGTAGTGTGTCTGTCTTCATTTGCAAGGCTCGAAACTCAACCTAAAGCGAGGCGACTGTAACTTGTTGTTTCTTTTCCAGAGCCAGCCACTTTTCCTCCATGGCCAAGGTGACTGCATCTCCGATTTGTTCCAAGTCTCCTTCCGTGAGCGTAACCGTGTCATCGAGTTCAGCTCTCTGTGAGCGCTATTTCTTGTGTGGCCCCTTAGCGGCTGCACCCGTCCATTTTTTCCCTCTATGGGATTCAACACCCCTCGTCTCCTGTTATGTTGTACCCAAGTGTGGCTATGACCCCTTTTGTGATGGTACTTACACACCCTTCTCCGTACTATTATCCAGCTACGAATCCTTTGGTGACCCTATGGTGCCTTCTTTCCCCGTGCCTTTGTTTAATCCACTAGTTCCTTTGGCCATGGTAGTTGGGGGAACCTTCGCCCCTGAAGTGCCTACTGTACTAAATTTGACCCTAATATTCCACTGCGGAGACCAGGTAGAGATTATGCGATCAATATCCTCGTTCGCAGCCATATATGGGAGAGATACCCATTCTTTATCTTTGCGTGCTCTAATTTGGATGTGGTGCAGGGTGACCTGAAATGCCGCGATGGTTTTGTACTTGTCGTACATTGCAGGAGACAAGCACAGTCGGGAGTTGATGGCGGCTGCCAAGCTATGCTGAAAGAAAACCCAAAATACTTGATTGTCGTCGATACGTTGCGCGTCCTTGGAATCCCACAAGCTAGCGTAGCGTGCTCCTTCGCACATATCAGGGGTGATCTTGGGGAGGATTACTTCCTTTGGTGCTTCCCATGCGGCCAACGCAATAAGCAGCAGCAACCAAGAATAACATAATGGGTGCCCCTGATCCTGTGCCTCGCAGATATTTTCCAAAATTTCGTTACACAAGTGTTGGGCCCAATTGAATCATACTACTTTTTCGCATTGACCTGCCAACTGAATGACATATGTGGGGACGGTGGAAACCTGGCATTTGCGCATTAGCTTGCATGCTAGCAATAATGTAGCCATCTATGTGCCTGGGTCATTGATGGTAGTGATCATGAATCCCCGAGTATTTCGTAGTACATGGTAATTCTCCCGCACGCTGTTGGTGATCTTCTACTCATACTTCTTACCCACCCTTAGCATTGGGTCAGGTCCTTCCATGGGGAGGCCAGTAATGCAGTGAATTAGCGTAGCGTCAATAGGGATGTGGTCCCGAATCCACAAGCTACCGTCATGGACTAAGGCAAGTAGTTGACGGACCAAGCGATCTGTAATGTTGTAGTGGCCAAAATGTGGCATCTTGAGCAATTTCAATAGCCCCACACCAGCTAGCCTGCTCACCCAGTGCATAGGACGACCTGTACCCCGTCATCCTCCAGTATCCATTCCAGGTAAAACTCAGGGGCCAGCTGGGGAAAGGCCTCATAGTTATCTAAGTCGTGATCGTCAAAATTTACCTCGTGAAGTTTGCCGAAGGGTTCGCCAATGATGGGGACCTCGCCCGGGGTTAGCGACATCTGCAATTAGGTGACCAAGCCATCGAGGTTCTTTGGCGTGTAGGTCGAGGGTCTGCGAGGTCGAACAAATGGGGGCAACCAGTTGATTGGTTGGGCGACTTGGGCATTTTCCTGATCAGATAAAGGGTGGCCTGCTAGTTTAGGTGAGTCAGCTGGGGCCACCTTCCGTGGAGACTTCATATTGTGGGGGGGAAGTGTGAGGTTTTACCCCAACCCATTTTGCAAGCTTTCCTGACCCTTACTCTTTCTCTTTTATTTTCTTTGCTGCTGGAGGTGGAGTGGAAATGACGGCTTCGGTTTCTAATGCAGCCTATACTACCTCCTTGATTGCTAGCTCTGTTGAGGCTATCACTGGGTTGGTGGTCATCATTCTGGCACGAAAAATGAATCCCAAACCTGGGTGGCTGCTATTAAATGGGGTAGGCAGTTCAGACATTACAGATGTACAGTAGGCCCAAATGATCTTAAGGCATAATCCCACGGAGCATAGCCAAGAAAAAAGATATGGAACCCTCTTCCGACCGAAACTTCCCCTTTTATAACCGTAGAGAGCTACTAACGATCGGGTGAATCATAATGGAAAATTATCATTAGATAAACGGTACAAAATCTCAAGAAATCGCTTTATTAAATGCCAGCTAGTTGCTCCTGTCAACAGTAACTTTATCTTTCTACACGATTCTACTATTACAATGGCTAGTTTTTTCACCTCCTATGCGCCCAGCGCACCCCTGGGCTCCCAGCGCGCCTGCTACACTTTGAACAGACACCTATGCCCCATAAGCGCCCCTCCGGGCTTCCTAAGTTGTGGCCGCTTCCCACGCGTACCCTGATCATACTCATATTTTGTTGCAGATAGATTCTACCCTATACAGCTACTCCGGCCATATAGTCATTTGATCCGATATGGTTTGAGCCGGCTACCATTGATATAGCCTGGTATCATATCGCCGCGCAAGGTAGCTAGCCTAACAGTTTCACCATTCGTGATTTCCTTAATTGTATAGGGATCGAGCCAATGTTTTTGGAACTTCCCTGGATGTTTCACAAACTAGCTATCATATAGGAGGACCAGTTCACCCTCCGCAAATGTCTTCTGGCGAATATGTCGATCATGCTAGGCCTTATCGCGGGTCTTTTGAACCTACTGATGGAAATTAGCAATAAACCGATCTTCCTCCAAAGCCATAAGTTGTGCTAAATTCTCCTCCATGATGTCGGGTTCTGCCATGTTTGTGAATGCTATGATACATAGACTGGGAACAATATACTCCATTGGCATAATGGCCTCCTTGCCATAGACCAGCTTGAATGGGGTTTTCCCTGTTAGTTTCTTGCAGGTCATCCGATAGGCCTAGAGAACCGATGGGATTCGTACGTCGCAGTCGTTGCGATTAGCGTTGCAGACCTTAGTTAGTGCTTTCTCCAAAATTTTGTTAAAAGCTTCGACTGCTCCATTTTCTTGCAGATGATACAGGGTGCTCTTTGCATGATGGATCCATAACTCTTTAGTTAAAGCTTGTATTGTTTCATTAACAAAGTGCGTACCTCTATCGCTCATAAGGATCTTGGGACATCCAAATCGGGTCAGAATCTGCTCAAAGATGAAGTGCGAAGTGATATTTGCAGTACAATCCTTTACCACTTGTGCTTCGACCCACCTAGTTAAATAATCAGTGGTAGTAATTATGTAGCACGCACCTATCTTCTTCCCTGGTGGATTGATGGGTCCCACAAAATCAATGGCTCATTTTTCAAAGGATTATAAAGCCTATTGAGGTTGTAACGGTATTTCATCTCTTCGTGATGGCTTCCCTGTCCATTGGCATGTATCACAGGCTTTTCAATAGTCGTGAGAGTCATTTGGAGGGTAGGCCACCATTGTCCAACCCGTAAGATCTTGTGTGTCATTGCCTTACCTGCGTAGTGACCTCCTGCGATTCTGTCATGAGCTTCTGCCAAGATAGCATGTTGTTCGTGCTCCAGAATGTATCTGCACAACACTTCATCAGTGCCTAGTTTATATAAATGACCTGTGATGATGGTAAAATCCGTCGCCTGGGTAACCAACTCCTTCTTTTGTTGTCTGAATATTTTGCAGGTGCCATGCCCGTAGTCAGGAACTGGATGATATCAACGAAGTGCTCATCAATGACTTTAATGGCAAATAGCTGTGCATCAGGTAACCCTTCCTCCAAGGTAGTAGGTTCTTCACCCGTCTCAATTCGGGATAAGTCATCCGCCCAGCTAATCCAGGTGGATATCGGTGGCCTCCCACCTATTCCATTTGGACCCGCAGCATCAATTCTTTCAGTTTTTCAGCTTCAGCACAACTTACTATTTATAGCAGGTTTTCGGGTCCTGCACACCCGGAGCCGTTTTGGGGCATTAACAATCCAGGTGGATATTGGTGGCCACCCATCAAGTCCATTTGAACCCCCACCATCAGTTATTTCAGTTTGTAAGTTTCGGCACAACTTACTATTTTTAGCAGTTTTTCAGGTCTTAAACTTCCAGAGCTGTTTTGAGGCCCTAAACGACGTTTTTTTTTGGGGAAAATGGAGAGTAACATGGGTCCATGGATCTATGTTTCTCATCCAAAGCGATTTTCTGACAGAGTTCCTTCTTGTCCAGCTGATGCTGAAGCTCAAATGAGACGGATGCTAGTTGAAGGCCTTGTAGTCAACCACCAAGTTGCTCCAAATGGGGCCCACAATGATTTACGCAGCTCTGATGCCTTGCATTCTACATTACTCAACAATAAATAGCCCTCGGTCTCATTGCAAGATAAAGCCAGGGCCGTGGAGTCGATACATCCTCTCCTCAAGGATAAGCGCTATCCCCGAGAAGAGATGTATCGGCTCCCGCCCCCTCGAATCGTCTTACAATGAGGCTCGAGGGCCTATTTATTGTTGAGAAACAATGTAGAATCCGAAACGTCCAAAACCCTAACCGTAGGAGATGAAGCGCCAAAAATGTGGGCCCCGTTTGGGTAAATTGGTGGTTCAACTTCCTGAGGACGTAACTTTGGCATCCGATCTCCGTTTGACGCACTCAATAGCTCATTAGAAAGATCTATCCAAGGAGTACAACTTTTGAACGAGCAACATCAGTCCATGGACCCATGTTGCTCTCCGTTTTCCCAAAAAACGTCGTTTAGGGCCTCAAAACGACTCCGGAAGTTTAAGACCCGAAAAACTGCTAAAAATAGTAAGTTGTGTCGAAACTTACAAACTGAAATAACTGATGCTGGGGGTTCAAATGGACTCGATGGGTGGCCACCAATATCCACCTAGATTATTAATGCCCCAAAACGGCTCTGGGTGTGCAGGACCTGAAAACCTGCTATAAATAGTAAGCTGTGCTGAAGCTGAAAAAATGAAAGAATTGATGCTGCGGGTCAAAATGGAATAGGTGGGAGGCCACCGATATCCACCTGGATCATTGGTATAATTTCCCTAATACACAAATAGTTCCCCATCTCTTTTCCATATTTCCAATCCAAGGAAATAGTGCAAGAGACCCATTTCCTTCATCTCAAATTCTCGTGCAAGATCATCTTTGCAAGAATTTATGACCTGCTCATCACTTGTCAGTATCAGATCATCGACATAAATTACAATAATAAAAATCTTACCATCAACCACAATATGATATAGGTTCGCATCCGCTTCACTCTTCGTGAATCCCAACCTGGTGAAATAAATATCAATCCTAGTGTACCAAGCATGAGGTGCTTGCTCCAGCCCATACATTTCTCTCTTGAGTCTGCATAGATGCGACTCCCTGTCTAAGGTCTCAAAACCTTTCAGATGCCCAATTTACACTTCTTCCTCAGTAAATCCATTGAGAAAGGTTGTATTTACATCCATATGATGTATCTTCCATCACATCTATGTTGAGAGTGCAAGGATGGATCTAATAGATGAGTACCTTACAACTAGTGAAAAAGTATCATCATAGTCAATCCCCTCCACCTAAGAGAACCCTCTAGCCAAATATCTAGGCTTGTATTTCTCCACACTCCCATATGCTGCCCGCTTCACCTTGTAGACCCACCTGGATCCTACAACTTACTTTCCCATTGGCCTTAGGACAACTTCCCATGTAGTGTTTTAGATAATGGATTCATACTCCTCAACCATGGCATCAATCCACATTGACTGTTGCATTGCTTCCAGAAAAGAGGTTGGCTCTATCTTAATAACTTTGCTCATAAGAGCCATGTATCCAGTGTACTGATCTGGGGACCTTCTCTATCTGCATTGTGATGTGAGTTCTCCCACATTATCTCTTGCATCCAACAATAATATGTCAACCTCTCTGGTGCACTTCCTTTCAAATCTGGTGGATGGATTTGCATGAGTGGTTTCTAACACTCTACATTCCTCTGATTTTGGTTACTCCACATCCCGAGGTTCATCCTTTGGAGCTAAGAGCTCCTCAAATACATGCAACTCGATCTCCATCTCAAGGGGAAATCAAATGGCTTTGTCTTCAGTGAATTTCACATCTCTTCTGACCATTGTCATCATGTGTGCTGGAAAGTACACTCAATAGTTTTGAGGTGTATCAGTGTACCTAGAAAATATCCCCAACTTCGTTGTTGGCTCTAGCTTCTTCTTAGAATCTTTGGTCACATGCAAATAAACATATGAACCAAAAATTTTAAAATACAACACATTCACTCTCTTACCTGAAAAAGCCTCCTATGGTGTACTCATCCCAAGTATCTCATGAGGGATTTTGTTCTGCAAAAATAATTATTTATTGCATGATTCTACCCATAGATGCAATGGTAGGCCGTAATGATGCAACATATCTCATGTTTCTCCCACAATCATTCAGTTCTTTCTTTATACAACCCCATGCTATTGTGGGTTATGAGGTGCAATCAATTCTGTTCGAATTCCTTCTAAGGCACATAAGTTATTGAATTCGTTAGAGATGTATTATCCACCATTATCACTCCTTAGATCCTTCACCTTCTTCCTTATATATTTATTGACAAGTTCCTTCGGATTTCACAAAACTTGGAGAACATCTTATATTTCTTCTACATGAATAAAATACAACACTTTATTGAAAAATCATCAACAAAAATCACATAATGCCGTTGCTTTGTCGTGGAAGCTATTGAGAATGGTCCACCCACATCTCAGTGAACTCTCTGAAGGATCTCCTTCGCTTATATTTCCTTATTGTGAAAGGTGACTTTGGTATATTTCCCCAATGTACACCCTTTGCATGTGTCTCTCTGTGCAAGTGCACCCTTTGGAAGTCCTGTAGAAATTTGTTGCATGATCCTCAAAGCGCTATGGTGTAGATGGACCAACCTCATGTGCCATAACTCATCGATGTCTTAGATCTCCACATTCTCTTCTTTACTGCTCATTGTTTCACAGTCCTCTACATCCATTTTATAGAGATTCTTTACTCGAACCCCAATATTTTTCACCTGTCCCAAGGATTTATGACAAAGGAACACCTTTTATTCATTGAAGATCACATCATAGACACAATCTTCCAACATAGAAAACGAAACCATATTCTTCTTTAAAATAGGAACATACATGACATATTTTAATGTGAGTGGATTACCTGAATCCCTTTGAAATTTAATTGTACTACACCCATAGCGCTATACCTCCCATCGTCACCCATCTCGATGTGCATTTGGATATCCTTATCCTCCAAGCTACTCAAGAATTATTTGTTGTGGGTCATATGGAATGAAGCTCCACTATCAAAGTACCACATAGATACCATCACCAATGAAATCATGCATGCAATGAGGGTGAATTCCAACTTGAACTATGAATCCAATGCTTCACCTACTGCCCCTTCTGAGGCTTTCTTGTTGTTCTTATTTTTTGGATAATTTGTGGCATAATGTCCATGCTCATGACAATTGAAAGATTTCACCTTTGAAAAGTCTCACTTATTTCCTGCCTTGTTGTTCTCAGATTTGGAATTGGATTTATTCCCTTTTCCTTTCTTCACCTTTCCAGCCAAGGTACAATTCTTCTCATCATCAGTCTTTGATGAGGAACCATATTTGGTGCTCTGCCGAATTTATTCTTCTTCCAGATTGGACCATAGTCACTCCTAATCTGAAAACTTCACCCTCCCATTAACAGAGTCCTGGTAGCTATGACAGCTCTTGGGAAGGCCTAAAAGAGCTAGGGTCACCAAATCATCCGAGGAAATAGTGAACCCAACACTTCCAATCTCATCTCGACACTGAGTGAACTTTGTTAAGTATTTTTAGATCGCGTCACCCTTCTCCATTTTGATATTCTTGAGTTTTTCTTTCAGCACCAGCTTCCTATGGTCAGTACTATTCTGATACAGATATGTCATATCCTTCCACATCACATATGGAGTCGACTTCCCATGGAGAATCGAGAAAATATGATCTTGAACTCCCTCTAACAAGATCCTTCTCGCCTTTTCTACATTCTTCTTCCATGCATCAAGAAGTTGAGTATCTGCGGGTTCTGAGACATCAGTATCTATGAAATCCTCCAATCCATTGTCCTCAAGAACTTCCTCCATCCTATCTTTACATGCAATATAATTTTAATTTCTCTCATCTTGATATGTTTTTGGATACCAAAGAATAAATATGCAAATTCGAAACTAATAAAAAAAAACCGTGTTCTTATCTTCTTATTGTTATTCCTGGTGCTGTGATACCATGTATGAAATCTAACAATGGGATTGAATCTTATCCTGTAATGTACTAAAACAAGATATTTAATCATTGTACAATTTGCAGAAATAAAACACAATCAGACAATCACATAACAAGTAGGAGAAAGAGGCAATCAATCCCACAACACAAGATGTATCTGGGGAAATGACACTACCTAAAACCTCACTATCTATATATTGTATAAAGTCAAGGATCATGAAACAATACAATTCTTTCTCTCTCAAGAGAAAATCCTACGCTCTGCCAATTATCTCACTCTTATATAGGAAAAATCAGACAAATAGTTAGTTAATTCTCTACCTCTGCTCAACCTACCTTGCTCACCATTCCTTAAGGAATTAAATCAATATTAAAAAGGAAAATACCTTGGTTTTATTGTGCCAACTAACTCGATAACCGACCTATACAATTTTTAATTATACAACTAATAGTTATCATCCCTTTAACCTCTGTCTCAATTAGGCCTCCCTTAGAACTGACATGCAACAACTATTTATAGCAAATTATCAGTGAACTGATTGATCACTACTTGTGAATTAAATCAGATGTAATTCACTTGACCTCTCACTAGCTCATCACTCAGTTAGAACTAGTTAAACTAATTTTAACTCAATTTCTTGAGTTAACTAATTACAACTCACGAATAACTGTAACTGGACCCCCTTAAATCATGGGAGAACTCTACATGCATCCTATTAGACCCTCAACTCGAATTTATTAATCTAACTCATTCATTCTAACTTAGTTAACTAATAGAAGTTTTCATGAGATGAAATTACAATTACTCTTCCAATTTAATTAAGGGAAAATTAAATTAGAAGCCCCACATTGTGTGCCATTTCAACGGACTCAAAAGTGGGCAGAGGTTAAGGTATTTTTGAAGGCATCATATGATCGTTAAGCTTGATCATCCCATAGAAATGGAACTCATTTATTAAGTATAAACATAAAATCTTTCACAATCTCGGTGTAATAGATGACCAAACGGCGTAAGAAGTTTTCCTTCCCTTGCAAACATTTGAGTTGTGCATGGATTGAGGAAGGGGATATTAGAGGATTACCTTGACCTTTTTAATATTAACCTATATCCCATGCTTGGAAATGGTGAATTCAAGAAGGAATCTAGACTCGACAAAGAAAACAGATTTATGTGGATTCAAATGGATGTTATAGTGGCAACACCAAAGGAATATGGCTCGAAGATGAGCTAGGTGGTCAGGGTGATGTTTGGAATGAGCAGGTAAGTCATCCAAATAGGCCTAAATAATATGTATGATATCATGAAATGCATAATACGTAGCCCTCTGAAATGTGTCCCCCACATTTTTCAGGCCAAAAGGAATTTTGTGGTAGGAGAAAGATCCCCAAGGACAAATGAAATCAATTTTATGTTGGTTGGCTAATTTAATATAAATTTGATTATACCCAAAGAAGCCATCCATGAAATAAATATCTTGAAATCTAGCACAATTATCAATAATTTTTTCAATGAGGAGTGTAGGGTAATTTTCTTTAGGAAAATTCGCATTCAAATCTATATATTCAATACACACTCAAAAAGTGCCTTATTTCTTATTTATAAGTATGATATTGGAAACACATTTTGTCAAAGGAACATGATATACGAAACCAACTTTGAGCAATTTTTCAATATTTTTGTTCATAGCAACATTATTACGAGGGTGGACAAGATGGAGTCATTGTTGGACATGTTTGGCATCAACATAGGTCTTGATCTCATTTTCAACTATGGATGCTTCAATACCATAAATCTCTTCATAATACCAAGAAAAAACATCACATAGTTCCTTAAACAGAGAAATGAAACTGAAAATCTCCTCAAGAGTGCATTCAACTTCAATTTAGATATTTTCCATGACACCTGTTTTGATATAAATATATACAATAAATGTTTTGAATCGGTTTCCTGAGTTTCCTTTGGAGTATAACTCTTGATAAATTGTCAAATATGAAGGAAAAATATGAGGTTGAAGTGAAAATATTTGCAGAGGATTATTTGCAAAGGGTTCATGTGCAATTAAGATGGAAAATAGATGGACACACGATGGTGGAAATCATCCCAAGACTGCCAGCTAAAGACATGATCTCCATAATAGCCTCATCAAAGGGCAAGACAGTTTTAATAATATCAATAGAGGGAACTACAGTGGAATATTCCATAAGACCATGGGCCCCAACCAAGGAAGGAGGAGATTCATATGTAAATTAAATAACTTGATAGGCTAGTTCTACTGGCGACAACAAAATTTGTTCTCCAAAGGATTGAATGGAGGGGGTTGGGATGATCCATGGATTTATATATCTATCAGGTACATTAGAGACCATATAAATGGTCATAGGAACCTGAGGTTATGGGAGAGGGAAACACCCAAGAAGCAAGGAGCCCTTCAAAAGGCTGGTACTGATACTAAAAATGGTTTTAGGAATACCACCCTCTAAAGGAACATTGATATGGGTTGAAGGTTGAAAATATAAGGTTTAAAAAGGCAGTTAGTCTGGAGTCAAAAATTTTCCTTGGTGAGTAAAATATAACTTGGGAAACTGATGAGACAATGGCTTTCATGGAATAGCTCCAAATACACCCAAACAAATGGTTGTAATCATGTGGAGGATCAACAACTTCAATATCAACTGAGACAATATCCCCCCCAAGAGTAATGGGAAGAAAAAACATATCCCTTAGGGATGAAAGTATGGCCTTTAAAAGATTTCAGTGAATTATATGGTGGAGTAAGTATAGGTAAACTAAGGTTGAGCCAACAAGAAGTAACAATTACACAGGTAGATGCACATTCATCAATGGTAGTAAGATGAATGGATTTTCCTCTTGCATAAACTTTCTCTTGAAAGGAAATTTGATGAGAGAGGTGAGATTTGCTCTTTTCCATGTTGAAGATGACCATATTGAAATCCAAAGGTTCAACCCCACTTATAAGTGAGAGTAAAGCTTTGCATTGTGTTGGACAAATTTGTAAGACTTCAAGGGAGGGAATAAAATAAGGAGTATGCATAAGATCTTCTACAATGTTGTAGTTTTGGGCAACGTGACAAATAGGGTTATGCGTAGTTTAGTTAAATGGCCCCCTTGGGGAGGAAAATATTAGGGCCAGGAATAGGTATCTCAATATCAATATCATTAGGCAGAGGAAAAGTAGAGGTCAATAGGGTATCCAAAGGGTCTGAGATAGAGTTACCATAGTTTTTTCCTCGCATTTGTAAATAGGTTGTCTCATCAAGGGCATATACAGTAGAGGATCCTTCTCTAGAAGGAAGGGGATGGTAACCTCTAATGTCCCCTTTGGTGGTGGAGGTGGATTCCCAAACATATTTTGGTTTTTTTGCTACCCACTAGATAGGGAAACAGTTGTTTAAGACAATAAGAGTTCGAGGAGTGTATTTTTTCACAAGAACATCAGTGCACTCTTGAAGGAAAGGAAATTTATAGGTTAAATGGTCCTTAGAGAAAATATTGCAAGGAAACTTCACAGATTTCTCTTTCGATGGGCCAAAATTAGTAGTAGTAGGAAATTTTTGTGCTAGAGTGTTCTGAGTAGGTGGTTGTTCCTAGGAAGGAGAGGTGTTTTTCTTGATATCTTTTTCTTTCCGCCAGGTTGCGGTGAATATTGCATAGAGTTAATTGTAGTGGACAAAGGAGTAGTAGCGTGACTAGGTACATTTGAGGAAGAGGTAGAAATAATAGATAACTAAGCAGTTTTTCCTCTCAATTATTTTACATCAGTCCCAGAGGAAACACTGATAAGGTCATTGACATGATGACTAGGTTGCTATGTAACAAGGGTATTGGAAATATGAGGAGCATTAGGGATAATTCAATAAATCATATACCCGAGTGAGAATAAATGATATCTAAGTGTTAGGAACAATAAATGAATTGATATTTAGTAAGGGCTACAGACAAGGAAAAATCCTTTGCAATAGGAGGTAGGAGATACTTACAAAACCAATCAACTAGTAATTAATCTAGAATGGGGGCCATTATTAACCTTTATCTTCATCTCCATTCATGGATGTGATCATAATTGTGAGTGGAATTTTTCTAGCATAAGGTATTCAAGAGTTTGGTTCCAGTTTCATAATAGATCTGCATATGGAATTCACCAAATTAGAAACACAACAAAGGTGGTAAGTGGTGATGTCCGTAGCCATATCATCTCCTTGTTTTCCCTCGAAATTAGGAATGTTTATAGGAATATTATGCACCAAAGTAAGTTATGAATGATGGGATCATTTGTAAACTTGTATAAATTTGATAAATCGTTAGTATCAAGGAATGAAAATGGAGTAGGTGTCATCATATCAAACCATTGAAGAGTCAGGTGACTAGAGGGACCAGAAGGTCCTCCCATCAATGGGTTTCTAGTGGGGTGTAGAGGTTTTGAAGGATAGTAATTTCCTTGAGGTGGTGTTAGGTCTCTGTAACAAGCAAGATTGGCAAAGTCCGATCACAGAGTTAACATCATTTCAACCAACTTTGGGATTCTAGGATCTAGCCCTCCTGAATCCAGAGAGGGATCTCTCCAATATGTACAAAGATGGATATTGTCTTTGAAGTTTGGGGTGATGATATTAGGCTAGTTATGAAGGTCAAGGGTTTTGTTTGGTTTTCTTGGATGGTTGAACATAGTTACTGTCTGAGGCGGAAAGATCTATATGCAAATAGGTTCAAAGGTGAGAAGTTGCAAGCAAACAGAATAAGTTTCGATTCTAAAGAAAGATGATGGCAAGTTTTCAATCCATTGGGCTATGGAGTCATAAGAGAATTTAATTGAAACATCCAGGTTCAAGAGTAATCTATGGGGCAAGTCATCTAGGCCTAAGGATCTCTTTGAAGTTTGATAAATGGGGTGATACAACAAGAAAGGGAATTAACAGATGCAGAACAAAGAGCAGCCCAGGATCTGGTAAGTACTTTGAAACTAGCCAGCCTTTGATACACTTCTTAGAGAACACAGATTAAAAACAAAGGGAAACTTGAAGGCAACCTTTGGAGCAGAAACTAGCGGGCAGGGCTCACCTTTCTCCTCATCTTAGTTCTTCTTTACTTAGTTACTTCCAAGACAATCACCGAGATAACACAGAATGGCCCAAGATCTGATAAGTGCTTTGAAACTAGTCATCTTTTGACACATCCTAAGGGAAACAGACAAATAGTTGAGCAAACAAGAAAGGGACTCAGGGCTAACCTTTGATTTCCTCAATTCATTCCTTACACAACATACATGAAAGTAACATTTAAAAATAACATTCAGCAGTGACGAAAAGATGAGGGAACGCCAACATATCTGTGCTTAGACTGAATTAAATCATTTCTAAATAACACAATTAGAAGAAAACATTGGGATAAAGATTTTTCAGCCAGAGAAGGTCACTGATATACAGCAAACTCTAACACTGTTTAAACTGTTCTTTACAGTAGAAAATGAAACAAATTGAAAACAGAAATAAAATGACAAGTTACAGTGAGAATAACATCACCATCAACATAGACCAGGATCCCATAAATCAGCTTGTATTGATTGCTTCAAACCGGTTACAATCTTCAAATCCAATGTTTTAATTCACCTCTCCTCACAACCTAACCTATCTGTTACAAGCAGAGCTCCAAGGGCCCATGAAACCACTATTTACAGTCAAGATTTTTCCACTCAGAAACAGCTACAGCGCTTCAGCAATTACATTGACAACCAACTAATCCAACCCCTCACTCATCTTCTTCTGGAGTATTTATAGAAGGATGAGGAGGTGAGATCTAATAAAAGGATCTCAAATACAATTAATGTAGAATTAATGTTTTCCTGGCCTGGGAGGCTCGATGAAGAATTTATACAGGTATTCCACTGCATTAATGTGCTTATACTTATAAAGTAAGCTCGAAGGGAGCTTTTGTTGACCTTTGAGGCTCTGCGTACTGTTAGGGTTACTCTGCAAATGTTCTGGCATTAAATCCGGCGCAGAAATAACTCCTTTGGTTGTTCCGAGGCATAATATCTGATCTTGTTCAATAAATTCATCCTCTGATTGAGCATTCTGAGGCAATAGGTGGCACTGCGGTGGTTGAGGAATCAATTTGCCTCAAAGTATGGCGGTGGAGGCAACGTCTGATGAACACTTTTAGGTTTTACTTTAATTCTATGTTCTGAGCTGGGGATTAGGCTTTTGATAACCGTCTTAGCCATAATCCCCACCAATCTATCCACAAAACTACTGCTCTGGGTCATTCTGTCTTCAAAACCTGATACTCTTCCCTGCGTCGACGTTGACTGCATTCTTCAGGCTTTACAGGGACACGTAGCAACCAAGGCTCATGAAACCTTGTTGATATCTTCATTCTTCACCCCGTGGTCGATTCTCTGGATTAATCAGAAGGACGGGAGTCGTCACCCTCATTCTTCAGATTTTCATTACAACACGACGAAAGAACCTTAAAACCTGCAAAATACAAGAAAAATGAGAAAATCCTGCGTTATATGGATAGACTGCATCGGAGGGCGTGCGGGAAAGTGGAGCAATCGGAACCGTTGATCGTATGGCAATCAACGGTCGGGAGCATTTTTGAAAAGTCAGCGGAGAAAACGGTGGACTGTACAATGGAATCGGGGGAGTGAATGTAAGCCGTCGATCTACAGAGATTGACGGCGGAGATCGGTCTTTGAACGCGCCGGGGAAGATTTAACGGGCGAGCAGGAGAGGCGATCAACGACCGTCGGATGGGTGATCCCAGATCCGACGGCGGAGGTGAATCCCGCTGCGGGGCCATGGTACGATGATTAACGTGCGGGCGATGGGATTTGCATGGCGATTTTGGCACTGGGCGGAGAACACGTGTCGGCCAGCGTGTGGAATCGCTGGCCGACGGGAAAAACTACCATCTGACGTTAAGTGGTGCGGGAATAAACCGTGGTTTTGGAGACGGGTGTGGGGAAAGGGGGTCCACCAGGTTAGGGGTGCTCCGCACCGTTGATCTGTGGGACGGATCAACGGTAGGTTTTTAATATAATTTCTTCGGCGGAGAACTTTATGAAAAATAAAACAAAACCCGACTTTGCGTTTTACAAAGGTTTTTCAGTGTTTTTCGGGCAAAAATAAATCTAAGAGTTATTTCAGCTGATTCTAAGACATGGTTCCGCGCCGGGCATATGGATGGAGAAGGCAGGAGCTATCTCCAAGGGGCAGAACCCATCGCGCCTAAAAATAGGCGTTTTATATGTTTTTCAAATGATTTTTCAAGAACAAAGAAGGTTCCGATAGGCTAAAAATAGGTTTTCCACCTTAGGAAAATGAGATTTATCAAGGGGAAAGGAATATAATGGTTTGGTGGGGTTTTTATGGATGAAAGGAGACTTGAAGAAATGAAGGAAAGATGGAAGAAGGGGAGAGGAAAAAGGAGGAGGATGCAGCAATACTTGACTAGGATTTTCATGGAATATCAGAGGCAGAGAGGGGGAAAAGTATGTAGAACCAACCAGTAGCTTAGGATCTTACTAACAGACTTCAAGTACCAAAAATTTTAGGCCTGAATTTGTTTCTTGAAGGCTGCAAAGAAAATTTAGCCACCAGCTGATATAATTGAAAAATATAGGTGGCTAACAGTGGCTCCACTTGGGGATGGTGCCTTCTTGAAGGCACCAAGAATTCAGACTTGACTTCTCTGGGATGCTGACTGGTGCTTGAAATATTGCTTGCTCTTGCTTTTCCTTGGAGAAAATAATATCATTTTATGAAAGAAATATGGATTTTATCAATACAACTTCTACCTACCCCAATCCTACTGATCTAACATTTTTTCTTCATCAGAGTGCACTTGGATTGGCAAACTCTTTACACCACATTTTATTATTTTGAAAACAGGGAATCTAATCTATTTCTACTCCTTATTTCTCCCTGAACTCAGATTAAATAGTTGAGCTCAGATGTTTCTCTACCTATTCTACTGTCTGTTGGGATTAAACAGTCCAACAAACTTTCATTCACTAACTTCTACAACAGAAATTTAAAAATAGTCAAGCCAAGATTAAGCTATTTGGCTTGCTATGATCTACGGCATAAAGACAAGCTGCACATAGATTATTATTTGCAGAAAATTTTAAACCAAAACAGAAGGCTTGAGATCTGAAAATTTCTCATTATGGCCTTCTCTTATCTTCACAGCTCTGTTTTTCCTTTTTGGTGAGCTATCTTTGCTTCTCTTCTGGTTCAAGTTTTGAGCGAATTAGAACCAGGTCTTTTCTCTTTGACTCAGAAATTGGAGTAGTTTTGAGTCATCTCTTTGGAAACTTTGGTTCAGATTTTGAGCTGGTTTGAACCTTAATTTCTACCCTACTCTATCTACTGATAAGCCAAGATTAAACAGTTTGGCAAATCAAATTTGCTACCCTATCAGCAGAAAATTGAAAGCTAATTAGTCAAGATTAAACAGTTTGACCAATTAGAAGCGTGTTTCAAGGAGTGGCATTTAAGCTTGCACACTTTCAGATTCATTTCTCTTTTTGGCACGGGGCTGTGCCTTTCTTGTTTTCATTTCTGCCCTCTTTTCTTTCTTTCTTTGTTTTTTGATTTTTGATTTTTCATGACTCTAAATGCAATGGGGGATGAAACATTTACAATGGGCAAAAGGTAAAAGGCTTCAAAACATAGAATAGCTTAAGAAAGGTAATGTTTAAGCATCCTGCCATTGACAGGACCCCCAAACAATTCTGCTCCATTCAGCTCTTGTAAGAAGAATGCATTGTTTCCAGCAACTGAATGAATGGAGTAAGGGCCAAGCCACAGGTTGTCAAATTTACCATGCTTTCCCTTGTCCTCCCTCTTTGAGTCCCATTTTAAAACTTTGTCCCCAATTTTGAAGTTGCTGGCCTTTGTTCTTCTGTCAAATATCTTTTTGATATTATCTTGCTTCTACAATGCTTTGTTGTACACTTCTTCTCTGGTTTGCTGAAGATGAATGGTCTGATTTATTCTTCTGATTATGTCATTCTCTTCAGTCTGTAACTCTTGAATTAACTTCATAACTGGTACACCAAGGCTGTTAGGAAAAATTGCATCTGTACCATACACAAGCTGGAAGGGTGACATACCAATGGACTTCTTCAATGTTAATCTGTCAGCCCAAAGTGCATGGTTCAGCTTCGTGTGCCAAGACTTCTTGTTGTCTTCCAACAGTTTCTTTATTATGTTCACTAAGATTTTGTTGGAAGACTCTGCAAGTCCATTACCTTGAGGGTAATAGGCTGTGGAGTGCCCCAACGTTATCTGGTACTTGTGACATAATTCTACCATTCTCTTTGATCCAAATGCTGCTGCATTATCTGTAATGATCTTGGTAGGACAGCCAAATCTGGAGAGGATGTTGGTTTCTATGAATTTAATGACAACTAAGTCATTGGCCTGTCTACAAGGAATGGCTTCTATCCACTTAGTGAAATAGTATGTGGCAGTAAGAATCCATCTATGTTGGGCAGAGGATGGTGGGTGGATTTATCCTATGAAGTCAAGTCCCCATTGTTGAAAAGGGGCTTCAACAGTAATTGGATGCAGAGGGAGGGGTAGTAATTTTCTCTTGCCCTCGAACAATTGACATTTATGGCAAGTGGTTTTCATTTTGTGTACATCAGGAAAAAGAGTAGGCCAATAGAAACCAGCCCTCAAAATTTTGTTGGTTGTTGACTTCCAGTACAGATGGCCTCCACACTCTTCTTCATGGAATTCCTGCTTAATCCTTTCTGCATCAAACTCAGGAAAAAATTTAAGCAATATACCACTAGTATTTTTCCAATAAAGACATTTATCAATAATGCAATAGCTTACAGCCTTCAACTTTAGGAACCTTGCCTTTTTTTTGGATAAACCAGGAGGTGCATTTAAATTAAGCAAAACATAAACAATATCGGAGTACCAAGGAGAATTCGCAAAAATGATCTTCAACAATGGGAGTTGAGAATTCTTCTTGGTCACCCAAAGCATTAATCATATTAATATCAAGAACTTCACAATTTGATTCGGCCATTAACCTAGCTAGACCCTGACCTTTGATGAGCTTAGTGGGTTTAATCTCTAAATCATATTCAAGAATAACAGCAATCCACTTACCTCTCTTACCATCTGGATCCTGGGTTAGAATGTCTTTTACAACCGAATTTGGGACAAAGGAAATGATGTGTGAGTGAAGGATGTATACCCTGAAGTCTTTTAAAGCTTTTACCAAAGCAAAAGCCTATTTTTCCATAATGTTATACCTCAAAGGGGCATCCCTCAATGCCTTGCTAAAGAATGCAATGGGCTGCTCTTGTCCTTGTGGATTTTTCTGTAGAAGGACATCAGCTATAGTATGTTCTGATGCAAATGAGAAGATATAAAAATCTTTCAAAAAATCAGGACTTATGAGAACCGGTGCTTTGGTTAACGCTTGTTTCACCAGCTCAAAGGATGTCTTTGCTTCCAAGGTCCATTTTACCCCTTGCTCCTTTTTCAACATGTTCGTGATATCCCTAAGGAGCTCGGCCAAGTTGGGGATGAACCTTCTCAAAAAGTTTATCTTTCCAATAAAAGACTGCAACTCTTTGATGTTTCGAGGATGAGAGATTTGCAATATAGCCTCAATCCTCATGGGATCTATCTTTATGCCCTCTTCTGAAATGATGTGTCCAAGAAGCTTACCTTCTTGGAGACCAAATAATGTCTTCTTGGGGTTCAAAGATATTCCAAACCTTATGCACTTCTCGAAAACTTTCCTCAAATGTTCTAAGTGTTCTTCATCTGTTTTTGAAAACACAGTCACATCATCAAGATAGATAATGATGAAGAAGCCCAATTCTTCCGAGAATGCTATGTCCATGGCTCTCTAAAAGGTTGCTCCAGCATTCATTAAACCAAAAGGCATTTTCACATACATGAAAGTGCCCCATGGTGTAGTAAAAGCTGTCTTTAATTGATCATCAGGGTGGACTAGGACTTGATTATACCCTGAATAGCCATCCAGCAAAGAAATTCTTTTAGACCCTACCACCCTTTGTAAAATATGATCCATCTTGGGCAATGGGTAGTTGTCCTTTAATGAAGCTTTGTTTAAATTTCTGAAGTCTATACAAAGCCTGATTTCTCCAGTATTTTTCCTAACTGACACCATATTAGATACCCACTCAGAATATCTAATAGGGACAATAATGCGAGCATCGTGCATCTTCATGATTTCCTTCTTAACCAATGGCAACTGGACAGGGTTGATTCTGCGCAGTTTTTGTTTGAATGGTTTTTGGTTTTCTTTAAGAGGTATTTTGTGCTGTATTATTTCAGTGTCATAGGATTTAAGATCTTCGTAACTCCATGCAAAAACATCAGAAAACTCTTTAAACAACTCTAAGTATTTGAGTTTAGTGTGAGCTGGTAACGTTTTAGACAGTTTGATCAATCTTGGTTTTTCCTTACTGCCTATATTACATTCCTCCACTTCAGTTTCTACAGGTTCCAGTTTCGGTTTGTTGGCCACATCATCAAAATCAAACAGTTCTTCTAGAGGGGCCAAACCCTTGGGCAGACTATCATTACTAGAATGCAGAGTTCCCATTTCTTCTGTTTCAGATTTTGCACTTAATTATGTTTGGTTTCTAGATATGATAGTCTGAAGGTTTATATCTACCAGCTGTGGAGATGGTTCTTCTTCACCAAGAAAATTTTCTTCACTGCAGTCTGTATCATAGTCTGAATCTGAACTATGGGGTTCAAATTCATTTCTGAATTGCATGAAGTCTTCTATTTTTTTATCTTCATCAAATACCTACCAATATTTCTTGTTATCTAGGATAGCTGGTCTGAATTTTATCTGAGAGGTGTCATCATACAGCATTGGGCAGGTTCTAGCAGCGAAGGCTAAATTGTGGGCTGCAATGTTTCTTTTTCTTGGGACAAAATATAAGGTGTACTCCTCAAATGTTTTTAAAAGATCAATGACATCATTCCTGTAGGCCCTAAGTCTAGGGTGATTTGCGTTGTACTCCCCATTGACTTGCCTAATGATTAATTCAGAATCCCCATATACATCGATTCTCTTGGCACCTAATTTTTTCAAAAAATGCAAGCCTAAGAGAAGGGATTCATATTTTGCTATGTTGTTGGAACACTGAAAGTTTAATTTGCATGAGATACATTCTGTATGATTATTTTCAGTGTTAGTGATCTAGACACCTGCACCAACATTTGTTTTGGTGCATGACCCATCAAAATACATAGTCCAGAGAGGTAGATTTTCAGTTTGGTGTATGGACTTTGTATCATTTGATTCCTCAAGTTTTTCATCGGGTTGAGGACGGTCTCCCTGACTACCAAATTTTAAGTTCAAAGGATTGATGACTTGCAATTCGAGACCTGTGTTCAGTTTGCTAGGATCTTCAGACACAATAGACTGTTTCGGCACTTCAGCGTTGTTTTCCTCCTCTCTCATCTCAGCCATGGATTCTATTGAAATAATTTGTTCTATGAGTTCTTCATCATTAAACATGATAAAAGAATCAAGGCTCGTGTTTATAGCATAGAGAGGGGATTTTTGAGGCCGATCCTGACTTGTTACTGTGTACTGCATGTGGGATTCCCTATAAAGCTTCCTAGTCTGATTGAAGACAGGGATAGTTGCATAGGTCATATCCATTTGCATGGTCCCCTGTAACTTAGCCCCCCAAGATCGTGATAAAAGCATTCCATACTTTGGGGGGACATCATTGACAACAACATCCATGACTAAACATTTGGCTGGAATTTGGGCTAAATTAACACAGAGATCTTTAATCAATCCTAGACACTTAACTCTGCTTGAGTCAAAGGAGTACAGATCTTTGTAAGTTCTGGTAATTTCAAGGCCCAGGCTTTCCATTACAGCTTTTGGCATTAAATTATGGGAAGCGCCTGAGTCATGCATAGCATTATGCAGAATTTTGTCATGAATGTTTAGGCTTACATAAAAGGGAGGGACAGGACCTTCTTGGAACTTTCCTTCAATCTTTGGACCAAAAATAAGCTCTGGTTGGTCATCATTAAGATTGAGAGTATCTTCGTTATCTCCTAAGTTCAAAGCCTTCAAAATTTTGGACCTATACACATGTTGGGCAGCTAAATCAGTCAAAGGAACAGAGATTTTGATCTTTGAGATTTCCTGTTCTAGGCTGAAAAGGTTTTGACTCTTTAAAACATTGGTTTCAGCCTTGTTTGTTGCCATTTTATCAGCAATAACAGCTTGCTGATTCGGTTTATCTACAGTTGAAACAGTTGTTTTACCAGGAGTACTAACTGAGGTGCTAGTACTACTAATGTTTGCACTCTGTTTTTCGATATTTTGAGTGTCTTTCTCTTTACCATTACCAGAATTAACAGCCACTGTTTTGTCCTTTTGTTTGATTGTTTTAGACTGGGTTGCAGTGCTGCTTTGAGAAGGTCTGTCAGAGGTTTTATTGTTGGGGGTTTGTTGATTAGATCTACTTCTGAGTTCATATTCCCTTAAAGGCTCTATGACAGCGTTTTCCATATTTTGATAGTAATTCTGATTATCGTCTCTCCTGTCATCACAAGGTGTATAAAGACCTTGTTTTTCATCATAATGAACCTCAAAGTCATCATCATCTACCCCAAATAAGTTTATATCATCTTCCTCTATTATTTGATCTGTTTGTTCAACCTCACTTAAAAAGTTCTGATGAAAGGGAGGAATGACCTGCTGATCATCTTCCCTGGGTCTGTTTGGAGGCCGATTTCTTCTAAGATTCTGATTCTGGTTTTGGTTTCGGTTTTGAGGAGTGCTCTGATTTAAACTTGCTTGCGCCCTCTCTAGAATGCTCATTTTCTTCATCATTTCTTCCATCATTCTTTCCATCTTTGAGCTTGAAGTAGAAGGGGTGGATTCCTCTCTAAAAGATACTCTCTTTTCAGCTTTCATCCTCGCTCTCTTCTCCATGAGGTTCACTTCCACAGAAAGAGCACCTCTTTGCATATCTTCAAGGGTTGCAAAGACTCTTTCTCTGAGTGAATACGTCATGTCTGGATCAAACCCTTTAGGAAATTTGTTTAAGGCTGATCCCTGAGGAGGTTTCAGTTCAGGGGAAAGTGCATTATACACACTGTTGAATCTGGTACAATAAGCTTGTACACTTTCCCCAGGGTTCCTATGGAGATTTTTATAGTCGGCAAGGACTTGGAGAGGGTTCTTCCTTACTTCCCATTTGTTTAAGAAGGTTTGATGGAAGGCTTGGAGATCGTTAATACTATGGGGGGTTAAACCTTTAAACCATTTTCTCACTTCTCCCCCCAAACTTTGAGCAAACAATCTGATTTTGACAGATTCATTATCAATTTCATTTTTGTCAAAGTAGTCATTCATCTTTTCCACATGTTGAGATGCTGTTATGGTATTATTAGCATCATACAACGGAATTTTGGACTGATAATCTTGTGGAAGATTGACTAATGGTACAGGAAGGACTAAGGGAGCATACCATGCTGCCATGATATGTGGTGGGGGTGGATTTACAAGAGGAGGTGTGGGTTGGAGTGGAGTGGTTTGAACAGTGGATGAAAGATGAACAGAAGTGGATGGAACAACAATAGATCTCTGAGCTGATCTCGGATAAGAGACACCTAGATTATGTAAGAAATGTAAATCCGGAGGTGTTGATTCTCTATTCCCAAGAGTTTCACTTGTTTCGGGAGATGGAAGTGTAGGCTCAGAATCTAACTGATCTAAATCACCAAATGACCTAGTTCTGAATGGGTTTAATAAGTCAATTTGTGATTCATGAAGAGCTGAAAGGTTTTGAGGGACTGAATTGGCTCTTAGGGGTGGTCTGAAAATAGTTGAGGATTGTATCCTAGGAGACTTCCTAAGAATTCTTTCTAGGTTATCAACTATTTCAGGAGGATTTGGGTCAAGATGGGCTCTAGTGTGAATCTTTTTAGGAGCCACAATGTTTGTATGTTTAGACCCAACTAAACAGGAAAATTTCAACCAGATATGACAATCTTTAAGAGGTTAACCAATCTGTTTTCTCAATTGGAATCCTGCAGTCCTCTGAGTTTGAATGATTTTATAATGATAAGGGTTCTTCCCAGTGGAGTCTTAAGGTCTGTTCAGGATGGTGGAGTCTCCAGGTGGAAGGTTCAGAGTGTTTTCAAAGGAGTACACTGTCCACCACAGTGTTTGTGAAACATTCCTTTTCAAGGATATCTCAAAACACAACAAACTCTAACCAGAGATTGACTGGGAGGGCATTCACCAGATATGTCACCCCTAAAAGAGGATGAGATCCAGAGGCTACCTGGCCCTTTCCAGACTCTGTCTAAGAGTATAGGGTAAAACACATCAAAGACGTATACAAGATATCAAACTAGTGTTTTACTACCAATCTGAAATGTTTTTGGTATTTTCTGAATTGTTTATATTTGTGGTTTTTAAAAGAATGTCCTAACTTTGCCTCAAAACTTAGCTACGGTTATGAAACAAAGACAGTCTATCCTTATGGCTAAGCTAGCTGATTTTCCAAGGTTAGATAAAAACTTAAAAGAATCCTAGGATTGACCTAGTTTGTCACTGATTCAATTTGATCTTCATCTTAATTACCATTTTCTTGGTAGTGCTTGAAAAGGCTGCTTATGACTCTCAAGATGTTAGGAAGATTCTGGGTAAGTTGTCCCCAGCGGAGTCGCCAGAAATGTTAGGTCTCTGTAACAAGCAAGATTGGCAAAGTCCGATCACAGAGTTAACATCATTTCAACCAACTTTGGGATTCTAGGATCTAGCCCTCCCGAATCCGGAGAGGGATCTCTCCAATATGTACAAAGATGGATATTGTCTTTGAAGTTTGGGGTGATGATATTAGGCTAGTTATGAAGGTCAAGGGTTTTGTTTGGTTTTCTTGGATGGTTGAACATAGTTGTTGTCTGAGGCGGAAAGATCTATATGCAAATAGGTTCAAAGGTGAGAAGTTGCAAGCAAGCAGAGTGAGCTTTGATTCTAAAGAGAGATGATGGCAAGTTTTCAATCCATTGGGCTATGGAGTCATAAGAGAATTTAATTGAAACATCCAGGTTCAAGAGTAATCTATGGGGCAAGTCATCTAGGCCTAAGGATCTCTTTAAAGTTTGATTTATGGAATGGGATGATACAACAAGAAAGGGAATTAACAGATGCAGAACAAAGAGCAGCCCAGGATCTGGTAAGTACTTTGAAACTAGCCAGCCTTTGACCAGGCACTTAAGAAAAACATAGAAGCAAACTAGGATCCGGTAAGTACTTTGAAACTAGCCAGCCTTTGATACACTTCTAATAGAAAACAGCCTAAAAACAAAGGGATACTTGAAGGCAACCTTTGGAGCAGAGACTAGCGGGCAGGGCTCACCTTTCTCCTCATCTTAGTTCTCCTTTACTTAGTTACTTCCAAGACACTCACCAAGATAACACAGAATGGCCCAAGAGCTGATAAGTACTTTGAAACTAGTCAGCTTTTGACACATCCTAAGGGAAACAGACAGATACTTGAGCAAACAAGAAAGGGACTCAGGGCTAACCTTTGATTTCCTCAATTCATTCCTTACACAACATATATGAAAGTTACATTTAAAAACAACATTCGGCAGTGACGAAAAGATGAGGGAACGCCAGCATCTCTGTGCTTAGACCGAATTAAATCATTTCTAAATAACACAATAAGAAGAAAACATTGGGATAAAGATTTTTCAACCAGAGAAGATCACTGGTATACAGCAAATTCTAACATTGTTTAAACTGTTCTTTATAGTGGGAAATGAAACAAATTGAAAACTAAAATAAAATGACAAGTTACAGTGAGAATAACATCACCATCAGCATAGACCAGGATCCCATAAATCAGCTTGTATTGATTGCTTCAAACCGGTTACAATCTTCAAATCCAATGTTTTAATTCACCTCTCCTCACAACCTAACCTATCTGTTACAAGCAGAGCTCCAAGGGCCCATGAAACCACTATTTACAGTCAAGAGTTTTCCACTCAGGAATAGCTACAACACTTCAGCAATTACATTAACAACCAACTAATCCAACCCCTCACTCATCTTCTTCTGGAGTATTTATAGGAGGATGAGGAGGTGAGATCTAATAAAAAGATCTCAAATACAATTAATGCAGAATTAATGTCTTCCTGGCCTGGGAGGCTCGATGAAGAATTTACATAGGTGTTATACTGCATTTATGCGCTTATACTTATGAAGTAAGCTCGAAGGGAGCTTTTGTTGACCTTTGAGGCTCTGCGTACTGTTAGGGTTACTCTGCAAACATTCTGTCATTAAATCTGGTGCAGTAATAACTTCTTTGGTTGTTCCGAGGCATAATATCTGATCTCGTTCAATAAATTCATCCTCTGTTTGATCATTCTGAGGCAATAGGTGGCACTGCGGTGGTTGAGGAATCAATTTGCCTCAAAGTATGGCGGTGGAGGCAACGTCTGATGAACACTTTTAGGTTTTGCTTTAATCTGTGTTCGAAGCCGGGGATTAGGCTTTTGATAACCGTCTTAGCCGTAATCCCCGCCAATCTATCCATAAAACTGCTGCTCTGGTTCATTCTGTCTTCAAAATCTGATACACTTCCCTGCGTCGATGTTGACTGCATTCTTCAGGCTTTACAGGGACACGTAGCTACCAAGGCTCATGAAACCTTGTTGATATCTTTATTCTTCACCCTGCGGTCGATTTTCTGGATTAATCAGAAGGTCGGGATTCGTCACCCTCATTCTTCAGATTTTCATTAAAACACGATGAAAGAACCTTAAAACCTGCAAAATACAAGAAAAATGAGAAAATCCTGCGTTATATGGATAGACTGCATCGAAGGGCGTGCGGGGAAGTGGAGCAATCGGAACCGTTGATCGTATGGCAATCAACGGTCGGGAGCGTTTTTGAAAAGTCAGCGGAGAAAACGGTGGACTGTACAATGGAATCGGGGGAGTGAATGTAAGCCGTCGATCTACAGAGATCGACAGCGGAGATCAGCCTTCGAACGCGCCGGGGAAGATTTAATGGGCGAGCAGGAGAGGCGATCAACGACCGTCGGATGGGTGATCCCAGATCCGACGGCGGAGGTGAATCCCGCTGCGGGGCCATGGTACGATGATTAACGTGCGGGCGATGGGATTTGCATGGCGGTTTTGGCACTGGGCGGAGAACACGTGTCGGCCAGCGTGTGGAATCGCTGGCCGACGGGAAAAAACTGCCATCCGACGTTAAGTGGTGCAGGATGAAACCGTGGTTTTGGAGACGGGAGCGGGGAAAGGGGGTCCACTAGGCTAGGGGTGCTCCGCACCGCTGATCCGTGGGACGGATCGATTGTCGATTTTTAATATAATTTCTTCGGCGGAGAGCTTTATGAAAAATGGAACAAAACCCGACTTTGCGTTTTACAAAGGTTTTTCAGTGTTTTTCGGGCAAAAATAAATTCCAAGAGTTAAGCGCCCAGCGGACTTAGCACACGGTTCTGGCGTCGGGGCATATGGATGGAGAGAAGGCAGGAGCTTAGCCTAAAGGGCTTAAGCCATCGCGCAGAAAAATAGGTGTTTTTATATGTTTTTCAATGATTTTTGAAGAGGAAAGAAGGTTCCGATAGGCTAAAAATAGGTTTTCCACCTTAGGAAATGAGATTTATTGAAGGGGTAAGGAATATAACAGGGTTTGGTGGGGTTTTTATGGATGAAAGGAGACTTGAAGAAATGAAGGAAAGATGGAAGAAGGGGAGAGGAAAAAAGGAGGAGGATGCAACAATACTTGACTAGGGTTTTTATGGAATATCAGAGGCAGAGAGGGGGAAAAGTATGTAGAACCAACTAGTAGTCTAGGATCTTACCAACAGACTTCAAGTACCAACAATTTTAGGCCTGAATTTGTTTCTTGAAGGTTGCAAAGAAAATTTAGCCACCAGCTGATATAATTGAAAAATATAGGTGGCTAACAGGTGGTTGTGGAGTAAAATATATTAATTATCCATAAGGCATGCCCCTATCCTTAGGAAGGCTACCAAAGAATTTTTCTCCCTTGGGATAAAATTTCCCCCCAGGATATAAGTTGCCCCTAGTAGGTAATGATGGTTGAGTTGGGAGGCCCCAAGGAGATGTAATAGGTCTAAGAAATATAACACCACTAGGATCCAGGTGGATATTGGTGGCCACCCACTTATTACACTTGGACCCCCACCATTTTTTCTTTCATATTTTTTAGTTTCCTCAATTGTAGCACAATTTACGATTTTTGGTAGTTTTTTGGGTCCTGAACTTTTGGACCGTTTTGAGGCCCTAAACGACGTTTTTTTGGCATGAATTTCCTAGAAAATATGAGTTAGTGACTTGCTATTTTTTAATAGTAGTTGTAGTCCTCAGATAGATATTTCTAATGAGGTATCATGTGCGTCAAATGAAGACAACATGCCAAAGTTACAACCCCAGGAAATTGATGTACCAATTTACCCCAACGCGGCCCATAGTCTGGTGTTTCATATTCTAGGGTTAGGTTTTTGGATGTTTAGGGTTTTCCATTATTTATAAATAATAAATAGGCCTTAAAGCCTCATTTTAACATAGTTCAGAGGCATGTAGCTGCCACATCTCTTCTGAGAGATAAGCTACCAGTGCCCTAACTAGTTTATTTTTCATTATGTTTGTAAGCATATTTCAATGATTTGATATTAAAGAAATAAGTTATATTTCCGATGCATATTTTTATGTATGGTTATGTTTTCATTTTTTTTATTTCCTCCATAAATCCATATCAATGGTATCAAAGCAGTCTTCTCTTTCTCTGTTTTTCTTTGCATGTCCCAAACAAGTTTAGGGTAAAAGGAGTTAGGGATCGATCTGGTTGAACCCTTGCAAGATCATCCTCACAAAACTCGACAACCTCCCATGGTGGAAGAAAAGAAAGACAAGGAAGCAGAATATCCTATCAAAATATTGCTCGAGGAGGCCCTTGAGAAACAAAGGAATGCGACGATGGATAACTTTTCCCAAATCCTTCAATGGCTGCCCACCTACGACGCATCTGCATCCAACAACCACTCTGGACTCACCACTCACTTCAAGGTATAGGTAAGCTTTGAAATTCCTATATTTGAATTCCATATAGATGCAGATGTCATAGATAGATGGTTGAATTTGCTGAAGGGTATTTCTTGGTCCATGATTTATTCGACCGATAAAAAATTACTTTTTCACTCCTCAAAGTCGCCCCCCCATGTCAAATATTGGTGGCAAACCTACTGTGACCAAAAGCATAGGACGGAACCCTCTCTGATCTCGACTACACCCACTTGGAATTCATTCCAATATGACATCATGGAACAATATTACCCCATGGGGAGCTATGAGGACAAGTACATCCAATGGACCATGTTGTGATAGCAAAGGGATCAAGATGTGCACAAACTGATAGATTTGTTCCATACCCACACAAATTTGGGTATTAAAGATTCAGAGAGACATTTGGTGCTCAAGTACCATAGCTATTTTCACAGACACATTCAGGAGGAAATGGAGTTCCTGGACATTACCTCACTTGGCATGGCATATCGATATGCCTCCAAGATTGAGTAGAAATTTAAGCAGAAGAAGCGAGACTTTGGATCTGCGAATGCGAAGCTAAGGAAAGGTGTCCCCGAACCACAAAACAAGGGGAAAATCCACAGCGGGGTGAATCATAACGACAACACAAAGCCAAAGAAGGACATGGGGAAGTGGTGTGAATTTCATAACAACCCCACTCATAACACAAGCGAGTGTCAGAACAAACAGTTGCTTGTGGTCAAACTAAAGCCATATGAATCAAATGCATGTTCTGCTTCTGAGTCAGAACCTGACAAGGGGAATTAAAAAGGAAAGCAACTCATTGACGCGGAACCAAATGCCACCGTTGCCACCACCAACATCTAGAATAAGAAACCCAAAGATCCAAAGGAGGGGGAGCGCGTCTTGCATTCCCAAATGTGGGTGAATGGCAGTCCACTAGAATTCATTGTCAATAAGAGAAGCCAAAATAACATCATTTCAGCAGAGTTCGTGAAGCAGCTCGACCTACTGACCGCAACACACCCGCAACCGTATACCATTGGCTGGCTTCACCAAGGAAGAGATCTCCACATCCACCAGCAGTGTCACCTTCCATACAACATCAAGCCATTCACGGATGAGGTATTGTGTGATGTTGCTCCTCTTGACGTGTCTGATGTATTATTAGGCCAAACATACTTGTGGAGGTGACATGCAATGTATGATTCTAGGCCTCGTGTTGCTATTATTACATTGGTAAATAAGTTGTATATGATACTGAAGGTAGTACCACCTCCTGAAATCTCTTTGATGACTACAAAGAAACACAGTAAGATTATTTCCCAAACCAAGAAATTCATTTTCATTACAATTCACCCACTAGAAAGAAGAATATTGTGGCCACAGCCTCCAAACAGGGCTCCCCTACACGATAAAAAAAAATTGATCAAAGTCATGGAGGAATACAAGGAAATTTTTTCGTCACCCACAGAGGTTCCTCTACACTAGTAGGTCAAGCACTCCATTGATATGACCCTAGGCGCGTCGCTGCTTGATGTTGCCATATCTCCTGCGACTACACAGATATAATCCAAACATGTACTGTATGAAGCTGATAAAGCAACCATTTTATTGAATGCATCCAACAGTTCCACGACATCTTGGAGAAATCCAATGGAAATTACAAGTAGCGACATGATCAACATCGGGTGCCACACAAGTTCCAGGTGGGCAACAAAGTTTGGTTGCATTTGCAGAAATAACGCCTAATTGGAGCTCATACCACTCCGATATGGGCCTACATAATTATCAAGGCCATGGAAGACAATGCATTTAAGCTCAGCCTTCCCCCATTCCTTAGCTGACAACTAGTGTTCAATGTGGATCACCTTCGGCCATACTTTCCGCCATTATTGGACACATCCGACATTGCAGATCTCATGGAGGAACTCAACACAATGGGGACCATTGCTTCTTAAGGGGGGAGGAATGATCCAAGTGGATATGGTGGCCACCCTCATATTTCACTTGGACACCCACCATTGTTTCTTTCATTTTTTTCATTTTCCTTAATTGTAGCGCAATTTACTATTTTTGGCAATTTTTCGGGACCTGAACTTCTAGAGCCATTTTGAGGCTCTAAATGACGTTTTTTGTGCATGAAAGGTCCAACGAATATGATTTAGGGACTTGATATTCATTCTCATAAGTTGTAGTCCTTGGATAGATCTTTCTAATGAGGTTTCATGTGTGTAAAATGAAGATAGTATGCCAAATTTACGATGCCAGGAAATTGATGTACCAATTTACCCCGACGGGACCCATAGTTTGAAATTTCATCTTCTAGGATTAGGTTTTTGGATTTTTAGGGTTTTCCATTATTTCTCAATAATAAATACTGCTTCGAGTCTCATTGTAACACATTTTAGAGGCCTGGAGCCGCCACATCTCTTCTCAAATATAAGCTACCAATGCCTTAGCTATTTTATTTTCATTCTGCATGTAAGCATATTTGATTCATTTGATATTAATGAAATGAAGTTATATTTCTGCTTCATCTTTGTATTTATCATTATATTTGTATTCTGTTTCTTTCCTGCATAAATCCGGATCACACTAGCCACATAATATGGACTGGGTATAGGACCACCACCAACGGCATAACCACAAGTGGCAAAGGCATCAATCAAAGAAGGAACTACTTGTACCAATGGTTGCATTGGGGTAGGAGTGCCCCTGATAGGAATATTGGTGCTAGAAATGTCCCCCCCACTCTATAATGGAGAGATGTTGACCTAAGAAAGGGATTTTATCCAAAATGGTTGTTGAAGCTTATCGAGTCAGGAACACCTGATGGGGTGGGAGCCAAGGGACCAAGAGCTGAAATGAAAAGATTTGGAGCAGTGCAAATAATGAATTGTTGGGCACCACCCAAAGTGGGTGTAGCTTGGGGTCCTAGGGTAACTGTTATCACAAAAATCAATGATGAATTATGAGTAACATAAGAAAACACCACTGCAATAGGATATTAAAAATATGCCATTAAAAAAAGAACACACCAAAACTCTTCATGAATCTTGAGTTAGCTAAGTAGAAAACTCTATATTAAGTTGGAAACCAGTTACTTACAATAAACATAGTATTTTTGCTAAAAATTTCCAACCCTTAGCATTTCGACTTCTTCATCTTTTATATATAATTTACAACATAGGATAACCTTATCCTCCTCTAGATACATCGAATTCCTACTTTTTGACACCTTGCCTAACCATGAGCCATGGTATTTATTACAAAATGAAAACTGCAAACCTAATGAACAGTCCTACTACAAATAGGACTCAAACTCCTTAACTATACTCATAAAAACCTTATCTAAACTATATTTCATCATTTTCCAACTGTATTCCCGTAAGGTCAAATCCAGATGATAAGCTCCAACACTTTATGACTTCAATACTGATCTCCTACAAACTAGGAAACTGTCTCCTGATTTCTAGGCTTATGATTCTTTGTGTTCTTGAGACACTCTGACCACCATGAACCCATGAATTCGAAGCTATTTTTTTTCAGGAACTGAAATAACATATGCCTAAAATCTCCCTTAAGTGTCATCTGTACAAAATCACCATCGAACTTCCTGTTGGGTGTAGGAATTACACTTAAGCAAACTCCTCAACACTTAATTTGTCAACCCTGTGGATTCATAAACTTAGAGATGAAGCACAGGAAATTCCAGAGATGGTATGAATATTTCTAATGTAAATCCATACTTTCTTAAATGAAAGATTGTAGAATCAAATCAAAAGAGAAAAAGGCAACTTGAACCATCAAAAAAATAATCCAAGATTGGAACAAGAAAGTATGCATTTGCAAAAGAGAATTAAAGATAAAAGACAATCACTTCAGATAATGGTTGTTTAATCTATTGAGTGTGTATTCTTATTTGGCATAGACACCTTAGCAATCTTGTTAGATGGGCCCTTATCCTGCTTCCTCAAAGATTTCCTTCTTGCATTAATCTGTCCTGCACTAGTGCAGGATCAGAGAGTTATGTAGAAGGTACAAATTGTGTCTTTACTGAAGGATTTTTAATTCATGCAAGGGCTTGAACTTTTCAAGGTTCAGAGCACTCAGATCCTATGGCAAGAAACAAGTTCCTACACCTGTTCAGAGCTTTCTACACTTCGCTTTTAATCCTTAAAACAAGTGTTCAATTATTGTAAGTGCTATTTTACTATCAAATCAAATTGCACCCATAAAAGTGAATGTTTCTGATTTTAATAAAATGCAGAAGTAAAGAAACAATCATTTATCCTGTCGTAAGTGTTTAAATAAAGAAATAAAATCATGGAAAGTAGATTAAGAAAACTTGCTGCATCACACCAATGTGCACTGGTGCAGGTTTGCTTCTCTTTCTTGTACCAGGTGGTGGAAAATCAAATAAATAGAATTGCAGGAAAACAAAATGTCACATCAACATGCACTGGTGCAGGTTTGCTTCTCCTGCTTGTACCAGGCGATGGAAAACCAAATAAAAAGAACTGCAAGAAAAAGGAAATGTCACACCAACGTGCCTGGTGCAGGTTTGTTTCTCCTGCTTGTACCAGATGGGAAAATCCAATATGAAATTAAATGTAGGAAAGTAATTTGCAGGGAAAGAAAATGTAACTACTTCACACGATGGATTGTTTTCAATAAGATAGGAATGCATGTGTTGTAAATCGAATCACACTTTAATAATTTAAACACACATTACAGGAAACAGAAAATAGGGTAAACGTGCTGGGTTGGTTGGGCCCTAGCCAACCAGCGTGTTTTCGTTTTTAAATTAAATGCTACTCAGTAAACCAATTAATTCATTAGATTAAAAGAACAGAAACATAATTTCTGAAACATGAGGTGGAAAAACCTTTTATTAATTTATTGAGGCGAATAAATACGTTGATACAATGTCTAGCCCAGATTCGGGCAATAACAAAAGACTGGTTACCGCCTATCAACTTCAATCTAAAATCTGCTCCAAAATTCCCCCTTAGGTCCTATTTACACTTTATATTATATAGATCTGTTGGCCAAAGGCCAAAATAGATCGTTCAACTAATTCATAACAAAATGGAGAATTTAGTCTCGACCTTCAAGATAAGACGGTTTTGCAAAACTAGCCGTAGCTAACCAGCTTTCTCCCTTCACGGATTAGTCTCGGTTGCCTTCGAATCATTCGCTATCATGGCTGAAATGGATTAAGATGGGGCGGTGATTGAGGAAGTTCAGATCTGCAACGAAGATATGTTGTGCTGGCAATAGTGCAAATCCGATCCTGCACTAAGATCAACGATCACGATAAGCACTTTAACCATCAGATAACCTTTGGAGATATCGATTAGTTACAAAAGTGATTTAGAAATAAGAAATCATGTGATAAATATTTAATTAATGGTAAATTGAATTAAAACATGAAAATTAAAGTTTTATACTAAATGTGTCACCATGCTTTGACTGGTGCAAGATGAGGGTGCATAAAGGAGGTGAAATAGGGGTAAATGGTTATAATTTAGGAAGGGAAAAGTGGTAAAAAGAGAGAAAATTAGGGGGCTAAAATCCTCCCATACCTAATTTGTTGTGTGTCCTCACACAACTCTTTACCTCTGCAAAAAAACTTCAAAGTTTTGAGCATTCCAGCTCACTCTTGCTCCGACATACTATCATCAGTCTGCAGTGTTTCAGACTTCATCTTTTTGCTGCTCTTCAATTTCTTCGTGACCTTTTTAAGCTGTCTGGAACATTGTGAACCACGGTACTTCCATACCCTGACTTCTCCTTTCTTCTTTTGGATCTCCACCGTGAACTCTTCCTTATTCTATTCTTTTTCCTCCTGTGTTTTGGCTACGAGCTACTCTAAATTTTGTACTTGAAGTTCAAGCTCAAGTATCTGAGTAGCAGAAGCTACCGAATCTTCTTCCTTATCTATCTCAACAGGGGCTATATTTTCTTCATGGACTTCAGTATCCCTCAGAGTTTTAGTAAACACTTCTTCCTCTTCTGGTTCTTTTTCTTCTTCTAACTCTTCCGGTTCTTCTTCTTCTTCTTGCTCTTCCGGTTCTTCTTCTTCTCCTTCTACTTCTTCCGGTTCTTCTTCTTCTCCTTCTACTTCTTCTGGTTCTTCTTCGTCTTCTTGCTCTTCTGGTTCTTCTTCTTCTCCTTCTACTTCTTCCAGCTCTTCTTCGTCTTCTAACTCTTCTGGTTCTTCCTCTTCTTCTAACTCTTCCGATTCTTCTTCTTCCTGTGCTGGTTCTTTTTCTTCTTGTGCCGGTTCTTTTGGTTCTGGTTCATCTTTCACTGGTGCAGGTGGGGATTCAACATTCTGTGGGGATTACAGTTCTGCACTAGGTTCTTCATTCTTTTTCCGACCCCTAATAAAGTCGACCAACAGGGTGTCATCTTCGATTTCCACAGATTCTGCTGCATTCACAAGGAATGACAAAAAATCATCTTCTTCAGGGGTCTGTTCATGCGCTGGGGGCGTCGAAGTAGTTTCTTCGATAGGTGCACCCGCTGTCTTCTGTTTCTTTGGAGGTGGGCCCTTTTCTTCTGCTGATTTCCCAGTTCGTTTCCTTCTTACACTAGTGCAAGAAGGACTTCTATTTACACTTGGACCCTTGCTCGTGCTGGCGAGGGTCTCTGTTTTCTTCTCAGTAGCTATCTTCTTTCCTGCAGAGGGATTTTTTCTAGCTGCTTCAGCAACTCCTTCTAGCTCGTACCCTTAATTTCCAATTGTTTCTAGACCAGGATTTTGATCAGACCACGATGATACAATTTATTATTGGCCTGGTCCTCCCGTGCTCCCTGCACACCCTTGGCCATATTTTCTAAAATCTTAAGCAAAATGTAAGTGAAATCCATCCTCCACCGGATGTGTCGGCCGGGTTCAAAGTGTTGCAGCATCCTAAAATGATAGACAAAGGTGAGGGAGTACCTCCCCTCACAAGTCACGAATTTTTGGAGATTAAAAAGGAGGTCCCACCATTGTCCCAGCAGGGTGCTGCGTGGAACTCCTTTCTTCTAGTTTACGTTCATTTCCTTATCAACAACGAAATGCTGCCAGCGCTTCCTCTCGAGCTTTTGATTTTTAAAGTACTGCACACCAATGTTATGTAAGCTCGCCGCTACTGCTATCGGTTTTTCTGTGACTTTAAATCTCAGGGGCCCAATATTTTCACGGTCATTTTTAAAACTCTGTGCGAACTGTAGGGCCACTTCACTGTTGTTCCCATCAAATTTCTACAAAAACGGAAGAAAGCCTGAGTCTCGCAATAGTGCAAGACTATTGTGAAACTCAGCAATTTGATCTACCTCACTGAAGGACGATGGTTCACATCTAACAGGCGGAATCTTTGATTTACAGTTATGAAAAGTAATTTTTTTTTGCATGCAATACCAGAAAACTTAACTCTCTATAGATATGGATCAATCATCCACCATCCCTTCTATCTTATCACTGATCCATCCCACTAAAATAGCCATAGATGCGCAACATGTTTAGAATAATGTGGGATTGGTACCTATGGCGACGTGTTTAACGACTAAGTGAGGTAATCACCATAAGTGAAGGACGTTTAAGATCATGGCGGAAAGAGTAATCATATCCAAGCAACGGTTTAGACATTTCCGCATTCCTTTATAATTCAAAAAAAACTTTTAGCATTTATTAAAAATGATCATCATTCTTAACTAAAAAACACTTTGTACTTTAAATAATTTTCTCCTAGTTAATATGATAGGATAATTACGTTATCAAATAAGTGAAAAAGGCTGCTTGTAAACTTCTACGATGACCACTTCTTATGACATATGCTCAAAAAAACAAATTGTACGTTGTTTCTGTTAAGGTGCATGCTTGCACCGATTTGTTTACACCGCTTACTATACTGCTCTGTTGGAACCATTATGCTTATACTGTTATATAGGACGATATGCTTGCACTAGTGCAAGCATATTTTCTAAAAAGAATAGAGAATTTAAGTAGAATATAGGCTAGACTTCTAGCATAGCTTCCCTCAACTAATACTGAAAATTTTCTTTGCCCTTCCTTGATGCTTCAGGGCATCTTTCTGATTTTTATGTATGAGATCCTACAATGAATTCATGGGGGAACAAAGAAGTGGGAAAGGGGAAAATTTCAGAATGGGAAGGAATTTTGTTACAGGGACTCCAGGAATAGTACCAAAGAGGGGATAAACAGAAGTGGGATAGGGAAAAAATTCAAGGGTAAAGTGGGATTTTTACGAAGCGGATAGGGTAATATTCAGAAGAATGTGGGAAGATTAATCATTCTGGGATTTAAAGAAGAAAACTGAGGGAATATTATGAAATGGGATATGAAGAAAGGGAATTTTTTTTTTGGAAGGTCTGCCTACAGTGGTGCAAGAAAAAAAACTACAGTGAGAATTAAGCGTTACTTGAATAAAAATATCCATGCTAATTACCCCAATGTATAAAGGTCTGCTGAACCTATTTTTACTCGGTGGTTGCTAGCATATCTAATGATCAAGAAAAATTCTCTTATTATTAGAAATTTTTGATCTCCTTGCTAGCAAGCTGGTTTTCAGGTTGACCCTTCTGCAATCATGTCAATGAACTGATTTTCACAATTACAGGTAAATATTTTTTCTTTACTTTTTTTATTTTTTATTAAATTTATTTTTTCCTTTAAGAATAAAAAAAGTTCATGTTTTCAAAAGGTTGGTTTTACTTTTTACCACTACCATCCCAAATTGTTGTTGGACTTGCTGTGTAAAATATTTCTTGGCAAGCAGCTAAAAATACTTCTTTAATCTATGCCCATTTACCAATAATACTGAATCTTGTCCATCAATAGTTTTGACTTCTACAGCTCCATTCTCAAATTCTTGGATCACTTCATAAGGCCCCATCCAACATGTATGGAACTTCCCTTTAAAAATTTTAAATCTAGAATCATAGAGGAGTACCCAATCAACTGGTTGGAACCACTTTTTCTGAATAGTCTTGTCATGCCACCTTTTCCGTTGCTGCTAAATTATGATGTTCTGCTGAACAAAATCTCTGCGAAATTCATCTAACTCATTTAATTGGAGAAGACACTGTTGTTGTGCCTTGGAGAGATCTATTCCTAACTGAACTGCAGTTCTGAAGGTTTTAATCTGGAACTCAATTGGTAACAGAACCTGTTCGCTGTATACCAGCTCATATGGTGTATGTCTCGTGCTATTTCTCCAAGTGGTTCTGTATGCCCACAAAGCTTCTGGTAATATTTCAGCCCAGTCTTTTCAATGCATATTGAATGTCTTTGTAAGAATGGACTCGATCAATTTTTTTGTAGATTCCACCTGGCCATTTGCTTGCGGGTGATACGGCGTGGATTTCCTATGCCAGATCTTGTATTGCTCCATCACACCCTGTACCAGATTAGAAATAAACTGTAGACCATTGTCAGAAACAATTTCTCTAGGCACACCAAATATAGTAAAGATTTCAAAAAAAAGAAAATCAACAACTTTTTCTGTAGCAAAAGATACAGCTTTAGCTTCTACCCATTTTGTAACAAAATCTGTACAAACCAGAATATGCTTTTTACTTAAAGATGTTGGAATTATTAGCCTTATAAAATAAATAGCCCATTTTTCAAAAGGCTCAATCATAACTTGGGGGCATAAAGGAATTTCATTGGTTTGATTAGGCTGGCCCATTCGTTGACAACTATCACATCGTTTGACATACTGTTTGGCAGCCTTAAACAAGGAAGGCCAAAAGTAACTAGCACATAATACTTTATATGTAGTCTTCTTATTAGCGAAGTGGCCTCCACAAGGTTCATCATGAGCATATTTCAATATGTCAAACACTTCCTCCTCTCTTACACATCTACGGATAATCAGATCTGGACCAGTGTAAAAGAGGTCTCCTTGAATCCAGGAATATGCAGCACTTTTCTAAATAATATTCCACTTTTCACGAGCAGACAAGTGGGGTGGTGTCTTCCCAGTAACCAAGTAATTAGCAATGTCAAAAAACCATGGAGAATCTGTAGACATAGCAAAAAGGTGTTCATCTGGAAAATCATCAATGGTTTGTTCATCAAATATTTAATCGCGGAATGATCAGTATGTACAAATACTTCATATCCTGTAATATAGTGTCTGAACTTATTAATTGCAAAAATCACATCTAAAAAATCCTTCTATGTAACTATATAATTCAATTCAGCAGAAGACAAATAGTGTCTAACATATTATTGCTTATTTTCATCTTGTCCTAAAGCTGCACCAATAGCCAAATCTGAAGAATCAGAGGAAATGTGAAAAGGAAGGGAACAGTTTGGACCTCGCAAAACTGGTGCCTGTACCAACTTTTCCTTCAATGTTTCGAAAGAATGGTGGCAAGCCATGGACCAAGAAAATTCACTATCCTTAGCTGGAAGTCGGAAAAGAGGAGCAGTTATCTTTGAAATTTTTTCAATGAATCTTCTATAGTAACCAACATGTCCTAGAAAACCTCTTACTTCCCTTTGAGTTTTGGGTGTAGGAAGTTTCAGAATGATTTCAATCTTTGCCGAATCAACCTGGATACCTTTGTCAGAAATCGAATGGCCAAGCACCACTCCCACTTTGCACATTAATCTACATTTCTTATCACTGAAAGCGAGATGGGCTTCTTGACAACGAAGAAGTACTTTCTCCAGATTTTTGAGAGCTTCCTGAAAAGAATCACCAAACACAGAAAAGTCATCCATATAAATTTCTACAAATTCTAGATCAGCAAAAATAGCCAGGATTGCCCTTTGAAAGGTAGCCAGGGCATTACATAAACCAAAGGGAAGCACTTTGTAGGAAAATGTCCCCCATGGTCATGTAAAAGTAGTTTTATCCTGATCTTCGGGTGCAATCTGTATCTGGTTATAACCACTGAAGCCATCCAAAAAGGAGAAATATTTATTTCCTGCAAGGGTATCAAGCACCTGATCAATGAAAGGGAGAGGGAAGTAGTCTTTAATAGTGGCTTTATTCAATTCTTGATAATCAATACAAATACGCCATCTTCCATCTTTCTTAGGTACTAGTACTAATGGAGAGACACACTGAGTGTCGGAAATAGGATAAATAAAACCAACATCTAAGATTTTTTGTACTTCTTCCTTCACAATGTCTCTTAGAGCTAGATTCATTCGCCTTTGAGGTTGTCAGACAGGTTAGTTCCTTCCTGAATATAGATGTGATGTGTACAAGTTTTAGGAGGGATTCCCTTCATATATTTATAGCCCCAAGAAAAGGCACTAAGATGATTTTGCAACAAATTCACAAGCTCCTCTTGCTGAGATGAGTCCAAATATAAACTAATATATAAGGATTTACCAAGGCTAATCTCAACAACAGTGGTATTAGGCTCAGGAGTACTTAAGTGAGTGGTCAAATGTAGTGGTACAGAAGAATGAGAATTATGATTTTATTGAAAATATAGGCTGAAAATTTGGCTCAAGGGCTTATAATTAGGCATAATGTCTAGATTATTCAGGAAATCTTGAATCTCATCTTCTTGTGAAGACCCAGTATAATGATGGATAAGGGAAATACACTGAGTCTCCTCATCACTTCTTTGATCCAACCATAAAGCATCTCGAAGGTCCTGAATGGATCTGGCATGAGGGTATAAGGTAACATTCTTTTTAGAATCTCCATGTGAGATATACATATCACCAGAACGACATCCAATATATGCATCAACCATAGCAAGCCATGGTCGACCCAAGATCAAGGGATGTCCTCCTAATGGGTTCTTTGGCTCAAGCACAATGAAATTAGTAGGATATTCCTAAGAATATAATGAGATGATCACATCGTCCAATACTCCTTCTGGCTTAATTTTAGATCTATCTACTAATTCAAGCACAGTGGGAGTAGGGAAAACATGAGATAATCGAATTTGATCCATGGTTTGCTTAGTCATGACATTGATGGTTGCCCCCAGGTCTATAAGAACATTAGAGACAAGGACATTACCAATATGAGCTGAGACAACAGGGTTTCCGAGATCAATATATTTTTCCACAGATACACATCCCGTCATCAACTCTGTTGCCCTAACAACAAATTGAATGGTTCGGGGTTCCAATCTCTTCCTCCCGGGTTTCTTGAGACAAATTTCCTTAATAATCTTGGTACAAATGGGGATCTCTTTGATGTCTTGAAGCAAAGGTATCTTAATGAAAACATTCTGAAGCTCAGATGCCAAACTAGTCTCAGAAATAGGTTCACTCCTTTCCATTACTAGCCTCTCTGGGAAGGGAGGCTAGTTGGAAGAAGATGGCAAGGATTTAGAGGGTAAGGGCTACTTAGTGACAACTTCCAGAGAATGGTTGAGAGTTTCCTCTTCTAATTTCTCTTCAACGATCACCATAGGTTGCTTCTTATTTTCTGATGTTATAGTCCTTCCCGTTCTTAATTGAATATCATGAACCCCAACTGGAATAGGCTGGTGTTCGAATGGTAAAGGTGGGTTTTTTACATAGATCATTTTCACTGCTTTATTATTATTAGGATTGGGCATAGGTTGAGCAGGTAACTGAGGAGGTCGAAAGGGTGGAGGTAAAGGCAATGGTGGAGTGGACTGACTCGGAAGTTGAGGCATTAAATAAGGTGCATGTGTTAATGGGTATGACTGCATAGGTGGCTGGTAGGAATATGGAGAATGAGTTGGCCCTCTCCAACCTTATTGTCATGGTTGAGAAGGTTTCCCATGCTGATATTGATTCCCATACTACCACTTCTGATGAGAGTTAGGATAAGAATATGCATGCGAATTATAACCAAAATAGTGTGGAGAAAATTCAGAAGCCATACCTGTGCCTACCTAAGGCCAATTCCTTCTTGCTCCCATATCATTCAATTATTTAGCTTCAGGTTGTCCCCCTATAAATACAACTTTAAGTCCTGGTATAGAGGGACATTTTTCTATGATATGGTCTTCTGCACAAATAACACACTTATTAGTTTCTTTCAAATTAAGAGGTCACTTTTTAGGGGGATGCTTGTCTCTACATTTAGGACAGAAAATACACAATGAATCTTGTTCCTTTATGAGTTTCTACTAAAATTTTAAAGAGTTTAACTGTTTGGTAATAGTGTTCATTATATCAATTTTCATGTTTTCCATTTTAGTTTCTATTCCAATAATAATAGCATCAGTAGATTCAGTTTTTCTTTTTCTATTTCGATTTCCTCTACCGGGTGTGTACTGGTTTCTTGAAAATTTCTGGCATAATTCACAAATTTGATCAAAAGTTTACTGAGAAATATCACCTTGTCCTAACAGATTCAAATTATTTATAGCATTATTAGTAAGTCCTCTTAAGAACAAGGTTCTAATAATGTTGAGATCAAGCTTAAGTTTTGACCTTTGTAAAATATATAGAAATCTTTCCAAATAATCTTCAAGCATTTCATCATCATCTTGTATGATTGTAAAAAATTCATCCTGCATGTCCCAAGTTTTGCAATATTCTTGATATTTAGACAAAAATAATCTCTTCATCTGATCCCAAGAGGTTATGGTGTTTCCTCCTAGCCCCATCAACTAGCGAAGAGTTGAGTCCTTGAGGGTAATAGGAAATAATATTAACTTCTGAGCCTCAGTTGCATAATCATAAATTCTACACAAAATATCAAACTCAAATAGAAAAGAGTCACGATCTTCATGAAATTTACCATGGAAATGAGGGAGAGCTGATGATGGAATATTCTTCATCTGTGACACAGTATCAGGATCCATAATTGGAAACACAAAAGTGGATTGTCCTTCACTTACCTAGTTGTCACCAATCCCTTCCAAATGATCTTCTTGGTCCACCATTGTTCCATTCTTACTTGTACCACTCTCCACAGGCTGATCCACACCTGAGCTGTTATTACCAGAATCCAGGTGGATTGTTCCTGCGTGATGGGTTTGAATTGGATTGGGCTTCCTACTGAAAGAAGGAGACCCAATATGAAAATTATTTTCAGAATTCTTTCAGCCCTTAGTGGGCTTCGAACCCTTACCTTTCCTAGGCATTCATTTCAAAAGAAAAGAAAAAAATAAAAAAAAATAATTTCTAAAAAATGCTGTCAGAAATCAATTAACACCGGTAAAATTCCTTCAAAGAAACAACACTGCAAAATAAAGAAAAATTACCTCTATTTCATAATCAAAAAATTCTTACCAAATCAAATCGCCTCCCCGACAACGACGCCAAAATGTTGGGTGCAGGAATTACACTTAAGAAAACTCCTCAACACTTAATTTGTTAACTCGGAGGATTCGTAAACTTAGAGATGAAGCACAGGTAATGCCAGAGATGGTATGAATATTTCTAATGTAAATACTTACTTTCTTAAAGGAAATATTGCAGAATCAAATCAAAAGAGAAAAAGGCAACTTGAACCATCAAAAAAATAATCTAAGGTTGGAACGAGAAAGTATGCATTTGCAAAAGAGAATTAAAGATAAAAGGCAATCACTTCAGCTAATGGTTGTTTAATCTACTGAGTGTGTATTCTTCTTTGGTAGAGACACCTTAGCAGTCTCGTTAGATGGGCCCTTATCCTGCTTCCTCAAAGATTTCCTTCTTGCATTAATATATCCTGCACTAGTGCTTGATCAGAGAGTTATGTAGAAGGTACAAATTGTGTCTTTACTAAAGGCTTTTTAATTTATGCAAGGGCTCGAAATTTTCAAGGTTGAGAGAACTCGGATCTTGTGGCAAGAAACTAGTTCCTACACCTGATCAGAGCTTCCTGCACTTAGCTTTTAATCCTTAAAACAAGTGTTCAATTATTGTAAGTGCTATTTTACTATCAAATCAAATTGCACACATAAAAGTGAATGTTTCTGATTTTAATAAAATGCAGAAGTGAAGAAACAATCATTATCCTGTCGTAAGTGTTTAAAGAAAGAAATAAAATCACGGAAAGTAGATTAAGAAAACTTGTTGCATCACACCAACGTGCACTGGGGTAGGTTTGCTTCTCCTGCTTGTACCAGGAAGTGGAAAACCAAATAAACAGAACTGCAGGAAAACAGAATGTCACACCACCATGCATTGGTGCAGGTTTGCTTCTCCTGCTTGTTCCAGGTGGTGGAAAACCAAATAAACAGAACTGCAAGAAAAAGGAAATGTCACACCAACGTGCCTGGTGCAAGTTTGCTTCTCCTGCTTGTACCAGACAGGAAAATATAATCTGAAATTAAATGCAGGAAAGTAATTTGCAGGGAAAGAAAATGTAACTACTTCACACGACGGATCCATTTTCAGTATGACAGGAATGCATGTGCTGTAAATCGAATCACACTTTAATAATTTAAACACACATTACAGGAAACAGAAAATAGGGTAAACGTGCTAGGTTGGTTGGGCCCTAGCCAACCAGCGCGTTTCCCTTTTTAAATTAAATTCTGCTTAGTAAACCAATTAATTCATCAGCTTAAAATAATAGAAACATAATTTCTGAAACATGAGGCGGAGAAACCTTTTATTAATTTATTGAGGCAAATACATATGTTGATACAATGTCCAACCCAGATTCGGGTGATAACAAAATATTAGTTACTGCCTATCAACTTCAATCTAAACTCTACTCCAAAATTCCCCCTTAGGTCTTATTTACACTTTACATTATATAGATCTATTGGCCGAAGGCCAAAACATATCGTTCAACTAATTCATAACAAAATGCAGAATTTAGTCTCGACCTTCAAGATAAGACCATTTTGCAAAAATGGTCGTAGCTAACCAGCTTTCTCCCTTCACGGATTAGTCACAGTTGCCTTCGAATCATTCACTGTCGTGGCTGAAATGGCTTAAGACAGGGTGGTGATTGAGGAAGTTCAGATCTGCCGCGAAGATCTGTTGTGTTGGCAATAGTGCAGATATGATCCTGCAGTAAGATCAGTGATCAAGATAAGCACTTTAACCATCAAATAACCTTTGGATATATTGATTAGTTACAAAAGTGATTTAGAAATAAGAAATCATGTGATAAATATTCAATTAATTCTAAATTGAATTAAAACATGAAAAATAAAGGTTTATACTAAATCTTTCACCATGCTTGGACTGGTGCAGGATGAGGGTACATAAAGGAGGTGAAACAGGGGTAAATGGTTATAATTTAGGAAGGGAAAAGTGGTAAAAAGAGAGAAAATTAGGGGGCTAACACTACCCAAAATAGTAGAAACAGAACTGTGCTACGAAAGCAACACAGTTTCATAGTGCTTTTTGTAGCGCAACCTTTTTTCCCTTTTTCCTTCAAAACTTTGGCTTTCTTTCTTCCAAATTTATCTTCATATTCACTTGACACATCTTCCCTATGAATTTCATATCAAAATACATACATTTTCCCTTCAAAAATTTATGAAAAAGGGTGAAAAAAGCTGCTACAACAGTTTCGTAGCGCATTTCACCCTTTTTGCACTGTTTGCACTACGAAACTGCCGAGTGAGCATTTTTATCTGGATTTCTTCAAAATTCAAACAAAAATTGTGCTAAAACTTTAGAATATCACTAATTTCATCGAGACAAACAACCAAATGAACTAGAAACACAATTTTTATGAGTTTTATTCTTCAATTTCCATTTGATTTTGCCTTTGACTTTTTAGTAATTTATAATTCTGCACCTTTGTTTTTTAGTTCATCCTGTGTTAGCTTCAACTGTAGTTCCAAATCCTCCACTTGACCTCTTAGTCTTCTATTACTGGCTCTCAAGTGAGTATTGATCACTTTGAAAAAATTTTCTTCCTTGATGGCTGGAACTACCCATGTAAAAAACTGTTTTGTACTGCTTGGAATCTCAGACATAGAACCAGATTGGCCTTCCCATACTGCCTTCATTCTCTTGAACTCTGTTTTTTCAATGCTGTGCTTTCTGGCCCTCTTTCTCATCCTTTCAATCTCTTTTTTTTCTAGCTTCAATCTCTCCTCAATATGCTGACACTCTGTCATGTGTTCTTTTCCCTTCATTGTCTTGTTGGTTGCATGCTCCACTATTGTTGATGAGAGATAAACCACCTCTTCAGGGACTTTGGTTGTTTCAACAGCTTCTTGGACCTCTTTACTACCTTCCTGGAGTTTCTTGGCATGCCTAGTTAAAGGTTTCATTGCTTGAAAGATAAAGGCTACATTTTCACCCTCAAATTCAAGTTTTTTAGCTGACTTACCCTTTTCTGTTTGTGTTCATCGACTCCAATAAAATTAGCTTGCACAATGGGTGATTCCTTTATATCAATTACATGAAGTATGTCATATAAATTTCCTTTTATCGCTGGGTTTTCCTTTGTACCTGAAACAACTGTTTTTCCATTTGATGCTACTACTTGGCTTCTTGTCACTCTCTGGATTTCCTGCTTGCTGGCCACTTGTTTTTGTTTAGCCTTTTTGACACCTTTTGACCTCTTTTTTGCATGTGATGGAGTTGCTGCAATAAGAAATTTAATCTTCTCTGTCCTTTTCTCAACTTGTTTCCTTGGTTTCAACTTTACAAACCTCTTTGCTCTTGCAACCACAGGCTGAATAGGCTCTGCTGCTGCTGGTGAAGGATTCCCTTTAGTTTTAGGGCTTCTAGCTGGGGTTAGGGTTTCCAGTTCAAATATATTCATAAACAAAAAGGAATACCAATCCCTACTTATTTTATGAAGCTCATTCAAAACCAGTAACTTAATCAAACCATGGTGAAATAGAGATGTTTCACAACCATCATATTTGGCTTGTACTTTATCAGAAATTTTGGCAAGGCTCCTATGCAAGTAGAAGGGAAAATCTAGTGATATCATACCCATGAAATGCAGAAGTAGCTTTAAATTATAAGTATAAACTTTATGGTACCTACCTTCACATGTAAAGTATCTTTGAATGTTGAACAACAACTTGACATAAGTGTCTTTTGATACAGCTTCTAGGTATTGCATTATTCAGTCCATATCTTCATACTCAGGTTTCATGAATTCCTTGCATGGTTCCATGTCAAACTTAAAACCTTTAAACCAAGTCTCTTGCCCCCTTGGTATTACTATTACAGAAGCAATGATCTCAGGTGTGACTGGCACATTTAACATCCCAATTTCGGTAGTTGTTCCACTGAAGTGTAAGGCAAACTCTTTAGACACCTGAGTGTGGCAACCTTGCAGCTTTTAACAAAACTAAAGACAACCTGCTTTATTAAAATCCTCCATCACTATTTGATCCTCAACTATAGCCTTCACATTTTCAGGCTCATATCTTAAGCAATGTCCCTCTCTGTGGAATTTCTTTTCCTCTGCCATGCTTCTTTGAAAACCTGTCAGCTTCTCTTGAATCTATAAAATAGCCTCACTTGATAATATGGAATAGCCTTGCTTGATTATGTTGAAGATAGCCTTGGTATAGAATAACCACAAGTGGCAAATGCATCAATCAAAGAAGGAACTACTTGTACCAAAGGTTGTGTGGGGGTAGGAGTGCCCTTGATAGGAATATTGGTGCTAGAAATGTGCCCCCCACTCTATAATGGAGAGGCGTTGAGCTAAGAAATGGATTTTATCCAAAATGGTTGTTGAAGGTTATCGAGTCAGGAACACATGATGGGGTGGGAGCCAAGGGACCAAGAGATGACATGAAAAGATTTGGAGCGGTGCAAATAATGAATTGTTGGGCACCACCCAAAGTGGGTGTAGCTTGGGGTCCTAGGGTAACCGTTATCACCAAAATCAAACCTGATAGGCTGCCAATCAAATCAATCTTATGTAACTGTTTCAAACCAATCTTTTGATTGAGGCTTAGCCTCCTCAACCTGAGAGAGCTCTCTCAAGGGTTAATGATTTTTGATAGAAATATAGATGGCTAACTCTATGTGGGGTAAAAAAGAAGATAAATGATCGATATTGGTTGTAAACCACATTAGCAAGTACATATTGGGATTATGTAGTTAAAACAGCTTCAGTAAAACCAAAAAATCTACTTAGCATGGAAGTCAATGCATATTAGAGTTCAAGTCAAGAGATACACATGTGAAACTATAAAACACCCAGTCAGTTTGTCTATGAAGGAAGTCAGAGAATCAATGATGAATTATGAGTAACATAAGCAAACACCACTGCAATAGGATATTAAAAATATGCCATTAGAACAATAACACACCAAAACTATTCATGAATCTTTAGTTAGCTAAGTAGAAAACTCTGTATTAAGTTGGAAACCAGTTACTTACAATAAACACAATCTTTTTGCTAAAAATGTCCAACCATTAGAATTTCTACTTCTTCATCTTTTATATATCATTTACAACATAGGATAACCTTATCCTCCTCTAGATACATCGAATTCCTACTTTTGACACCTTGCCTAACCATGAGCCATGGTATTTATTACAAAATGACAACTACAAACCTAATGAACAGTTCTACTACAAATATGACTCAAACTCCTTAACTATACTCATAAAAATCTTATATAAACTAGATTACATGATTTTCCAACTATATTCCCATAAGGTCGAATCCATATGATAAGCTCCAACACTTTATGACTTCAATACTAATCTCCTGCAAACTAGGAAACTGTCCCCTGTTTTCTAGGCTTAGGATTCTTTGTGTTCTTGAGACACTCTGACCACCATGAACCCATGAGTTCAAAGTTATTTTCTGTCAGGAACTGAAATAACATATGCCTAAAATCACCCTTAAGTGTAATCTATACAAAATCACCACCGAACTGCCAAAAATAGTAGAAACAAAACTGCGCTACGAAAGCAGCACAGTTTCGTAGCGCTTTTCGTAGCGCAACATTTTTGCCCTTTTTCCTTCAAAAATTTGGCTTTATTTCTTCCAGATTTATCTTCATATTCAATTGAAACATCTTCCCTAGAAATTTCATATCAAAATAAATACATTTTCCCTTCAAACATTTATGAAAAAGGGTGAAAAAAGTTGCTACAGCAGTTCTGTAGTGCATTTCACCCTTTTTGCAATGTTTGCACTACGAAACTACTGAGTGAGTAGTTTTATCTGGATTTATTCAAAATTCAAACCAAAATTGTGCTAAAACTTCAGTATATCACCGATTTCATCAAGACAAACAACCAAATGAACTAGAAACACAATTTTTATGAGTTTTATTCTTCAATTTCCATTTGATTTTTCCTTAGACTTTTTAGTATTTTATCATTCTGCACCTTTGTTTTTTTTAGTTCATCCTAAGTTAGCCTCAAATGCAGCTCCAAATCCTCCACTAGACCTCTTAGTCTTCTATTACTGGCTCTCAAGTGAGTATTGATCACTCTGACAAATTTTTCTTCCTTGATGGCTAGAACTGTCCATGTAAAAAAGTGTTTTGTACTACTTGAAATCTCAGACCTAGAACCAGATTGGCCTTCCCATACTGCCTTCATTCTCTTGAAATATTTTTTTTCAATGCTGTGCTTTCTGGCTGTCTTTCTCATCCTTGAAATCTCTTGGTTTGCTAGCTTCAATCTCTCCTCAAGATGTTGACACTATGTCATGTGTTCTTTTCCCTTCATTGTCTTGCTGGCTGCATGCTCCACTATTGGTGATGAGAGATAAACCACCTCTTCAGGGACTCTGGCTGTTTCAATAGTTTCTTGGAACTCTTTAATTCCTTCCTAGAGTTTCTTTGCATGCCTAGTTAGATGTTTCCTTGCTTGAAATATAAAGGTTGCATTTTCACCCTAAAATTCAAGTTTTTTAGCTGACTTAACCCTTTTATGTTTGTGTTCATCTACTCCAATGAAATCAGCTTGCACAATGGGTGATTCCTCTATATCAATTGCATGAAATATATCATCTAAATTTCCTTTTATCACTGGGTTGTCCTATGTACCTGAAACAACTGTTTTTCCCTTTGATGCTACTACTTGGCTTCTTGCCACTCTCTGGATTTCCTGCTTGTTGGCCACTTGTTTTTGTTTAGCCTCTTTGACACCTTTTGAACTCTGTTTTTATGTGATGGAGTTTTTGCAACAAGAACTTTAATCTTCTCTGTCCTTTTCTCAACTTTTTTCCTTGGTTTAAACTTTACAAACCTCTTTGCTCTTGCAACCACAGGATGACTAGACTTTGCTGCTGCTGGTGAAGGAGTCCCTTTAGTTTTAGGGCTTCTAGCTGGGGTTAGGGTTTCCAGTTTGAATCCATTCATAAAAAAAAAGGAAGACTAATCCCCGCTTATTTTCTGAAGCTCATTCAAAACCAATAACTTAATCAAACCATGGTGAAATAGAGATGTTTCACAACCATCAGATTTGGCTTGTACTTTATCAGACATTTTGGCAAGGCTCCTATGCAAGTAGAAGGGAAAATCTAGTGATATCATACCTGTGAAATGCAGAAGTAGCTTGAAATGATAAGTATAAACTTTATGGTACCTACCTTCACATGTAAAGTATCTTTGAATGTTGAACAAAAACTTTACATAGGTGTCTTTGATACAACTTCTAGGTATTGCATTATTCAGGTCCATATCTGTATACTCAGGTTTCATGAATTCCTTGCATGGTTCCATGTCAAACTTAAAACCTTTAAACCAGTCTCTTTCCCCCTTGGTATTACTGTTATAGAAGCCACGATCTCAGGTGTGACTGGCACATTTAACATCCCAATTTTGGTAGTTGTTCCACTGAAGTGTAAGGAAAAATCTTTAGACACTTGAGTGTGGCAATCCTACAGCTTTTCACAAAACCAAAGACAACCTGATTTGCTAAAAGCCTCCATCAATGTTTGATCCTCAACTATAGCCTTCACATTTTCAGGCTCATATATTAAGAAATGTCCCCCTCTGTGGACTTTATTTTCCTCTACCATGCTTCTTTGAAAACCTGTCAACTTCTCTTGAATCTATAAAATAAGCTTGCTTGATAATATGGAACAGCCTCACTTGATTATGTTGAAGATAACCTTAGTATAGAATAACCACAAGTGGCAAAGGCATCAATCAAAGAAGGAACTACTTGTACCAAAGGTTGCATGGGGGTAGGAGTGCCCCCGATAGGAATATTGGTGCTAGAAATGTCCCCCCCACTCTATAATGGAGAGGCGTTGAGCTAAGAAATGGATTTTATCCAAAATGGTTGTTGAAGGTTATCGAGTCAGGAACACCTGATGGGGTGGGAGCCAAGGGACCAAGAGCTGACATGAAAAGATTTGGAGCGGTGCAAATAATGAATTGTTGGGCACCACCCAAAGTGGGTGTAGCTTGGAGTCCTAGGGTGAATGTTATCACCAAAATAGTACCTGATTTGCTGCTGATGAGCCAACTTCAATGTAACTATTCTAAACCAATCTTGTGACTGAGGCTTAGTGTCCTCAATCTGAGAGGGCTCTCTCAACGGTTAATGATATGGAATAAATATATAGATAGATGACTAAATCTATGAATTAAGTCTTGATTTTGTATATTTGCAGGTTGAAAATTTGAAGGCTAATACTACTATTGGGCTTATGGAATCAACAAATCAGTAGGTTCAGTGGCAAGGTTTCTTGACATGGAAGTTGAGGAAAATAGGGGTTTTTTAATAAAGAAAATTCACTCAAGAAACATAGGTCAAAACAGTAATTTCATTACTAAAGGAAGTCAAAGCATAGAGTTATGAATTATGAGTAATAGAAATGAAATATATTGCTAGTGGTTCAAAGGAAATTCACTCATAAAACACAGAAAAACACAGTCATCTCATTACTAAAGGAAGTTAGAGCATAGGGTCATGAATTCTGAGTAATAGAAATGAGATATACTACAAGTAGTTAAACATAATATGTAGCTCAATAAAACATTAAAACCCCATGAGAATATCAGGTCTGTCAAGAAGAAAACCTCTCTGCATTACTGGTCACAGTCAATTACATAAAGCAGCAACAGAGTCTAGTCAGCCTGTGGTTGCAAGAGCAAAGAGGTTTGTAAAGTTGAAACCAAGGAAACAAGTTGAGAAAAGGACAGAGAAGATTAAAATTCTTATTGCAGCAACTCCATCACTTGAAAAAAAGAGGTCAAAAGGTGTCAAAGAGGCTAAAAAAAAACAAGTGGCCAGCAAGCAAGAAATCCAGAGAGTGACAAGAAGCCAAGCAGTAGAATCAAATGGAAAAAAAATTGTTTCAGGTACAGAGGAAAACCCAGTGATAAAAGAAAATTTAGATGACATACTTCATGTAATTGATATAGAGGAATCACCCATTGTGCAAGCTAATTTTATTGGAGTAGATGAACACAAACAGAAAAGGGTAAGTCAGCTAAAAAACTTGAATTTGAGGGTGAAAATGCAACCTTTATCTTTCAAGCAAGGAAAAATTTAACTAGGCATGCCAAGAAACTCCAGGAAGGTAGTAAAGAGGTCCAAGAAACTATTGAAACAACCAGAGTCCCTAAAGAGGTGGTTTATCTCTCATCACCAATAGTGGAGCATGCAACCAGCAAGACAATGAAGGGAAAAGAACACATGACAAAGTGTCAACATATTGAGGAGAGATTGAAGCTAGCAAACAAAGAGATTGCAAGAATGAGAAAGAGGGCCAGAAAGCATAGCATTGAAAAAACAGAGTTCAAGAGAGTGAAGGCAATATGGGAAGGCCAATCTGGTTCTATGTCTGAGATTCCAAGCAGTACAAAACAATTTTTTACATGGATAGTTCCAACCATCAAGGAAGAAAAATTTGTCAAAGTGATCAATACTCACTTGAGAGCTAGTAATAGAAGACAAAGAGGTCAAGTGGAGGATTTGGAACTGCAGTTGAAGCTAACTCAGGATGAACTAAAAAACAAAGGTGCAGAATGATAAATTACTAAAAATTCAAAGGCAAAATCAAATGGAAATTGAAGAATAAAACTCATAAAAATTGTGTTTCTAGTGCATTTGGTTGTTTGTCTTGATGAAATCGGTGATATTCTAAAGTTTTAGCACAATTTTGGTTTGAATTTTTAAGAAATCTAGATAAAACTACTCACTCAGCAGTTTCGTAGCGCAAACAGTGAAAAAAGGGTGAAATGCACTACGAAACTGCTGTAGCAGCTTTTTTCACCCTTTTTCATAAATGTTTGAAGGGAAAATGTATGTATTTTGATATGAAATTTCTAGGGAAGATGTGTCAAGTGAATATGAAGATAAATCTGGAAGAAATAAAGCCAAAGTTTTGAAGGGAAAAGGGAAAAAATGCTACGCTACGAAAACCGCTACAAAATTGTGATGTTTTCGTAGCGCAGTTCTGTTTCTTCTATTTTAGACTGTTCGATGGGGATTTGTTACAGCTGGAACTTAAGGGTGATTTTATGCATATGTTATTTCAGTTCCTGACAACAAATAACTTTTAAGTCATGGGTTCATGGTGGTCAAAGTGTCTCAAGAACACAAAGAATCCTAAGCCTAGAAAACAGGGGACAATTTCATAGTTTGTAGGAGATCAATATTGAAGTCATAAAGTGCTGGAGCTTATCATCTGGATTTGACCTTATGGGAATACATTTGGAAAACGATGTAATCTATTTTAGATAAGGTTTTTATGAGTAGATTTAAGGAGTTTGAGTCCTATTTGTAGTAGGACTGTTCATTAGGTTTGCAACTGTCATTTTGTAATAAATACCATGGCTCATGGTTAGGAAAGGTGTCAAAAAGTAGGAATTCGATGTATCTAGAGGATGATAAGGTTATCCTATGTTTTAAATGATCTATAAAAGATGAAGAAGTCGAAATGCTAAGGGTTGGACATTTTTAGCAAAAAGATTGTGTTTATTGTAAGTAACTGGTTTTCAATTTAATACAAAGTTTTCTACTTAGCTAACTTAAGATTCATGAAGATTTTTGGTGTGTTCTTGTTCTAATGGAATATTTTTAATATCCTATTGCAGTGGTGTTTGATTATGTTACTCATAATTCATCATTGATGCTCTGACTTCCTTCATAGACAAACTTACTGTGTGTTTTACAGTTTCACATGTGTATCTCTTGACTTGAACTCTGATATGCGTTGACTTCCAAGCTAAGTAGATTTTTTGGTTTTACTGAAGCTATTTTGACTCCATAAGCCCAATGTGTACTTTTTAATGTGATTTACAACCAATATGTATCATTTATTTGCCTTTTTACCCCACATAGAGTTATCCATATATATTTCTATCAAAAATAATTAACCCTTGAGAGAGCCCTCTCAGGTTGGGGAGGCTAAGCCTCAATCAAAATATTGGTTTTAAATAGTTACATAAGATTGATTTGATTGGAAGCCTATCAGGTCTGATTTTTTGATAACAGTAACCATCAGATATATAGTAGGATAACCAATAATAAGTGTGGAACTTTATGCATGTGGGTCGGGTATAGATAGAGCAAAGGTGTCCTCAAAGGATCACGATTCACTAGCAGCCATCGAGATGTTTTGATGGGAAAATGGAGAAGACACAGAAGGAAAAGGAGTGACCTGAATTAATACGGGCCCAATAGGGTTAGCAAGGTGAGGATTATAGGGAGGTTCAAAGTCTTCAGTAAATGAATCCTCTAGTAGGAGAGAATTTGAGTTAGTAAGGCTCAATTCAGGGTCTAAAACTAGAGACAGAATCCCATAAGTAGAGGGGAAATCTGGTCCACTCGTATGTTCCCCCATAAGGAGTGGGGGATGGCCTCATAAGCATCTAGACTAATGATATCCTATAGTTTTCATGATGAATGATACATGTTTCACAAATTTATTATTAAATGGCTATATATAGTCTTATTAATAGATAACTCCCTCCTAAAAAGAAAAAATACCTATGATATTGACAAGCAAACTAGACTTCTTCTAAAAGTAAAACTAGCTGGTGATGGAACCTGATCTAGAAATACTATGAGAAAAAGTTTTAGAGTTGGGATAGAGATAGTTATGAGTAATCCTAAGCTTTGCACGAACCTTATTTTGAAGGGTGCAAGCACTCTCATGTAGATGAGTTCCCTCCCAATAAACCAAATACAGAGTATGTTCGTCTATCTTCAGGTACTAGGGAAGCACACCCAAGTCACCTTGTGTTTGTTTCCTAAAATTTTGGCCACTACACTTTACCTAATAATTACTATCACAACCAGGGAGGTTATGGTTGGAGGATACATGTTGTGTGGGTAGGGAACTCGACTCTTCAACTCAACCCTAAAATTATTGAAGGAATCCCTAGTACATAGAATATCCACCGAAATGCACTCAAAGGTGGGCTACCTTCTCATACACTCAATGTTTCCTCGTGCTTAAATTTTGTATGAGACGATTAGTCCCATTCAATTAATGTGCAGTAGGATTTTCACTCACTAGTGACTCTATTCTGGTTTACAGCCTTGGGGAGGTGACTTTCACAACCTAACCCAAGGCCCTAACCTAGATTATTGTGTGTTTTCCTTTCTAAAAGAGTTTCTAATGAATTTTAGTTAATGTGATTTATTTTAGGATACTTATTAAAAGTATTTGTTAGGATTTTTGATGTATAGTTTTTTTTATGAATCTATTTCAAACAATGCAGATAATTCTTTTAAAACTTTATTTTGATGAAGAATGGTTCTACAAGGATATATCAATACAATTCATTTCCAAAAGTAAACAAACACAATGAAAATTCCATCATGCTTAATAAATTAAAACAATCGTTGTTGGCTTGAGGGGTCCTGACCTAGGTTCAGAGTTTATGGATAAACCAATAAACCCTCCAACTACTGGCCCTTTCGGCAGCGATCTACTTGCACTAACCAAAGTATCACCCAAATCAGTATGGGGGGGTGCTTGAACTAGGTTTCTGCACCGTAAGGGATAAATTAATGAGTGTTTTTAATATTCCTAATTTAGATTTTAGCTAATTATAATTTTAAATTTTGTCTTCCTTAATTAATATATGAATAAGAGGGTAGAGGGACCCATAAATCCCTTTAGTAGGAATAGAACCACTTCTTAATGTGAATGTGGATCAATTCATCTAGATAGGGTCAAGATGAATAAACCACTTCTTGGTGTGAATGTGAGTCAGTGCATGTGGATGGGGTCAATTTTACCAAATCAACAACGCAGTCATAGAGGTAGTGGAGAAAATGGAGGACAACGTAGTAATATTGGAGGTTAGTGGACATGTGTGTAGCATCATTATTTTGTGGGGCCAAGAGGGTGAGGGATGAAAAGCATATACTTAAGGGGATGGTAGCCATAAAGAGCATTCTAAATATTGATATTGTATTGTCATTTACAACTTTTTGCATGCTTTAGCTGTTTAGCTAAGTTTATTGTGATGTTTAGACACGGGTGTCTCCGAGCGGAGATCCCACCCTTATCCTTAGGGGAATTCAAGTGCCCACTCAGGAAAGGTAATTTCTGAGTAGCAGTTCAACATCCAGCATCAGGCCATCATTCTGTCCCTCCATGTAGCAGAAGTCACCTGCAGGAATTACACATTCCAACAGTAGGGTTTGAGAGGAGGAAGGAAGTTCCAAGCATCTCAGCTTGGAATCCTGTGTGGGGATAAAACATTCACTTCTGAGTATATTTCAACATCTTGAGAGTATTATTGTATTATTTGGAAGCAGGCCAATAATTTTCCCCTCTTTGGCAGCACAGTCATCTTCAACATTTTGTAGTCTAGTAGTGTAAGCTTCAGAGGTGGAAGGAAGTTCCAAGAATTCTAGCCTGGAATCCTGTGAGGGGATCAACCCTAAAATTTTTTAGCACATTTAAATATTCTAGATTAGTATCTCATCATCCGATATCGGGCCATACTACTGCCCCTCTTAGTAGCACAGTCTCCTTCAGAAGGATGAGGAAGGAGGAAGGAGGAGGCAGAAGGATCCAAGTTTCCTAGCTTGGAATCTAGTGAGGGGATCATCCCTTCATATATAGAGCTGATTGGGATAATTTGCACCAATTTTATCATTGTTTCAGCCATTTCCTAGAATTTACCCAACAACATTGTGTAAGTTAGCCAGCAGAAGTGTGCTTTGCAACCCTAGACGACCGAATTTCCAAAGTCAAAACCAAACCAAACCATTTCTAGGGTTTTATGGGTTTTTTGAGTAGAGTTCATGGTTAAAATATAGGATATTTCCGAGCACTCCAACAACCTCTCGCACATGGTTCTTCTTCCCAACAATAGTTTCCAACAGTACTGCACGGAGACAACCTTCTAGTAGCAATAATAGCAACCACATTTCCAGTGCTAGGATTTAGAGCTATTTCAACCACTTCTTGTTGGCTTGAGTGCATATTCTTTGGAGCACTGTGTAATTTATTTTTGTTTTTCATACTAATGATACGACCCAGTTGTTTCTTCTCATGGTTATGTTGTCTTAGTGTAATTTCCAGTTGCAACATATTTCTAGCATTTTCCAGATTCTAGTGTTATATTCTTGTTTCACTTTATTTGGAATGCTGCAGATGTTCTATATTCCTTCCTTTTTCATTATGTAATATTACAATGGTCTTCAAAAAAAACCCGAAGCAAACTTATACAAATGCGTGCACAGAGAATGCACAAACATTAACAAAATTCCACATAATCGCTATCACATTGGCGCATAAAAACAGAATAGAAGTCGATCCAAGTCACAATGTAGAAAAGACTTAAAAAGATCTATTATTTATCAACATTTAATCATAAGTTATCCAAATATCTTGCACAAAAGGTAATAAGAAACTTAGAACAATGTGGTATCAACAAAGCATAACAATAACCAACACAGATGCATAACACAAGAGGTTCGCCAAAATAGTTCCTTATATTATCTCCAGATATATCATTCAGTACATCAATATTATTTACAAAAAAAAACTTACCAAACCCTTACAAAACCCTTCCGTGCACACAACCAGTGGAGTTCGCACACAACCAGGACAGGTCTCTGTGCACATAGCCAACAAGAGCATTTTATCCAACCCTAACTTGATGAGACTCTTACAGAATATTTTCGATCAAAATCATAAATTATCTTTCAATATCATGAAATACTTAGCTTAGACATATTCTATCTATTTATATGCGCCTAACGCACAAATACTATGGTCACAAACCATGGTTTGAGGCCCACAGTTGACATTTAAGTCTATTTACACAAAAATAGGGAACTTTGACCACCCCAAAGTCCCTTGACTTACTTTGCGCAACACGCACATACAAAATTATCCAAAACGAAGATTTGAAACTTGTGCCTTAGGGGACCCCGCTCCAATAGGGCCCCAACACAAACATGTGACGAGTTCTGATTCACTAAGGCGTGGGCGCAGGGTTGTCCCTGTACGGCTTCAGGGGACTTCCATTAACATATCCGAGGAGGAATTGACCATTCAAGGTGGCCAAGCACACACCACTAACATCACAACATAAGGGCGAAGCCAGTGCGTGCACAATTTCCCGTGGTGGAGCAAGAATTTACTTTCATATAATAAGACCAAATGCCCTACTTGGAATACCTTCTGTCTAATGTGCCAATCATGCCATGCTTTTTCATGTGCCTTCTGGACTTTCTGGTGATAATTTGAAATAAACTGACCTTCTTCCAGAGAAACCATCTGTGCCAACTGTTCTCCTTGAGCATCTTCTTCTGCCATATTTTTGAATGCCGCAATGTGCAAACCAAGGACGATGAATTACATTGGAAACACCAATATTTTGTTGAATGCTTCAATATTTTGTTGAATTCTTCAACCGTGCCATTTGCATGTCAGTGGTACAGGGTACTCTTCTGATGGCACATCATGAACTATTTTGTGAGTGCTTCAATGGTTTCATTGAAAAAATGCATGCCCTGGTCACTGATCAAAATCTTGGGTCAACCAAACAATGTAACAATGTTTTCAAATATGAATTGCGTGATAGTATTAGCATTGCATTCCATACAGGTTTGTCTTCAATCCATCTGGTGACATAATCTATTGTTGTGATGATGTAGTGCGTGCCACTGATCTTTCCAGGGGGATTGATAGGGCCAAAAAAATCAATAGCCCATTTTTCAATAGCCTACAGGGCCATCTGGGGATGCAGGGGAATCCTCCAGGTTGGTCATTTCTTCACTAGTTTCAATGCATGACAGGTGATCTCGCCCAACATTTAGGCATCTAGGCTTTACCACAATCTCAAAATCATATTCTTGAAACAATAACAACCATTGGCAGATCTTCCCCCCAAACACAGGCTTGTTGACCAGGTATTTCAAAGCAGAATGGTCAATGACCATCTTAAAGTGGCCTCCTAATAGGTAGTGGTGGTACTTCTGCAATGCATACACCATAACTAGCCGTTCTCGTCCTGTGGTTGAATATTTCTACTCTACACTTGATATTTTTCGACTACCATAGGCAAGGGGTTGATCTATTTCACCTATGGCTCGCTGTTGAAAATGAAATTATAGGGGATGATAGACCCTATTTCATTGGTCCTAGGGATGATGTCTAGTTTGACCAGGTCTTGGGGGATGATGCCCAAATTCACTGTTGTGAAAATAGCTCCAAAAAGAGAAGAAAAGAGATATCAACGCCTTAGAACCAAGCCAATTCGAGGGGGAAACCTCCAATATATTACATGAATGAACAATTATTGGATGATTCAAATTACAAAACATCCTTTCTATATATAAGAGTCCATGGGGCCACAATGTAATCCTAGCCGACCTAACAATAATAATTTAAGGGCACAATAATAACAATATGGGGGTTACAAGGGTACAATAATAACAATAAGGGGTTACACTAACAACAATAAGGGACTATACTAGTAATATAGGGACCTAACATGCCCCTCTCCTTCAAAAAAGTGTTGTCCTCAATGCTTGAGTAGCTCTGGGTGCTTCTGTATAAAATTCTCATCCTCCCATGTAGAATCTTCAGTGGGTAAGTTCTTCCACTTGATGAGATACTCTGAAATCGATCGATTCCGTAGTTGTCGAGTTCTTGTTTCCATGACCGCTTCTGGTTCCAATATGATTTTTCCTTCCTCATCAAGTTCTGGCAATATTGTTTGAACTGGAAGATTTTCACCTATAACCTTCTTTAAGCATGAAACATGGAAAACTGGATGCACTCATGAAGAAGAAGGAAGCTCCAATTTGTATGCCATAGTACCAATATTTTGCAACACCTTGTAAGGACCATAGTACTTTGGCGATAATTTATTATCCTTCTTAGCTTGCTTGAGGGACATTTTTTTATATGGTTGTAGCCGTAAAAATACCCAATCTCCTACATCAAAACTTCTCTCGCTGCGATGTTGATCTGTCTATTGTTTCATTCGATTTTGTGCCAAATTCAGGTTATCCTTTAAGAGTTGGAGAACTTCTTGCTGATGCTCGATGTGATCTTCCACTGCTTGAACCTTCGAATTTTCCCTTAAAGATGATGTGATGGATGGTGCATGATATCCATAAAGTGCCATAAATGGGGTCATTTTTGCTGCAGTATGGAAGGAAGTGTTATACCACCATTCAGCAAGAGGTAACCACTTGACCCATCGTGTTTGTTTATCAGATACAAAACAACGAAGATATCCTTCCAAACATTTATTTACGATCTCAGTTTGACCATCAGATTGAGGATGATAAGATGAGCTATGAGCTAATTGAGTACCCCAAACAAGAAAATAACTCCGTCCAAAAATTTCCAGTAAAAATGGGATCTCTGTCGCTCACAATAACCCTTGGGCTTCCATGTAGCTTTTGAATTCTGTCCATAAATGTAGTAGCAACCGTACTTGCTTTAAATGGATGAGATAAAGCACAAAAGTGTGCATACTTGGTAAGTCTATCAACTACCACCATGATGACACTCTTTCCTTCGGACTTAGGTAAACCTGTGATAAAATCCATTGAAATCTCCTCCCAACGTTGACTTGGAATGGATAAAGGTTGTAGAAGTCCCGGGGTCTTAATTGTCTCAACTTTATTCTGCTGGCAAACCAAACATTCCGCCACAAACTTTTGAATATCATATTTAAGGCCATCCCAAAAAAATTCTTTCTTCACCCTGTGGTAAGTTTTTAGAAATCCCGAGTGTCCTCCTAAAGGAGAAGTGTGCAATTCCAGAAGAATCTTTTGTTTTAGATGGGAATTCTTACAAATATATAAGCAATCTTTGTACCATAAGGAATCATTTTTCCAACTAAATGTATCAGATGTACTAGGATCTTGCTGCAACTTTTGAATGAGTGTCCATACATCTTTTTCCTTCTTCCATTCATCTCTTCCTTCAGTTATCTACAACAAAATTTAGCTTCCTTTTTGTATATTATTTCAAAGTCATAGTCTAACATCTGCGGACGATTTTTCTCGTTTCTTCGAAGATAGTCTTTGTTCCAAAAAGTGTTTAAGACTATCATGATCAGTTTTTACATTGAAGTGTCTTTCCATTAGGTAAGTTCTCCATTTCTTTAGTTCATGTAGTATTGCTAACATTTCCTTCTCATAAATAGGTTTCTATAAATACTTTCCTTTGATTGCATGACTTTCAAAAGAAATGGGTCTTCCTTCTTTCATTAAAATAGCACCAATTCCATTTCCTGAGGCATCACATTCTACAATAAAGGTTTTTGTGAAGTCTGGCGTAGCTAAGACTGGTGCTAGGCACATTGCCTCTTTAAGATGTTAAAAGGCCTTAGTTGCTTCAGGAGTCCATGAAAATGCATCTTTCTTCAATAATGTTGTTAGAGGTGCTGCTATTCTCCCATAATTCTTAACAAAATTTCGATAATGACCTGTTAACCAGGGAAATCCTCGCAATTGCTTTATGGTTGTGGGAACTTTCCATTCCTTAAAGGCTTTAATTTTTTTAGGGTCTACCTTAACACCCTCATGAGATACAATATGACCCATATATTCCACCTCTTACACTCCAAAGAAACATTTGGATGTTTTTGCATATAATTGTTTCTCCTGCAATAGTTTAAGCACCCTGTCAACATGTTGAACATGATCCTTCCAGGACCTGCTGTAGATTAGTATATCATCAAAAAATACTAGCACAAATTTTCTAAGGAAGGGTTTGAAAATGGAATTCATCAACCCTTGAAATGTAGAAGGTTCATTGGTAAGGCCAAAAGGCATGACCAAAAATTCATAATGACCCTCATGAGTTTGAAATGCTGTTTTTGGAATATCTTCAGTCTTCATTCTAATTTGATGATATCCTGAACGAAGATCCCACTTGGTAAAATAAATTGCTCCATGTAATTCATCCAATAATTCATCAATCATAGGAATGGGAAATTTATCTTTAATGGTGAGCTTATTGAGCTCCCTATAATCCGGACACATGCGCCATGATCCATCCTTCTTGTGTACCAATACTACAAGAGCAAAGAAAGAACTTTGACTAGGTTGAATTATACCCACCTCTAACATTTCTGCAATCATACGTTCAATTTCGCTCTTTTGGACATAAGGATATCTATAAGGCCTGATTTTTGGAGGAACACTTCCTGGAATCAAATGAATAGCATGATCATGATCACGAATAGGTGGGAGCCCTTTTGGAGTTTCAAAAACCTTGGAATGATTGTCCAAGACTTTTTGGAGATCTGCAGAAATAGATGATTTTGATGTTGGAACTTCTAGTGAGCATAATTGTGAAATTATGCCTCGTTGTTCTTTCTTTAGAAGCTTTGTCATGACATTAGAGCTTATTATCCTTCCTGGCTTCCCTTCAATACCCCGTAATTCGACTTCCTTTCCTTCTGAAAAAAATTTCAAGAAAAGTTCTTGAAAGTTAAAAGCTACCGTCCCCAAAGATTGTAACCATTGTACTCCTAGTACAACATCAGCACCTCCCATAGGAATGGAAAGCATTGGACTAGTCAATACATATTCCCCCATGGTTAGCTTGATATTATGGCATTTTCCAGAGCAATTTATAGTTCTTCCATTTGCAACCATCACTTGACATTCTGGTGCTGGGTATAGGAAACAATTTAATTCCTTGGCTACCTTACAATGAATAAAATTATGGGTGCTACCTGAATCAATCAACACTATTACCTTTTTCTTCTTGATATGTCCTTCTATCTTGAGATTTTGAGGAGTGTTAATTCCTACCAGTGCATTACATGATATGGTCGGAGTCATTTCTTCCTCTTCTAGGGCTGGTTCCTGGTGTATATCCTCTTCTTGTTCATTTTCTTCTTCCTCTTAACAATCTATGTAAAATAATTTCTTCTCAGCACACTTATGACCTTTAGTGTATTTTCTATCACAACTATAGCAAAGCCCTTTTGCTCTTTTTTCTTCCAATTTTTTTGGTGTCAACCTTGTAGGTTGTGGAAATATAGGAGTAGCAACACTTCCCTCTTTATAGAAGTGAGTGGTAGGCTTCCTTGTCACCATAATTTTACATTCAATTTTTCTTGCCAACCTAAATGCCTTCTCCAATGAATCAGGTTCCAAAACACGAACATCATGTTGGATGTTATCCTTTAAAGTAACTATGAAGAGATCAATCATGTGTTCCTCTGGAATATCAGTTACCCTTATATTCAATTTTTGGAAGTCCTCAATGTGGTCCCCCATTAAACCCTTTTGTTTGAGATTTATCAATTTCCTTAAGAAGGTGTTGCTCTTTGTATCCACATAATGTGCTATCATTTCCTCCATAAAAATTGACCAAGTGACAATTTTTTTACGAGAGAAAAGTCATCGATACCATACAAATGTATTTTGTTCTAAATGTAAAGTTGCAATGCAGACCTTTTGTGTGTTTTGCAGATTATGGAGATCAAAATATTGCTCCATTTGTAGTATCCATGTTACAGGATCCTTTCCATCAAACTTCCTCATATCCATTTTTAGAATATGGTGGTTCTTCCTGCCAACATTAGATTTTATGAAATCATGATTAACATTTATTTTGTTCTCATCATGATTTTCCTCTACTATCTTTTCACCATTAGGAAACATTTCTTGTATCAACTTTTTCAAACCTTCCATGTCTACTTTTAGATCATTCTTCATGTTTTCCATTTTATCATCAATCTTAGCTTCCATGTCATCCATCTTAGATTCCATGCCAGCTTCCATGCCATCTATCTTAGATTCCATGCCATTCTTCAAACCATCCATCTTAGATTCCACGTATTTCTTCAAACCATTCATCTTAGTTTCCACACCTTTCTTCAAAACTTCCATGTCATTTTCTATTTCTCTTTACGAGAGCGAAAATTGTTGCACTTGCTCTTGTAATTTTGATATGTCATGTTGCCATTCTTCGTCTTCATGAGTCATAGTAGAGCTTTCTAAGGGCTTAATGGGTGTTGAATTCTTTTTAGGGGCCATTTTAGAATCCAATACTGATATCGTTTCTACAATATGCCCTTGGAATCAATTCAACTTGATTGTTCAAGAAGACTTATGCAATTCAGAAAAAAAAAGTACACACCTTTTACTTGCTTTTGAGGAGCTCGATATTGAAATTGAATTATATCTATAATTGTGGATTCTCAATATCTGAAATTCAGCCCTATAGTATCCCTCTGAATTTTCTTTCAAATGCCATATGTATGATATGATTTGGATTCTTCAAGGAAAATTTATGTCCAATGTCCCAAAATGACCCAATTTTGGACTGGTTCAGTAAAGAGAACTTGTATGACTTTCCACGTGTCACTGATTCCTCCTTTGGCTATGAAATTGATAGACTGAAAAATACAGTCTGTGTATTTGCAGCCACGTTTTAGAGAATTCCAATCCGATGATCAGAGAGAGAGCTATGAATATTTTCCCACGATCACCTCTTTGAGATGAAATTCAGAAGCCTCAAAAAGCCCTAACTTTCACAGGTCATATCTTTGAAAATATTGCAAACCAATATCTGAAAGTTTGTGATGATGTTCCTCAGGATTTAGGCTTCGTACTCTAAAAATTTCAGCTTCTGAAAATTCATAGAAAAAAAATTATTACGAAAATACCACGATGACCTGTTCAGGATAAATTCAGAAGCCTACAAAATGACATAACTTGCACCGATCATATCTTCGAAAATATTGCGAACCAAGCTCTGAAATGTTGTGACAATTTTTCTCAGGATTTTTTATTCGCACTCTAAAAATTTCATATTCTGAACCTTCGTAGAAAAAATGTTATAGCGAAAATTCCACGATGACCTACTTGGAGCAGCGAAACCCTAGAATCTCAAAGCTCTAATACCAAATGTTGTGAAACCAGCTCCAAAAAGAGAAGAAAAGAGATATCAACGCCTTAGAAATAAGCCACTTTGAGGGGGGAAACCTCCAATACATTACATGAATGAAAAATTCTTGGATGATTCAAATTACAAAACCTCCTTTCTATATATAGGAGTCCATGGGGCCACAATGTAATCCTAGCCAACCTAACAATAATAATTTAAGGGCACAATAATAACAATATAGGGGTTACAAGGGTACAATAATAACAATAAGGGGGTTACACTAACAACAATAAGGGACTATACTATTAATATAGGGACCTAACATTGACATATAACATCTTTCCCCTAAAGCATGAAGTCAGAATAATAAAATATTTTTTGAATGAGTTTCTTTACGATGTGATGGGCTAGAACTGAAGTGGAGTGGCGACCTACATCAATCTTACAATACATTACATCATTATATTTTCATCTTAATCACGAATTGTTGAGGGAGGCATTCCCATGCTCAACACATAAACTATCTAATAACATGTACATAGTGCAGAAAGTCATTTACATTGGAATGTTGTCCAATATAGACATGCCTACAAATATAGGCCCATGTTTGGATGACGATTTGTATGTAAGGTCACCGTACATATGATGTGTACAAAAATCCTGAAATCATATCCCAGATGGCTGAAAATAGATCCAGGGTCTTCTTATCTCGTTGACTCGACCATTCAGGTACAAGTCTAGCCATGTGAATATATGATTTGTAGTCGAAAATGGTAAGACATTGTTTGATTACCAGCCAATGATGTGAGTTGTTAACAAATGCGAGAGAACCACCATTAATGCTAATGGCCCTCAAGGTACTGTAGTAAATTTCGTAAGGCGTGAATATATGATTTGATGTTGAACGCCAAACAAAATATTTCGGTCAAAGGTCCAGAAGCAAGGATCTTGTCGATGCTGTAACAAGCCTCATGGTACTGGAAGATGATGTTTCTAAGTAAAATTCCTACATAATTATTTTATGTCAATAGGAAACCACTTTATCATGAAATGGGAGTTACTGATTTCAGAGACAAAATGTGACTTGATATAGCAATGTTCAGGGATGACTGTCATGAGAATGAAGGTTTATGAGTATTGCAAAAGGATGAGTATTCATTGGATGACTTCTCTTGAACATATCGCCGACACTGAGATGAGTTGGCAGCATTGACCCAAAACCAATGTGAAGGTATGATGAACCATAAGTATGAATGAATTTTCAAGAAGATTACCCAACCCAAATAGTCATGATGATGGAGTGAAGCGTCATGTTCAAGAGCGACTTGCTACCGTAAAAGTTCTGTTCACTTTCCCAAATTTTCCCTGGTCATTTGTTGACCAGTACCTCTTTATTTTTTAACAAGCTTGAGGAGGATAACATATTCTTGATCTATAATTAAAACCTTCGAGAAAATAATGTATCACTATTTAATAATTTAATGAGTCTATTGATGAATGAAACTTGATTCTTGCCATGATCGACAAGACCATCACTATTTTATGTTTTAACAAGCCTAACGAAAGTGACAACATGGTCCTTTTTCATATTTAGAGAGTTTGAAAAAGAGGAAAAAAGAAAACTCCATAAGTAATTTTTCATAAAGTTGTCGCTTAGATCCAAAAAAGTGTAAAATAATATTTGAGAGAACCTCCTAGCCATGTTCGACTAAGGTTTTCCTTTTTTGTAAATAATCTATTTCAATCCAGAAAATGGTTAAACTTATACTAGTAGATATCAATTCATTTAATTTTACAAGCTCGAAAAGACAAGTGCTCGGTAATATTTTCACATTATCGGAGTTTGAAAAGAGCTAAAAGAGGACTCCAAGGGTTCCTTTTTCGCTGTTATCGAAGCTTTAAAAAGAGATAAAAGTGCACTTCAAGTCCTTTTTCTTTTTTATCAAAGCTCAAAAAATAAGGATAAAAATATGCTTTGTGGTCAAATCATTCTTGAAATAAATGTGCACGACTAATCTTCTCATCAGTTGCAAACCTGTTTAGAACAACATAAAAATGGATTAAAAATACCTGTTTCATGATAAAATTTGAATAAAACCATAGTCACAACAATAAATATGACTTGCAAATAATTAAATGACTAATTAAAAGAGTTTTACTATTCATTTTTTCCATTTGAAAGTTACCATTTTCATTTTGGAGCTCTGAACCTGTTTTTTCCCCCGAACTTTAGCTATTGATTGCAATTGATTATGTTGACGGTTTTCATATCTATTTAATCTATTTTGGTGTCTTAAACCCCCTATTTCTTTCAGTATTCATTTCATTTCATTTCATTGCAATTTTTTAAGGATTTGGGCCACTTAGTGTAAATTATTTTTCAAAAGAGGGAAACACACCCTTGGGCTTCGAAAAATGCATTGGAATGCACTCAAAATGAAGCTTAAGTGCATATAAAATGCACTGTCTATTGACCAAGACTGCATTGGGCGCAATTCACATTTTTTATTCTTGCTTTGTACCCAAAAGTTTCCTAATTTTTTGCATGAAAAGGAGTCTAATGAGTCTTATGGTTATGTTTCAGGGATTCATCGGAATAGAATGAAATTTACTTGGAGAGAAAGAGAGCATGAAGAACAAAACATGATTTCCCTTAATGATTTGAGTACTGTAAGAGCCCTCAGGGATTGTGGGTTATTAAATTACTTCCTCTTATTAGGTATGAGGGAACAAATGGAACTTTTATAGTTCCTTTTTTGTGCATTGGATCTGACAATTGAGGCATTTCACATTAGGAACAAATTCATTCTAGTTACAGCAGAGGACATCTATTTTCTGACAAGCTTGTCAAGGAGAGGCTTACCCATTTCTCTCTCAGGATCTTCTCTTAGAGGAGATACGACGAGAGACTCTATTTTGCAGTATTTATACCCAGGGGCAGAGCCTAGCAAGGATGGGAAAATAAACATCCGTAAAATTCGTGATTTTCCATTGAGAACCATCTTATTCACGATCGCAAATATTGCTAGTACCACTACACTACATGTAGCGAATAGATCTTATATGCAGTATGCACTAGAGTGCATAGAACCAACAGTTTTTAACTGGGATGAAGTTTTATTCTCTCAAATGAAATAATAACTGAGGAAGGCAAAGGGAGTAAGGAATAAAAAATTAAACTATGGTTCGATCCTCATTTCTTTTGCCTTAGAGTGGATTCCACTGATGCAACCTCAACATGTGATGTTGGGTGTATCTAACCCTAGAGATCTGAGGATGCAGATATGGGTATAACTGATGGATAGACATGCAGGCCAATCATCCATCATTTTCTCTACTGCATTCTTCACCTGGTTTAGGTGACAGATTATTTCCATCGATGAGTATGCATATGCAGATGTTGATTTTCAAGCAGATCCAAAATTAGCTTTACCAGAAGGCACTTAGTGCGGTAAGAATGTTTTTACCATGTTTTTCTTATTTTCCTAAGGATTATACATTTTTTCCCAAGAATAAACTAAATTTTAAATGTAATTCACATGTGGGTTGAGTTCAACTAGTGAAAGAGCCAGAGCATGGAGTGGATGAGCTAACAGAGAGGGCTGTCGGGAGAGTAGTCCTTTAGGATTTAGACATGGCTAAGACTCTTACTGAGCTTTGGCAGCACATAGAGGGGTTGACCTTCGGGATTCCAGATTTCTGGATCGAAGAGTTACCCATGCGACTGCAGCATCACACTATTGGCATTCCTAACCGCTGGATGCAGTTACTTAGTAGGATAGCTAGATAGATAGCATGTTACCATGAGCATCACTAGTTTACTTTTGACATATTGCATACATTTTGAGGTTAGATGACCAATGTGTCTTGGGCACAAATTTTTGTAAAAACCTATAACTATCTATATATTTGATTTCAATGTTTTCCTATGTTTATTGTGCAATCTTATTCAATTATGTGAATGTATCTTTACATGTTTTTCAAATGTTTTTTTATAACATAATTTGCTAGAGAATAAATCAATGTGTTCAAGTTTATGGAAATGTGTTGATATTGGATAAAATCAAAGTGTCTTTCCAAAATTCGAACTCTTAGGAATATACAATGCAGTGTTGTATTTCTAATTGTATAAACACTAGTAAGTTGTAATACCACAAGTTGTGAGTCTAACCTTATGATGATGCGATTAATACCAAATGAAATGGAATCAGAGAGAAGTTTGATCAACACACTATACTCATCAATATTTTTTGTAGATTGGCTGACACAAATCCCTTGAAAACTCACTAACTCGCCGTTCAGAGCGAAAATGGCCCACACTGTAGAGGATAGATTTTGTGTAGTACGACTAGCTACATTAGCATACCCAAAAAAATGGTTCCAAATATTTAGACATCTGTGATGAAATGTAAAGAAGATTACTAACATCAAGAAAAACATAAAAAACAAACTAAGACAATAAATGCAAATCAACAACATATATATACAATATAATACAAAACATTACTATGCTCATTGTTCACACTAGAAAATCGTACAAAAAAAACGACATCAAGTAATGTTGAGCCCAAGGATTTACATGACAAAGATACATTATGGAATAAAAAATATTAAGAATCTCTAAGGTTTGGAGCAATTCAAGATTGAACTAGTCATAAATGCCATAGTGCATGCTTTTTCCTTTGATAAGTGTGCTTTCTGCGTGCACTGGAGCCCGATAAGTGCAAATTCCTGGAAATGGAAAAAATCCCCTTTCCGGGACCACAAGCAGGCAAATGACAGTTTCTCCTTATGTGAAAGTTTCCTAAGGACAACACTAGTGCCTCCTTAGGCCTTGTGTGAGCACAAAAAAGAATATTTCAGCCCACAATGGAATATTTCCCCTCCCTTGGGTCACTATCCACCATGTACCAAGGGAGGGAAGGTGGTTTGAAAGCTCAACTATATAAACCCTCAAAGAGATGAACAATTTGTGAGCACAAGTTTATGCTGGCCAAAGTTTCCCAAGCAACACCAGCTGTTTGTGTGAACCAAGGAGCAGGAGCTGAAGAAGAGGACTCAATTTTTGGCCACCCAACAATTTCAGTCTATTGCAACATAGAAAGAGAGTTGAACTGCGTCAGAGGGCATAACTTGAAGAACAAACATCCTTGCGTTGGGTCCTAGAGCCTCTGCCTAGGCCCTTCAGCAAGTGGGTAGTATTTGTATTCATTCCAAGCATTCAATGAGAAGAAGGCCATCAAGCCATTGTTTACCTTGTTATTATTTGGAACTCTCTATTTAGCTTCTTTTTTATGTTTTTAGTTTTACTTTTTCAACGGAGCATACTTAAGTGTATTACTTCATTTTAAGTCTTATACTTCTGAGCTCCCCCAGATACTGCCTTTTACTTATGGTTTATAGAAAAGACCACATTCTCTAAATGTGTGTGATTTTGTACACTCGAGTGTCGAATCCACCACAACAGGATTGGCGACTCCACTGACGTGTTTCAAGTTTATGTGGTTGTGCCATTATTTGCAGGAGACCGTTAGTCTATGCTGGAGTGGAGCTGACAATCCTCTGACCCATCTTCCAGTCCCTAGACTCGTTGAAGTGGCAGAATGAAGAAGGTAGCTCCTAATTTTTTACTTGCAGGAATTTCCCGCGCTGTTTTTACACACAAACGCGTAGTGTACACGTTCAGGAGTGGCTTGCGCACAGGAAGGCGCACCTATCAGAAGGTTTTGCGTACAATTTGCAGAGAGATTTTTTCTCCATACCTGCTACATTTTTCTGCTTGTAATGTGTTGGTTAGCCCCTAATTTATTTTCCAACAACTGTGTTGATACCCCACAGCTTCTGAAGGCTGATTTTTGCTACTTTTTGTAGGCATTTAGTTAGTTTTCATTTAAGTTGATTTTTTGCAAAAAATATTTACATAGTTTAAGTAGGGGGCGAATTAACCATTGCTTTCCGAAAAATTTATGTTTTTGAAAATTCTGGTATGCACACTCAGTTTAACTATTCCAAGTAAGTGGCTCATGACCACACATGCATAAGCTAGTGTAGAAATTGTTTAGTTTAAATTTCAATTTTTGCATTTAGGAAATTACGGGATTAGGACTTAATTGCAAGTTAGAGTAAGTAATCTCTATTGTCTTTGCGCCATTGGGTGAACCTAGACAAGCATATGAACACTCTACATTTGTGATTTTTCATCTCCCTTTAGTCACTCACATAGACTAATTAGGAGGTTTTGGAAGTGACCCATTATCCACAAATGCTTTTTATTTGAGCAAGGAAAAACACAACATAGTTTAACTAGGGGGAAATTTGTAACAGATCACCGATATCCATATGTTCAAATTATGATATTTTTCACCATACGCTCACACACACTCACCCGCTAAGAAAATAAAGCCACCTAAAAATAACTTAAACCAACTCACTAAACTCTCCCCACAGGGGCCACAAGAGAAATTATAGTTTAAGTTAGGATCAAGGGGGTAGGCATCCAGTAAGCTGCCTTGATCATGCTTCACATTTGAAACATATAAGTTGTGTTTTTAGCGAGTTTAAAATCCACCTATCAGCCCATGGAAAAGAAAACCCAAGTGTAGCAGAGACCTGATTCAGAGGGGGTTAGGCTTAGGCACAGTGCGTGCGGTATCAGTTGGGGCTACCTGACCCATCTGATACTTGGTACTATTAGCTAACTACCAAGAAGCCCAATAATCGAATGCTCACGTGGGATCGTGGTTCTTAGTGGCCAAAACTAGGGCATCCTTTACCCTATAGGTGATGGTGTAGGCAAGCGCCAGACCCTCTACCCTTACCTTGGTTGATTCTCTTCGGATGACTGGGGGTGTCGCCAGTTCTTTCGGGACATTGTGCCAGCATCGAAAGAAATCCTCTCAAGGCCCAGTTACTTTTGAGAGTGTGAGGACATTATTAGGTCTTCTATGGTTTTTTGAGTATCACGCACAAATAGACGAAACCATTTTTCGCTTGGTTTATCACATAGATTAGATTAAAGGAAAAATCATTTCTTTTTTTTTGCTTTGTTTTATGTATGTGGCCATAAATTTGACGTGATCATAGACTCAATCCCCTCAAAAGTGTTTTCCAAAACCTAACTTGGATGATGCTCAAATGGTTCCAACGGAACCTCGTCGGTCCAGGCGTCTTTTGGACCTCCCCCCATTAACAGGAGGGGTTCCAAGTCTTTCGCCATTTAGGCATCAAAGAAAGAACGTTGCCACAGTGGTTGGTTCCTCCTTTCTTGGTTGGGAACCCTAGTCGGTCTCCCAACACCACACCGCACATCACTCCCCCCTCGTCCCCTAGGGGGCAGAAGAGTGTATCCCATATGGGAAGCCAGTTGAATTCACAACTGGGTACGTCATAGACTAACCCCCGTTCTAACTAGAACTTCGTGTCTTCACACGTTGCCATGGCGTCAACCTCTCAGTCAGCCTTCTTAGCGGTGTTAAATCTACCGGATTTAACCAAGCTCACCAATGAACCCATCGCACACGACCCCAATTGGCCTCCCATACCCACAAAGCTCCCTTCAGACATACCAAAGTTGAAGACAAGCAAGCAGAAGACCCAGGGAATCATATAATGACCTTTCACCTGTGGTGCTCATCAAATAACATCATTGATGATACTGTTCGATTGAAGCTATTTCAACGCACTCTTATGGGAGTGGCCGCGAAATGGTACGTCGAGCAACCCCCTGCTTCACATAGAACCTTTAGCGCCCTCGCTACTGCGTTCCTTACATACTTTCAGCTACCCATTCACCACGATTCAGGAATGGAATTACTCATTCATTTCAGAAAATCACCCTCTACCCACATTTCTGAACACCTCCATGAGTGGAGACGGCGTCCTAGCTTATGCAAAGCTCAACTTGACGACTGAGTCCTTTTAGATTTATTCTTGAAAACTCTAACGGTGGAGATTTCAAAGGATGTGGCGCAACGTAACCCCACATCCGAAGAGGATGTAATCAGTAAATCCCAACAGCTTGAACTGATTTATACACAATCAGGATACATATACAATATCCTACCTAACGCCCCGCGCCTGCAATCTTATCATGAATTTCCAGGTGCGTCGAACTCTGTAGACGGACTTATTGGGTCAATGACCCAAGGGTACCTAGGTAGCAGCAATCCGAATCTCGGTTATACACATGTATCTACCCAGGACATGTCTCAACCTGGATTTCAAAGTCATCATATGCAGCAGCAAAATTTGACTAATAGGGTGCCTGCGTATCACCAAGGTGGACCTTACCCTCCGGCCGGGGGGAACCAGTACGCAGGAAGAAAAAATGACTGAAGAACTCTCCCCCAATGGCCAAGTGCAAATATGGGACAACAATATGCTCAGTCCCAAGCACATAACCCACCAATGCAAAATAATGCATAGGTGAACTTTGTGCAGCCATCCCAAGATCAACCACACCAGTATCATCAGGAGAATTACCCTCCTAATGTGGTCAAAATAAAGGTAAAAAACAAACCCAAAGGGAACCCTGAACAGGGGGGCAACATTCAACAGTGCCCACCACGACCCCGACCTGGAGATAACTTCAACCAGAATCAGAACCAGGAGCCAAGTAATGCTCAAAAGCAAGGCAAAAGGCCACCTCTATGAACAAACCATTCTTGTTCGATATGTGGTGAGTACGGGCACTATACTCACCACTATCCCGAACACCCTGAGCTTAAAAAGCTTTAGAGTAACCGAGGACAAGGAGGATCTTCCCAAAAAACTGTAATCACGCAAGAACCCTTCCCCCATCAAGGAACGGTCAGCACTCAACAACAAAACCCCAACGATTTCGAGAAAAACTGCCATGAAATTTACATGGTCGGCGAAGAATTTTTTTTTCAAATAGGGAATCGTACCTATGACACCCCACCAGACACTAGTTCGTTAGGGGCTAGTACATCTGCGCTGACTACACCTTTAACCATTCCAAAGATTCCTTTAGAACCATTTCCAAAAATGGTTAAAGGGCCTAATAGGTGAGCAGGTAACTACTCCAAGGTAGCCCACAATTACAGTATCGTAGATGATTTAGCCCAGTCACCTGCTGCTATGTCTGCTTTGGAGGTACTGTAGTCATGCCCGAAGTAGCAGAAAGCCCTACTTTCTGCCTTAGGTGTCGTCGACCCTGCCGACACGCGCATGATGGATTTTGATTTAGACAAAGCCACCCCTAGGCTTCCCTCTATGATTGCCTTTCAGATACCAATATAGGTACAGAATATCACTATTCACCGATGTGTCATAGATGAGGGTGCATCCACATGCATCAAAGAATGTATGGCAGAAGTTAGGAGCCCCAGAACTCAAACCTTCCATGATCGCACTCAGGGCATACGACGGTCGGCCCTCCACCCCCGCGGGTCTCTTTCAAAACGTACCGGTCTGCTTAGCCAAAAAAATGGTCTACATAGACATCGAAGTCTTGGACGTTCACTTAGATTACAATATACTCCTTGGGAGGAGTTACATGTACACCATGTCTGCCATAGCATCCTCCATTTTCCACATCATGATGTTCCCCCACGAGGATCGAATCATTACAGTAGACCAGCTGATGCACAATGAAAAGTGTCCCTTGACCAATACAGATATGGTTCTACCTTATGTAGACACAACCACTGATGGTATTTCACGGTATCAAGAATATGGCCCTGGCCAATTCAAACTGTCGTCCATCCTAGGATCCTTCCTAGGAGATCCTCCCATTATCCCTGAGGTATCACCCGATACCACAGTGGCCCCGGTATGCGTGATGTCCACGTCAAGCACCGAGGTTATTCAGGACACATACTCAAGTATTAATGACACCGAGGCATCAACTACTGCAGCCTCCTTAGTCTATGCCACCTCCCAAACTCCTTTCCTATACCCACCTCCTGGCTTCACCTCCTAGCAGGTCTTGGAAACACTGGTACTACCCAACATATCATTGGCATTCCCAGTGTGGTACCTCTTTCCCCATCCAAGAATGCCAAATACCAATTTTACTGCATTTGGATTAAAACCTCATGGTCTTGAGGAGCCCCAACCAACCCAAGCAGTAGTCGAAGCCGCCCCCACAAGGGAAATTCCTGCTGCAAAACTGACTCCCACAATAAAGAAAATTGCCAAGAAAGGAAAGAAAGTGGTGACCCTCACCATGTAGAGGGAGTAATCATCCTGCGCTATATGTGATGTCACTGGACACCCTACCCACAATGTTCGGAGTTGGACAAGTTAAAACCACTCCTCGGCTGCGAGGCAGGCACCTCAAAACGACATTCCCATAAAAAGGAACTTGCCACCAAAAGTACATGCAAACTGCTGCATACCAATCACGCATGCGCCCTCTATGGCATCTACGGGAACTACACCTATCGTTGCCCAGAGGTCCCACCATATAGGGACGCCTTACGTGCGGTTGAGAAATCCTATCAAAAGGATCCCTCCATCCAGGCATCTGGAAATGAACCGTGTACCATGCGGTCCCTAGAGGAGGAACGAAGGTCACGAGATCGAAAACCATTTGTCCCTCCTCCACCCAAGCCACCATACACCAACCAGGGAAAAGGAAACCTGGTTGCCTCATCTTCTTGAGATTCAGGCACATTGATTACTGCAGACAGCTTGGTCAGGTCTTTGACCTAAGGTCACCTAGGTAGTAGTAATCTATATTTGGGGAGATCCTAGACGGGGGGCACTAACCGGCAACGCCCTCCCCCATGATCTTAGTTTGGGGGAAATTGCAACTGAAATAAAAAATAGGATCCAAGTAACAGCTCTCAATAAACAGAGGTGATGCCACACATTCGCACTCCTGAAAAAATAAATATATTTTCAAAGCACCGACAGGTATGCACCCTCCCATATTCCTTTCCAAGATTCATGTTTTTCAATAATATTGAATGAAAAGAAGATGCTTTCACTTGAGGTAGTTGTTTTTGTAGGAAGAACCTGCAAACAATTTACAACAATCACCACCGAAAGTTCTGGAGCAGGTATCATTCTACCCTTAGCATGATAGAGTCCTAGAATCTTTGCATATCCTACCATCATATCTCCATCAGAAATAAAACCTAGGGTCCTCACACCCGACCATGTTTATCATCACCTCACCCTGCATATGATAAACGTCCTTGATGGTCAGTAGAGCCTCCCCTCCATGGCGATCGTCGGCTCAAGTAGACCATACATCACTCCACAAAGTGACGCCATGGCCATACCATTTTAGTCTGGGAAGCACCTCATGCCCATCCATATATCATGCATAAGGTCAAGTTCACCATTCCAACTCAACCCCCTTCCCGGATGACCAGGTTGTACAAGTAGAATGAAAGCATGCCTCTACGCACCGCATTTGGCCCACCATACCTCCATCAACATTAATCCATCTGTGACATCTTTCGCTTCATCAACCCCACACATGATACCAGCCAATGGGACCCCTACCCAAAGCAAAACACCGTCCTCACACCATCAAGTGAGCGACCCTCTTTCAAGTTTTGGGGTGCCGGTCTCTGTGTTTTGTACAAAGAGCACAAACAACGCCCTTTACCTCTTCGCCCTCATATTGCACTTTTTTCTCCCATGGAAGAAATCCCCCATATCCCTTGGTCAAATTATTTTGTACCCTCCATGCATGCACCATTATGACAATCATGGCTGGTACATACCCGCCCTGGAAGTCCTACCTACTCCAGGGATTTTTTCCCTTCAAAAAATACCTGTGACGGCTACCAAGCTGCTCAAATATACTTTGACCCCGGACCAATGAATCCCCATCATCCGTTTTCATCTACCGCTCACCAACATGCCTATGTTAAACCCATTATGGTTCAGTTAAGGCTTCCTTTTTTTCGACATCAACACCTATTTTCCAGAAAGGGAGCGGTACCTTGGATAGCCCCTCCCTACATAAAGGGGTATCCTCCGGTAGCACTATGGGAGACATCATTGTCCATAGATTTCATCGATCCTCTTGAAATTCGACTACAACAGAACCTTTCATGTCACGATGGTATTGTACCTTACAACCATTGCACTTTGATCAAGATCCGTCGAAGACTCGTGCCTTTATAAGAATCTCTGAAAACAATGCTTACATGGGAAGGTCCCAGCCAGTACATATGCATACATTGCATAGTGATCTGCCATACCAAGATTACGCATATGGGTACCACATTCCACCTATCGTCAAATAAAAAATGCCCTTGAGGGCGTCAGCAGTTGTCGTCAACAACCACCAACATCACTACTACAATAGTGACAAAGATAGCACATGTATCTATCAATTTTGTTTAACTAGACATAGCATCACGAGCATGGGACATGCCCGCCTCATTGAAATTGTGCAAATATGTTGTATATTTTGTCTACTTGCAGGGGGTCCCCTAGGAAGTTGTTATTTCGGAACCAGTGCAAGATGTTTTCCTTGTACACGCAAGCCTCTCTCTCTCTCTCTCTCTCTCTCTCTCTCTCTACGTACAATACAGAAAAGAAACTATAATGTATTTCAGCTATACAGTTCTTCCTAGACCTCACACATTTGAGGGCATCTGTTAACACTAGAAAATCGTACAGCAAAAAATGACATCAAGTAATGTCGAGCCCAAGGATTTACAGGACAAAGATACATTATAGAATAAAAAATATTAAGAATCTCTAAGGTTTGGAGCAATTCAAGATTGAACTAGTCATAAATGCCCGAGTGTGCACTTTTTCCTTCGATAAGTGTGCCTTCTGCACGCACTGGAGCCCGATAAGCGTGCATTCCTGGAAATGTAAAAAAGTCCCTTTCCGGGACCACAAGCAGGCAAACGACAGTTTCTCCCTATGTGAAAGCCACCTAAGGACAGCACCAACGCCTCTTTAGGCCTTGTGTGAGCACACAAAAGCATATTTCAGCCCACAATGGAATATTTCCCCTCCCTTGGGTCACTATCCACCATGTACCAAGGGAGGGAAGGTGGTTTGAAATCTCAACTATATAAAACCTCAAAGAGATGAACAATTTGTGAGCACAAGGTTATGCTGGCCAAAGTTTCCCAAGCAACACCAGCTGTTTGTGTGAACCAAGGAGCAAGAGTTGAAGAAGAGGACTCAATTGTTTTCCACCCAACAATTTTAGTCTATTGCAGCATAGAGAGAGAGAGAGTTGAACTGCGTCAGAAGGCAGAACTTGAAGGAAAAAAATTCTTGCATCAGGTCCTCGAGCCTCTGCCTAGGCCCTTCAGCAAGTGGGTAAGATTTGTATTCATTCCAAGAATTCAATGAGAAGAAGGCCATCGAGCCGTTGTTTACCTTATTATTTTTTGGAACTCTCTATTTAGCTTCTTTTTTATGTTTTTAGTTTTACTTTTTCAACAGAGCATACTTAAGTGTATTACTTCATTTTAAGTCTTATACTTCTGAGCTCCCCCCAGATACTACATGTTACTTATGGTTTAGAGAAAAGACCACATTCTCTAAATGCATGTGATTTTGTACACCCGAGTTTCAAATCCACTGCAACACTCATGATTAAGCATAGTAATGTTTCAGATACAACCCATTTCAAGGTTGCGCCAACAGAATTCCATCATAATCTACCAACGTGTAGGCACCCTTAGCAAGAAATATTTTGAAAAAATAAGAGCCATGCCATAACGGCTCAAATTTCCCTGTACCTATTGCATCAGCTTCCTGATCATAAAGAAGGACCAAGTTTCCCTCTGAGAAAATGTGAGGTTGGACATGCTTGTCGTATTTTTCCTTTATACGTCTTTTATGCACTTCATTGGAAAATTGAGCTTCACGATGTGTTTCATCAATATGGATGAGGTTAAAAAGATGCGCTTCTTCAACAGAGGTGTCAGGTAACAAGTCGATTGTGAGTTTTAATGACAATATTTCACATTGGATTGGCAAGATAGCTTCCAAACCATACACCAATTGAAAGGCGGTGAATCTGGTTGCGTTTCTCACTGAGGTTCTGTATGCCCACAAGGTCGAGTACAATATTAAATGCTAATTTCCTTTATAAAATCCTATGATTCGTTGAAGCACTCATTTAAGAATTTTGTTAATAGCCTCAACTTTTCCATTTGATTGTGGATAATAAGGAGTAGAACTATCAAGAGACAATCCTAACTTGGCAGTCAACTATCTCATCATGTGATTACAAAGATTCTTACCATGATCTGTGACTGTAGCTTGTGGGACCCCAAACCATGTAATGACATGATTAAATAAAAACAATGCAGTTGTTTGTCCTATGTTGTTGAATGTAGGCATCACTTCGACCCACTTGGTAAAGTAGTCTACTGCTACAATAATGTAACCATGCCCCTCGGATGAACAAGGGTTATAGGTCATTAAGTCAATGCCCCATTTCAAAAATGGTCCCATAGAGACAAAATGATGCATTGGCGTTGGTTGTTTGTAGATTTTACGATCAAATATCTGGCACGCATGACAACTTTTAACCGTGAGGATGCAGTTGCAAAATATGGTAGGCTAAAAGTAACCGACGTGGAGTATCTTCTGTGTGGTAGTGTATCGAGACAAGTGTCCACCACAAGCCCTAGCATGACAATCATTTAAAACCTATTCGGCCTCCTCATAAGTGAGGTACCTTCTTAAAATTGTATCGACACCATGACGATAAAGCATATCGCCGACGATCAGATAATCTTTGGCTTGGTATCAATACATCACTAGTCAGAGTGAGAGGTATGAAGACAGAAATTCCGGGTTTGGATATAAATGATAAAATCTCCATACTAACGATCAGATGATCTGATCAGAAACATAGACTCGTCAGGAATAGATGGTTCCGACGTAGTAGTAGTACTATCAGAGGGAAGGTCACAGAGAAGCTCAACCAACACTAAAGGCTTCTTTGACTTGGATTTGACGAATTCCAAATCAAATTATTGCAAAATGACAATCCATTTTGAATACTCCCCCCCCCCCAGCAATTGACGTGATAAGATGTAAGTCATGGGGTTGCAATCCGAAATGACAATGGTCTTCCAGAACATGATATAGTGGCAAAATATTTGGATAGCTTGAACAACCGCCAAGGCAAGCTTTTCTACGTACGAATAATTTACTTTCGTATGATTGAGATTACGACTCAAATAATAGATCGAATGTTCTATCCCATTTTCTACTTTTACTAATACCATATAAATGGTCATATCAGCCACAAAAATATATAATAAATAATCACTCTGATAATTGAGGGGATACATTAATGACACCCGGACAAGAGTATCCTTGACAACATCAAAAGAAGCTTACGCAACTTGGTCCCAATGGAATGGAATCCCATTTTTCAAGAGCCGAGTAAATCCTTTAGCCATTTCGGCATAGCTGGGTATGAACCTCCTCAGGAAGTTAGCCTTTCCCTGAATTTTCTATAACTGAAGCAAATTTGATGGCATAGGAAAATAAAGAATGGCTTGGACCTTCAGTGGGTCTATTCGAATTCCTTCTTTTGAGATAACAAATCCTAGAAAACAACTAGAACCAACACACAAAACACATTTATGTGGATTGAGGTGTATTTTGTAGTGTCGAAAGCGTAAAAATAACTCTTAGATGCATCGGGTGATCAGTCTGATTTCATGAATGCACAAGTAAATCATCTAGATAGGGTAGAGAAATGTTCTTGATGTCATTGAAATCATAATCCATTGCTCTCTGACAAGTTTCCCCAACATTCTTTGAACCAAACGGTAGTTTCCAATAAGCGAATGTGCCCCAGGGACAGATGAATGTTGTCTTATATTGGTCCTCTTGGTGGATATTAATTTGATTTTAGCGAGAAAATACATCCATGGATGAAAATATTTCGCATCCAGCACAATCTTCAATAATCTAGTCAATAAAGGGAGTAAGATAGTTGTCTTTTGGACAAGAAAGATTGATATACTGATAATCAACGCATACTCTGATGGTTCCTTGTTTTTTCATGACAGGAACGATTTTGGAAACCCACTCAGTTAGCAGAATAGGGTAAATGAAACAAGCACAGGAATTTTTTTCAACTACTGCTTTAATGGAAGCGACCTTCTTTGTATGAATAGGACGAAGGCATTGACGTACAGGCTTGACATCAGGGTACATATTAATAGTGTGTCCAATGATACTAGTATCTATGCTTCACATTTCCTCGTAACACCAAGAAAATACATCACGAAATTCATGAAAGAGAGAGCGATATGTTTCGAGTTCTAATGGAGAACAGGACACACCAACATGAATGTTTTCTACAATGCCAGGCTTGGTCAAAATATCAATAGAAATGGTTTCTTCAATATTTGGCAAATTTTTCTCGGAATCGATTGCATTAATAGGAAAAGAATTCGAAAAGAGATTTTTGATCAATGGGTGATATAGGTCACTAATATTATCCTCTTTATAATATGGAAGATGGGAACGATGACGATAATCTTCCCATGGTTCTCCTTCTGACATCATGGTTTCCAGAATATTCTCATCTATCAAGAAATTTGAGGAAAAAAGATCATACGGTGTACCAAAATCTAATGAAAAATCAACCCAAATGACCGACGATTGTGATTTCAGATTCGTCGCCCAAGCCAAATAGGTTGATTGCTATGCTGGAGCTGAATGACAAAAACTCATCCAATGTAACAACTTCAGAATCACTCTTACTCTTCCTTAAGCCAGATGGAGTGGAAGAGATCATGTAGCAGGTATCTATGCTTGCAATTTCTGCCGACGTCGCAGGTGGTGGTAATGCAAAGGTTCCCATGAGAGTGGAATCCTTTAAGAGTCCTACACCAATGTTCTGAAGTGCGAGTTGGGGTGTGTGAACTAACAAAACGCTTCCAGTTACCTAGGAACTAGAAGTAAAGAAGGAAATCTGATTGATGACTGTGATGACACCTTTATGTGGAAAGGCGATCATTCTAAAATATGTAGAGATGATCGCAGTCATAGCATATACCCATGGAATTTCGAGTAAAATATTGTAGTCAAGGGGTTCGTCAATGACCTCAAATTCAACATAATGCACGTAGATTATCCCTCATTAAGAATAGTACGATGAAAAAGGTGATTGATAACATTTACTTGGATGGAGAATTCCAATTCTACTATTAATTGTGGCACATAAACCGTATGATTAAATACTACAAGATTAGAATCAGTCGGATCAATTCCACCAATTTCTGACAACAAATACTGTTTCTGGGAGGGAAATTTTTTTAGCACCTCAAGCACTGACATAGCTGAAGGAGATTGAGCCAAATATTCAACTATATTATAATTTTGAGTAGCTCTAGCTCGAGGATTAAGCGTCGATTTATGAACAACTCCCTTCGATGGCTTGATTGTCAATTCAGGAATAGTAGGTGGTTGTACTGATTATGTAGACGAATTCGTGGTCGAGGTAGTAGGTTGATCAGTAGCTTGACTACTGTAATATTTATAACACGTTGAAACCAAAACATCAGTCAATGGCTTCATGACAAACAACATAAGCACTTTTGAACTAGAAGCTGGATCCGTAACAACCAAATTTGTGTCTAGATTCGGAAACGGATCTATCAACACAATTGACGCATGCAAGGTATTAACTATTTTTTAGACTTCAACGCATTGGGGAAAATATTGAACAAAGTGTTCCTCATTACATATTATGCAAGGGTAACGAGGTTTCTGATTTCCAGACAATTGATCAGATGATCTTTCCTGCGGGGTAGAAGTTTTCTTTTTCTTTGATTTCCCTTTTTTATTACTTCCAGGTTTCTTGTCACTTTTACCCTTGTCAGATGACATGAAATGGATTTTGGAAGAAGGCGCAGGATCAAATTCAATAGAGTGATGTGTGATTTCAGTACCGATCATACCATCTCTAGCATGAGAGTCCTTTGATGGAGGAGGAACAATGAAATTAGGTCATGACGCATTGGGAATTTTCTTGTAGAGTGTGCTAGACTAAGTATAAATCAAGTCTAAATATTGGGCACAAGAAATGACTTGCTCTTCAGTGACGACGCCACCCTTATCCACATCCTCAGTTATAGATGACAACGGGGACTTAATGTACCACTCAGCAAGGAGCTGATTAGGAACAAATGTCTTAACCATTCTACGACGACGACGCCACTCATGAATATGATCAGAAATGTGAGTAGCATTAGTCTGTTTAAAATTGGTTAAGAGTTCCATTCCAGTTTTATATCATATGGGTAACTGGAAGTGAGTCAAAAAGACAGTAGCTAGGGCAATAAAATTATCAAAATAATCTCTTGGAAAATACATAGTTGAATAGGGTCATCATTTAGGGAATTAGATGAACACCACAAATGATAAGTCATAACATGAGTCGATGGGTCTTCCCTAGGGTTTCCATTGAACTTAGTAATATCTGAGGGTAATTTATGAGGTATCACCGACCACCAAGGAGCATAGTTGATTGGGTCATTGGTGAGCCAGTTTAAATCTGGTAACTCTAAAGTTGCAACATAGGGAAACTATCGATTGAGGTCGGGTTGACCATAGCCAGGGTATGATGGAATTGCTTGGGAAATAGGCCTTTGAGCACTAGCATAAGGAATATGTGGTGGTAACCCAAATAGGGGTTGTTTTGATAAGAAAATGCTTGAGGATTCTATTGACCAAAACCTGGGTACGATACTTGTTGAAATGAAGGTTGTGGCATTTGTGCTTGTGGCTACCAAGGGGTCTGTCCACCAATGTTATAACCCAAATTTGGATAACTTGGATTCAATTGAGGATAGGTATAACCTAGTTGTGGCTATGGCATCCCATAATATGGTAATCTAGCTTGTGAATAAATGATTTCGGATATAGGTGGTTGTTGTAAACCAGCCGGAGGAGTTGGAGTCTGAGGGCCCAATATTTGAGGGTATTGAGTTGAAGGACCCGCCTGAGATGGTTGAGGTACAATAGTTTGAGTCTGTAACAGGGGTAAATATGTATTAAAAAATGGAGTTGAGGTGGGTGCAACAGGTTGAACTAGTTGATACGAGTGTACAACTGTTTGTGCCTAGATAGGCAGAGTGGGCTACAACTAACAAACATTCATTCGAACATTAGGATGAGAAAATAATGACAGAGTATTGTCAAAGTGGGTGACCATAGGTTGTCCCCTAGCATCAGGAGTATAATAAGATGGAAAATATTGTTCTCCAAAAGCAGGGAGTCCAGTTGAAATTGTACTGAATGGAATATACCCAGATGGACCAACTTGATATTCCACTGATGATGGATATAAAGGATCAAGCCGTTCAGTAATCACTATAGATTTACCAGTTAGAATAATAGACAATGAAATTGGTGAAGTCCATAGGTTTGAGGATGCACCAGAGAAGGTTCTTGATAAATATTAGTAACCAGGTGGGATGGAAGGGCCACCATATAAATGTGACTCTGGTGAAGTCATGAATAATGATGGGGTAGAGAGAGAAGGTGTTGTCATGAATGGAATAGATGGTTTAGCCAAATATGTTGGCTCAGGCATGGTTATTTAACCAAATGTATACCTTATTGGATCTACGGGAACTCTAATAGACACAGGATAAACAAAAGCAGAGGCAGGTGATTGAGGAAAAGAGTCGTACAGGTAAAGCTCCACCCCAAAATGAGTTGGAGTTAAAGGTGTTTCGTCTTCGGTATTTCTTCAATCGAAATTAAACCAGGTGGAAGGATTTTTCCATCAGGCCCAAAGTATATTTCAGGAAGTTGATTGAGTGATATGGGAGACTCAATGGCTACAATAAATTTTGGGGTGACCGATATAGGAAAAACTTATGGTCGTTCAACTTTGGGATGCAAATGTTCTGGCAAAAAAGAGACAGGATCTAGATCAACTTCCAGTTGAACAACGTCGGGTTTGGGAGGTATGGTCTCACTGATTCGATGGATCATGATCGCAGGTAGCTGTGAGGACTCCATCTCGACAATAGTGGATGAACCAGGATTTGTAGAAACAACTTGTGCCGACTCTGGTATATGTGAGGATGATGCCGCACAAGAGGTACTAATAGTACTACTTTCGGTAGAGCGATGTCGCCTTCGCCGACCAAAAGTAGCTTCTGGTGGTGAAGGTGGTTTCAATGTAGTTCTACGTGAATGATGGGGAAAGGGATGTTATTCTTCCACAATGACTATTTTATTTTATGACTAAAAACAAATAAATAAAATAAAATTTTAATTATAGGAAAAAGGTTTAACAAGAAATTGTGAACTGCAGAATACCTCCTAGTGAACCAAGAAGTACGAGAAGGAAATATACCCGAATGTTGTGTTTGGTGTATCAAAATTTACAAGGCCACTGACTCAGTTCACTATGGATGGATAGCAACCTAAATTTTTCCTCCCAAATATACCTAAAGTTGCGTGGAGGCCCAAGTCCGTATTAGCACTATCTAATGCGAAATCGCACAGTGAGAGCACCCCTCTATACTTATTGTACTAGAACATTGCCCTATATACCGGAAAGTACATGGAAAAGCTTCAATATACTTATGTACATGGAGTGAGGTATAACACTCAGAATTTATTGCAGAAAATTAATGACAACTGCTATGTTTAACAATGCCGGAACACATCTCTAGCCTAGACCTTCTAAATGTTATCGTTATGGTTCCAATGATTTTTTAGGTAAATTGATGTAAATTTTAAGTTGATCTTGTTTATCACTTTTCCTTTCAAGGTTCACCAAGATGATGTGATGGTAATTCCTAAAATGAAAACTAAAGTGCTAAGAAAAATTTTCAATTTTAGCTTTTTCAATGAAAATCCTAGCTACTAAAGGGAAAGAGCAATCATTTTTGAGAGAAAACAACAAAGAGCACAAACTCAAATGCAGCTTTCCTAACTTGTTCCTATGCAAAACACACAATTCACTATATGCAAATGCAGGTTTTTATTTTCAGTCCCCTAAATTTGAATGCAAAAAAGGAAACTGTATGCATCAAATCAATAAAAAAATGCTTTCTTCTTTGAGAAACGATGAATTTAACAACAATTTCTCTTTTTAGGAAAAACAAAGAATGGAACTACAATTTTTCCTATAGGAAACAAATAATTTAACGATAGTTTCCTTTACAAAAACAAATGGATCTAATGCAAAAATAAAATACTTTGAATTTTCTTTGTCAATGATAAAGAAAAGAACTTAAAGAGACATTGAACAAACTTACTTTTCAAAGGAGGAAGAATCAGGAAAATTGACTGGTCTCTAAGAGGTATCAGACAATTTAAAACACAACAAAAAAATGGCAGAGAATGATGGAAATGAAAAATTCAAATGGAATTTGGTTGGCTAAGGGAGAACACAGTCTCTAAGGGGAGAGAGTGCATTGCAATTCACCCCTGAGTGGGAGACAGTGCACTGTGTCTTGACCAACAATGCGTTGGGTGCAGCAGAGATTCAAAATTCAAACTACAGAACACAATTCTAATGCAATTATTTGATTTAAAAGTATAATAATTGACAGTAGATGGTACTGGGTGGACAAGCAGAGGAAAAAACACCAGGAATGATGGGAAAATCCCCAGCGGAGTCGCCAATTTCTTATGTGTAATTATGAATTACGGATAAATCAAATTCCATAAATGTGGTGTTATGCATTTATAACAACAGATAAAATAATTTTCAGACACTTTCTCTAAGTGTAAATAGACAAACATAAATATAGAAGGACCTACTTGTGATCTAAGTGCTTCCTATTCTCCTTCTGTCGCTTTTTCTGTAGCTTCAAATCCAACTTAGATCGCCCGAATAGTTCCTCCAAGTACAAACACTAAACAACAAATAGATTGCAATATACAGATGCATATTTATCTTCATAAATTAAATCGATTGAACATGAAACATATATATCAATTAAGAATCCATCATATGAGAAATAGAAACATAAACATATACATATATGGGAAAATGAACGACAATATTTATTAATGAGTAGAAGGGGGAGGTTACAACCAATGATCGATTTGATGTCACCAGCTCCATCATCATCCCAGCCTCATCATAATCAACATCTCACCAAAAACATATCACTTCTATCACTTTCTTAATTGAGAATCCAATAACATTTCTTTACCAAAATTCTTCCTTCCCTAGCACTAGGATCTATGCTCAATTTATAGGGGAACTGAAGGTAGTTTCTCAATTAATGACTTTCTAATAAAAGGAAAGACATGCTCTCAAACTCAGAGGTGTTAGATGGACACATGGATTTGAATTTTGACACACATGGACTCTTCTAGAAGGCACTGACCATGTGGAGATTCCGGAACAATGAGAATTTCTCTCCCATTTGACCAAAACACTCTTGAATGTTGGGAAGTGCATTGCAGTGCACCCTTGAATGGAGGGAGCGGCATATGCAACATAGTTAGTCCCTTGAGAGGCAGCGTTGGTGAGCTCATAAGTGATATAACATATACTTCAAACCTTGGAAACCTTGAAATAGAAGTCATGAATGGTTTTTTCTTGTCTTAGGGCATGTAGCAACTGAAATGATAGGGGATGATAGACCCTATTTCATTAGTCCTGGGGATGATATCCAGTTTGACCAGGTAATGGGGGATGATGCCCAAATTGACCTATAATAGAAACCATCTTTTCTTTTAGCAACTCGGAGCTCTTCTGAAACTCGTCATCCCAGAAGAATGTCTCATCCTTTTTTAGTAGCTTTTCCATAGGCACAATGATCATTGCATAGCCCTGAATAAATTTACGGTAAAACCTTGTGTGCCCCAAGGTCGAGCACAATTGCTTCATTTTCACGTGCACCTCCATATTAAATATTACTACGATTTTGGCAAGTTCAACCATAAACCCTTGTTGACACACAATATGTCCTAGTAGTATCCTAAATGGTACACAGAACATACACATTTTCAAGTTCAGGGATATCTGGTATTTTCTAAAAGTGTCCAACATGAGGCACGAGTTTGAAACATGGTTCTTCAAGAGTCCAAATACAGTCCAATCATCAAAATACACTTCTAAGAAATTATGGATAAATTCTTTGAAGGCAGCTACAACCATGCACGAGAAAATAGCAGGAGCATTCTTCAACCCAAATGAAATTATTGTATATTGGAAAGACCCCCATTCCGTAGAGAAGGTAGTTTTACTATGATCTTCTGGCTCAATTTGGATTTGATGATACCCAAAAAACCCATCGGTAAAGGAATATGCCTCATGGCCACCAAAATTATCCAAGATTTCATCAAAGAATGGGGTAGGGAATGGATCATGAACACAAGCATCATTTAGTTTGCGCAGATCGACACAGATCCAAATTTCACCCTTAGTATTCTTGTCTTGCACTACCATATGGCTGCCCATTCAAATTATTTACTGGCTCAATGATGACCGCTACAACCAATTTGTCCAATTCTTCTTTCACCTTCTGCTTATATTGGGGATTCATCCTGTATGGGCGTTTGTTGACCGGTCTCGCATCCAGCTTCAAGGTGATATTCATAACCCCAAGTTCTTCGTGTTGAGATTCAACAAGATGATGAGCTTAGTGAAAAGAGTCGCCTTCACTAAGTGGGCCCGCAAGCTATTTTTGGTGCAAGTCTATTTTTAGACTATGTCTATTTTTAGACATGATGATCATATTTCAGAGGTTGCAGGATGCTATTTGTGGATGGTTGATCAAGTTGGAAAAATAGATGAAATTCTATTTTTAGAATATTGGGCGAAGTCTATTTATAGATTTTCAATCTAAAAATAGATGCATGTCGATTATTATTAGCTCTTAATAATAATCAGACTATAAACAAAAACTTATTCTCTTGGAGCACTTGAGTTCAGTGCACAGATGTGGCACATCATCTGACAGAAGGAATTATGCTATTTCTAAGGGTTTACTGGAGCTAATGCATGGAGGACTCAGTTAGAACTCAAGTGGCAGAGTTATGACACAGTTGGAAGAAGTAGTTATGGAGTTGTATTTAGTTTAACTCGGTTAGACTCAGTTGAGCTAGTTGTATCTAGTATAACTGATTGATACACTAGTGAGAATGGAGTGAATTAATTAGTTAATTAATTCACAAATAATAACTCATTAATCAACTAAAGAATACATCAGTTAACTACAGTGCATGGCAGTTTCAGTGGAGACCAGTGGAGAGATAGGTGAAAGGGCAAGATAGACTATCTGTTGTGACTATAGTGATGCATTGATTGCATCAAACACTCAGTGGAGATGCCAATGAGGATTGTGCAGTCAAGGATGGAGTAATTAGAATTCATTCAGAGCTATTCTTCAATATATATTGCGCAGTGGAGGCAGGCTAGCAGGTGGCAAATATCGGTGCATGGATTTGCAAGATTAGGCCTGTATAGTGTATGACGATTGTACTGTACTGAGAGCTTGTGATAAGCTTTGTATGTTTGTATGATATTTTCATATGATATCCATGTTACATAATATATATTTTGGGTTTTCAACTTCAGGCTTTCTTAGTTAAAAATTGTGTTATGTGCGATTGAATATTTTTGTTTATTCTTCACATGTGTGTGCAATTAATTTTTCCGCAAAAGATTAACAAGTGGAATAGATTCAATATCTTGCATAAATTTAAATAGTGTGAGATCAGGTGGATCTTGGAAATATGCATTCTTAGTGCATATAATTTCTACATGGTATCGGAGCATTGTTGATTGAAGATTTCAATTGTGAAGTGATTTTGTGCTGGTGGACAATTCGAATTTGCTACAGAAGATTCTTGGTACATAAATCGAGTATACATTGAAATGTCTTTCAACGGGTTGATATTGGAGTATGCCCTTGATCGGAGCTCGAATTACATAGCCTAGAAGGACAGGATGGAGGTGGTGCTGGAGGATAATGGGCTGAAGGATGTAATATTCCTTTTTCTGAGATATCAAAATCTATTCCAGAGATTGACTGCAGGGGCATTTACTGGATATGTCACCTTATAGAAAGGATGAGATCCAGAGGCTACATTAGGGAAATTTTGAGGTCTAAAATGGGCCTCCTAAGGAAATTATAAAATAATAGTGGATATAATAAAATAAGATTTGATTACATCATCAAATTTTAGAGGGAAAAAAGAAAAAACTACTTTTTCAACTCGTATTTTCAGCTTATCTCCCAAAGTTTTTCCTCAAATTTCGAGCGAGAGTACTCATTGGATGAAAAAATTAATTTCTCATCCAAGGAGTACCCATGTTGCATACTTTCTATTGATCTTGCTACATGAAAAATGAGAAATACATAAAAAACATGATTGTAATCACGTGTTTTCATGTATTTATCATTTTTTGTGTAGTAGGATCCATCAAAATTATGCAACATGGGTACTCCTTGGATGAGGAATTAAATTTTGCATCCAACGAGTAATCCTGCTCGAAATTTAAGTAACAAATTTGGGAGATAAGTTGAAAATATGAATTGAAAAAGTAGTTTTATTATTTTATTATATTTTAATCTTTTTACCCTTTTACTTAAAAAATGGTGAATCATCCCCCATGGTTGACATCATCATCTTGAATCCTATTGGTTCTTATAAAGTTTATATTGGCTGTACATTTTTCTTAGGAGGCCTATTTTAGACCTCAAAAATACCCTAATGCCTGGCCCTCTACAGACTCTGTCTATAGATCTTGTAATATTCCTCCTATAGGAATTGCCCAAAGAATGGGACTGCAACTGATGTATGAACATACAAGAGAATCAACAATGTTATTTTATGAGCTGTGAGACAAGAAGATGTAGATAGCCAATTAATAATGTTATAGCAGCAGAAAGAGTACAATATCTTGAGGAAACAACCTCTCAAGAAAGGAAATGCAAGCCTCAACAATTCATGTACATGGAAATGAAGAAATACAGTTGCAAATATGAAACCCTTGGCTATGAGGATGCAGTTTATAAGAGGCACTGCTCCATATTACATCATAACTGAAATATATGACAATGTATGGCTCAAATGCACTAGGGGATCAAAGCTCTAACCCTTAGAATAAAAAATAAATCAATCCTCCAAGGGATTGGCTGAAATATACAAATTGGAAAAAATGCCGGAGTTGCTTGGTAGCAGCTGCAACTCAAAAGCTAGAAATACATAGAGAAGGATGAAAAAGATGAAATATCTGAAGTAAACCCTCTCCAATGGATCTCCTAAGTGGGAGGCTGATCCTTACACTTGAGATCTCACCCTCCAATCAATCTGCAAACCCTCACTGCAGATACTCCATGAAAATAACGCAGTCATTAAGAGGGACTCCACAGTGAGTGGAATAGAACACTATGGCCAAGTGCCAAGATCTGAAAATAAGCTCCAATGCTTCCAAAATGATCTCCCAAAGAAAGGAAAGACTCTTTCTCTGAAAAAAAAGCAATGGAAGAGGTGTTGTGAAGTCTCCACTGTAACACCCTACAACACAGTATTATGTTGCTGCAGCAGTAACACTGTCCTAGAGGAGGATGATTTGGCCTTGAGACAAGATATGTGGAAAATGAAGAACCAACCTTCAAGAGGCCTCTCAAGAAGGTGAGGAAATCCTAAATAGGAGTTTCCTGGCAATTCTTGCTAAACAGTAGAGAATACACAATGTCTGAATAGACATGAAATCATAAACATATGCATGAATAACAATTGATCTCCTCCTCTTTATATATAGCAAGTGAAGGCTATCTCTCCATGGGCCCCATCAATTAGGGTTTCCTCCATAAAGGAATATTCCCTCCTCTATCTCTGCACTGTCCCATGTAGTGCTTTCCACCCCATACCCTGCGCTGGTTGACTTGGTCAAACCTCTTTGCAAATGTCTCCTTTCACACATGAGGGTGTGAAATCTGGTTCCATGGCTGATCCCTTTTCATACTAGAGGGATTTTATCTATGTGTTTATTATGAATGGGCATTCTCACCCAATTATTCATCTCCTAAGTGAAAATAGACAAAATTAATATTCCAAATTATTGAAGGAAAAATTTGGAATATTACAGTCCTCCCCTCCGAAATGTTGCTTGTCCTCAAGAAAATGCAAGGATAGAACTGGAAAGCCTCCACTCAAGGCATGGAGTCATAAATATGATGAGGAACATCTCCCTCATGTGGATCTTCCATCCCCAAGAAGTCATCCAAGCAAAATGAGTCACCTCCCAACATGGCAACTCTTGAAAATCTGCTTCCACCTCAAGCTCTGGAAGTGAAGGTGGGCTGAAAATCTGAACATGGTAAGCATAATATCTTACCCCAAGATTTCATTCTCTCCACTTATGACAAGTGTAGAGTGTGTGCCGATCCTGGGCTGCAAAATTATTGCCCTCAATTGGAAAAGTGAAGAACAATCCTCCAAGGAATGCTCCTGCAACAATGAAGAACAAGCTAGCCCAAAACAATCCATCCATGATGAATAGTACATGGTCATCATAGAACATCCTAATGATAAGTTTGCTGAAGGTTTTACATAATGATACATGATGCAAACAATGCCTCACAAGGATACAACATAGTTTCATCCATTGCAACTTCAGAAAATTACATGGCAAGCAATGTACAAGATCCATCACATCTACTAATGAATAGTAAATGGCTGAATACAACAATAATAAAAGATCAAAAAATTGCCCTTGCCTGTAAAATGGATGAATTTAAAGTCCATGGTCCACCTCAAAAGAGAACACATATGTAGTAGTGGTGGCCATACCTCCTCCCATGCTCCCATTAGAACATGTAGTGCAGAAAATGTGAGAATTTTTCCCACTCAAGGACACATCCATCTCATGTGCCTCAATCATAATCATGCTTCCTTTACAAATCTGATCTATATCAGAAAATTAGGTCATGATCAATAATAACATGAAGAGAATGCTGAAGGTTTCATGTGGTGCAAGAAGGTACCAACAACGTCCCAAAAAAGTACAGCACAGTTTTACAAGCTGCTGCTTGAGGAAAGTACAAGGAAAAAATGTTTCTTTCTAGATGGTTAATCATGCATGTCTTCATATGATACATGTTATAGTGCAGAAACTGAACATACATGTGATGATAAAATTTTTTCCCAAGGCCACAAAAGAGATGGCTGCCTCCATCATGTAGATTGGCCCAATAAAACTCATGGAGCAAGGTGACAAGCTTGCCCTCTTGTGAAGCAATGCACTACATAAGAATTGTAAGAGTGTGCAAATCAATGAATGTATATACAAAATTATCACCATATGTTGGAAGTAATATGGCACATGGGTCCATGAATGAGTCTTCCATAGTGTGTTGGCATGCTATGAAGAGGAATGAACCATGTGCTGCAAGAAGATAATCCTCCTCTTGCTTGGAAACCCAAGTTAAGAGAGATATGCCATAGTGATAGATGTCTCTATCATCATTACCTCCTCTTTGTTCATCAAGTGAAACAAATATGAAATGATCCTGGGACCTGTGGGTTATGGATCCACCACACTTCCTCTGGGCACATTTCATCCATAAGTCTCTGCTCCAAGGTGACAGCGCTATGAGCTCATGCAAATAAGCCCTTGTCAATACAAAACTATGTTCTTTGACATGCTCCTTGTCAAATATTCCTCTAATAATGCTGCAAAAAATATGGAATACTCCCCAAGATTGAAGAGCTTCCAAATCACCAAAGACCAAGGAGATAATGCCATCTCCTCCTTCTGCAACATCATGCAAATATTGAGAGCAATTTTGCCCTTGCTCTCCCAAGCAAAGCAACAAAGTATTTTGCTGCCTCCCCGTACTTCCATCATAAAACTCATGTGATGAAGACACAATGAATGATATGAGTGTCACATCAAAATCATGCATCCATACTCTATGCTACTTAATGATACAAGTATCCTGCCATCTTTTCTCCATCCTCCTACTCTTAGGAAGAGTGTTTGCCAAGTGATGGCCAAACTCTTTCAAGAGTAACCAGCGCATCCAAGCCTCTTGCTGCCCGGTATCATAAATTTACAAGTAGCCTCCCAGCTCCTTGCTCATCAACCAAATCCACTCAACCACTTATGGATGCTTTCTCCTCCTCTTCATCTTGGTACTCCTCCCATGAGGGCTACCATCCTCCCAAATCAAATTCCTATCTTTGCACTTCATGGGATTTTGAAATGCAATCTTCTCATGGATCAATGAGACCCTATCAAGACCCAAATAGGTGGTAGGAAAAAACCTCCCATCATGATGTGTATGGCTCAAGGAATTTCCAACACAAGCATGAGAGATGTTATCCATCCTAAGATGTCCTCCATCTTCTATCTGCTCTTGTGAGAAAGGAAGAAAATCTTTGCACTCCATGGTGTGTTGAAGTGCACCTCTAATGAGATCTCCCCTTGAGACCTCCCTCTCAACAATAGTCTTCCAAAACCAATGAGGTCTTGGATTCGAAAGCATAAGTTCCTCTTTGAGCTGAGAGGAGCTCATTGAGAAAGTGTCATCTTGAAGGGAGAAAGGGTTTCTCACCGCAAGATGTCTACTATCATCCTTCAAGGCTTCAAACCCCAACCTCCAATGTGATATGCAATCCAACAAAGGCTCATGAAGATGATGGTTTGTTTCCTTTTTGAAATTTTTCATGTTTCACAGTGCAGTGCAACCAAGCTGCTCTATGGTAGCAATGGGAATTGACCCTTGGTCATTCAAAATCAAATCTCCACAATTTTCAAAAGAAGTTGCTGCAACAATAGATTATGGAAATTATTTCATACCTTGATGTGCATTTGGAACTTCCTGTAGGGCTGCAAGGGTTCCTTCCTCAAAAGTGTTGGCTGCCCCAACTGTTGATGCATGTGGCTGCTCCTCCATGAGTGTGACAGCGTTATCACAAGGCTCCTCAAGTGGTGATGTGATCCTTTCTTTCTTTGCCCCTTCATCATCAAAGGTTTTGATCAACCCTTGGATGAACTTTGCAAAAGGTTTCACCCCTTCATGGCTCAAGTGGTTGCTCCACCAATCATACGCTTCACCCTTCAAATGTAGCGCTAAGATTTCAATAACTTCTTTCTCTATCACAGGATGTAGAAAGAAGAATTCTACCAACTCTTTCACCCAAGTTCTTGTAGTAAATGACCCATCAAAGGTAGACAACAGAAACCTATTTCCTTTGATTTATTTTTTGCTACATGGTCTCTTATCTTCCTTTAGCTGGATGAAATGAGGAAAATCTAGAATCTCCTTGAAGCCTCTAGTTTGAGATCTATACTCAAAAAGGTAATCACTGAGGATCCGATGATCCAAGTATCTTCCATGCTCAATGTCTTATTCTTGATGAGAATAGGAAGTGCATGGTACTTCCTCTTCTTCTTCTTCAATCTTCTTGACCTCCTTGGAGAGGTCTCCTCTATATCTGAAAATAGATGGGAATAAACTCATCTTCTTCAACATTCTGATCTTCTTGGGCTTAGACTCATAGGCTGAGCCAGGAAAGTTTCTTTGATACCACTGTAATATTCCTTTTTCTGAGATATCAAAATCTATTCCAGAGATTGACTACAAGGGGTTTTACGAGATATGTCACCTTATAGAAAGGATGAGATCTAGAGGCTACCTGGCCCTCTATAGACTCTGTCTATAGATATTGTAATATTCCTGCTACAGGAATTGCCCAAAGAATGGGACTGCAACTGATGTATGAACATACAAGAGAATCAATAGCGTTATTTTATGAGTTGTGAGACAAGAAGATGTAGATAGCCAATGAATAATGTTATAGTAGCAGAAACAGTACAATATCTTGAGGAAACAACCTCTCAAGAAAGGAAATGCAAGTCTCAAAAATACATGTACATGGAAATGAATAAATACAGTTGCAAATATGAAACCCTTGGCTATGAGGACGCAGTTTATAAGACGTTGTAATGTTCCAAATGGGGAAGAATAAGCTTAGTAGGGAATATCTTAAGATATTCCACTATGGATTCATAGCAATATAAAAACACACCAGCAATTCTAAACCAGATATAGACTGAAGGGGATTTTACTGGATGTGTCACCTCTAAAGAGAGGGTGAGATCCAGAGGCTACCTGGCCCGTTTCAGACTCTGTCTATAGAAAAAAGGTGTAACACAAAAAGGGTGGAAATAACACAATCCTATTGGATTTTTCATCCCTTATGATCCTTATATCTACTAATCTAAAGAGAGGATCCAAAAGAGAATAAAAACCAAATATATTAAGAGTGGGAAAATCCCAATTCAGGAAAATCAACAATAGGATCAATGGGAACACTGTATAAGCAATATGGTGAAGAAATAGTGTAGAACAGGGATGATTTCCCTTATCTTAGGCTATTTGGGGCTTATATATTTAATTTCAATAGAAAAAAATAATTTTAAGGGCCTTAAATAGATCTCCCACAATGCTGACTAGCTAAAAATCAACCAAAGAAGAGAGCTGAAATGAAAAAGAAACCCTACTTCAGGAATTGCACAGTTTCAACTGATAGTCACTGGAAATCAGCCATAAGACTTATATTTCCATATGATAGCAGTAAATCAGATCTTCCATGGAGTTCCTTTAGGGAAGCAGTAAATTGCATGAGGCAAGAAGAAAGAATTCTTCAGAAATAAGAGCTGTAATACATGTAAAAGTTTCAGAAATGAATGAACAATGTTTTCTATGAGGAGATTCAGCAGCTGTAAGTTATAACTCAGATATACAAAATATCTATGGCTTAAACATCAGATCCATACCAGATCTAGAAACCACACAACCTTTTTTACAATATCCCCTTGGGGTTTTAACCAAATATTGCATAATAAGATGTAGATCTAGTTTTTAATACACAGAACTGCAGGAAGCTTCAGGGATTTCTGAAGATGAATTTCATTATGATACATATTAGATCTAAAAAATAGATATCAGTAATCTACAATATGATTCTTCAAGATGAGAGGCAAGCCTCAATCATCTAAGATCTATTACGAAGGAAGGAATCTGAATAGCATTAAACAGTACATGAAAATAACGTAGTTATCCAAGGAGACTACACAGTAGCTTGAGAAGAATGTTTCAGCAGATTAAATTTACAGATCTAAAGAAAATATATGATAGATACCCTCTTCCAGGTGGTCACAAGACACTCTCCCTGAGAGGAGAGTCCAAAAACGACTAGATCCTTGCAGATCTAGGACCCCACTTACTACACTTACAACAGCAGCAAAACCCTCAGTGAGCCAGCGCTATCTATGCAAGCATAGTTTGGCCTCCAACTAGATAGTGGTTCAATCTAGCACACTTCCATCCAAGAGCTACTCAAGGAAGGATGGAGGATTCCTAAACAGGAGATCCTCTCTTTCTCTTGCTAAACAACGCAAAGAAATGGAGTTGCCTTAGTAAGCTCAAAAAATGAAATATGATCAACAACCTCTTCATGAGCCTTCTCCTCCCTTTTATAAGATTTTAGTCTCTTGGAAAACCCTAAACCACTTCATCTTTTAGCTCCTTTCACACTTGGAAACCCCTTCTAGAACAGTGCAGTACATTAAGGAGGTTCAATGAACCTAGACAGTGTTGGTGACTTGGTCAAATAGGATCTCCATTGGTGGTCTTGGCCCTTTCACACCTGCAAGATTTTATTCAAATGGCCTAAATATGTCTCTTTTCACATAGGCACTAATTTATTCTTGATTTGCAAGAGAATTATGCATTCTCTTGTACAATCTATTCATTAATCATCGAATACAAAAATAGATAAGGAAAAATTAATGTTCCAATTAGCTGAAGCTAATTTAGGAACATTACAGTCTCCCCCTCCCAAATGTTGCTTGTCCTCAAGCAACTGCAAGGGTGATGAAAAAATTCTCCTTCTTCTCTTATGGCCTCCTCATCAAATATTCTCCTCCATTGCTCTAAATTTTCTGCAATATCTTTGTCCTCCCAATGGTCCTTCCTTAATATGCAAGTTTTCCCTTGATGAATAAACCCAAAGGCTCTCATCATGAAGAAATGGAAGGTTGTTGTGGAAACCTTCTTGCTAATCCATGGCCTCCTCAAGATATAAGTGATGACAATCATGGGGATTTTCATGATCGATGAAAGACTCCCATTTCCATGCTATCATTAAAATGAAGTGGATCACCTCCCAACTTGGCAATCCATAGAAGATCTCCTCCCCAATACATATGAGAGGCATGTCACCAACCAAAATATGGCTCACTTTACAAAGAGACAAGTGATCTATCATAGTGGCCATACAAAATCTCATGCTCCCATGGAAGCATGTAATGCAAAAAGAATGGGGAACTCCTTCCCCCAAGGGCACATTCAACAAGTGTGTCTTTCCTCCAACTATGCCCCCAACAAGGATAAGGACATCTTCAGCTTGTGCGATCATGATTAGAATCATGCTAGCTGCCATGTGTGATAGATGAGGAGGAATATGTTCCCTCATGTGCAACCAACGCAGTTTGATCCTCAACTTCCATAGAATAAGGTATGTCAAGTGTCTCCCCCAACACTTGTTTGCTGCCTCATGTCTTCAGAATGCTTGGAGAATGTACATCATAGTTGGTGTAAAAGAATCACACCATGAGGAATATAATAGCTTTCCAAGGTTCTTCAAGGAGTGGCCTGTATTAACATAGTTTATGGCCTTGAGTGGCCCATGAAACTCATCATACTTAGTGCCCCAACTTGGCACAATATCCTGCAAATGAGTGTTAGAGAAATATAAGTATATAGGAGATACATTATAATGCTCAAAATTACTAGCCTCTCTATACACTTGTTTTACATCAGTGGGGTAACTCATGGATGAGTTCCCTCTCACACTCAAAGAATAAGGAGGTGTGAATGGTGGCTCTTTCCCAAAGCTATGTTCCTCTTCCTCTACCAAGTATTCCATGCACAACTTCATATGAGAGTACACATATTCCCTGAAACCTTCCCAAATGAAACCACCCAAGAGAGTATGATATGCTTTGACAAAACTAGTGGGTTTGGAAAGCAGGATTTTATAGATGGCATCAAATAGTCCCTCCTTGAGTTTGGAGTTACTAACCAGAAGAATAAGATTATAGAAATAGATAACTCCATCTACCACCTTGAACCTTTCATCCTTAAATTCTCCTTCAAGAACCCCCCATGTGAAAAGGTCCTTGTAGTATTCCATCATGAGTTGGGAATCCCAACAAGGATCCAAACTCTCCAAGAATGACAACACTGTAGAGGTCTGAAATGCAGCTCTTGTCTTCTCATGGCTCCCATATTTGAAATCCTTGATATCAAAATCACATGTTGGAGCATCATAATCTTACCTTTGCTGCCCAATTTGCAGCTGTTCTTGCACAAGACAAGATTGGAGCATATGGAAATCAACTTCCCCTCGGAAAGTCCTTGTTTTCCAAAACCTCCTCCTTTTGGCCCATGTATACAAGAGAATTAGGATCGCCTTGCCATCTTCAGAAATCTCCTTTGTGAATGAAGAGATCACGGGCTACCCCAAAGATATGGAGTTTCCATGTGCCCTCATGCTCATGCCATCATAGATCTCTGATTTCTCCTTTCTCAGCACAGATATCTGAGTGGGAGTTTGCAATGTCCCTTTCAGGAAACTACTCATCTCTCTCCTGAATTATTGAGAGATTCTCTACATTGTGCTAGCTTCCTCCAAGGCTCCCTCCTTAGCCAAGTATGTATATGCTGCCCATAGTTGAGAGAACACTTTAGATTTTCTCCTATCAAGAGGTGCTCCTAGTAGAGTACCTCCTTGCAAAGAGGTGTCAAGGCATACAGTAGAATGTGGATGTAGGCAGACAAATTTTTCCCTACCCTAAATACATAAGTTCTCTTGTCTTCTTTGTGCTTCCAAGCTCTGAAGTAGAGAAGGGTTCATGCTCTCCACCTTGCGATGCCCTTCCTCCTCTTCTACCTCCCCTATCTCCAAGACCTCATCATTAATCAATGATAGTAAATGTTCCTCATGCATGAGATCCTGTGGGACTCTTTACAAGAGTGAAAGAGTCTCTTATCTTGGAGCAAGTGCTCCAATCTCTTCCTCATGAAGTGCTTGAGGTGCCCTTGAGGTGACTGCATTATCATCTCCTACTTCCTCCTCCTCCTCTCCCACAATTGAAGTCATCTCATCTTCAATAAGAGGTCTTGGATCTTGGTCCTCTATTGAAGGAGAAACCTTCATGCTATCCTCTTGAGAAGAGGGCTCTTCATCAAATGGAGATATTTCCCTTGGCAATGCATCAATCAAGTTCACACCTTCTTTCCCCCCCTTCATGAAGGAATCACTAGAAAAATTCTGAAGCTCTGGTGATATGGTTGAGTGCACATATCCATGAGATGAGGATTCAGGATGTTCCTCATGCACAAATCTTGTAGATCTGATTTGAAGATCTTGTTTTTGAAACTCCTTGGGAGCTTCACTGCTTCTCTTATTTTCTTCTTGCACAACCTCCTTGGGGAGGCTCTTATTAGATCTGAAAATAGATGAGATTAAACTCATCTTCTTCATTTTTCCCTTTCTCTTGATTCACTGATAGCTTGATCTCACAGGTTGTGCGAGAGATCATGCTTTGATACCACTGTAATGTTCCAAATGGGGAAGAATAAGCTCAGTAGGGAATATATTAAGATATTACACTATGGGTTCAAAAAAATATGAAAAAACACCAGCAATTCTAAACCAGAGATTGACTGAAGGGGCTTTTACTAGATGTGTCACCTCTAAAGAGAGGGTGAGATCCAGAGGCTGCCTGGCTCGTTTCAGACTCTGTCTATAGAAAATAGGTGTAACACATCAAGGGTGGAAATAACACACTCCTATTGGAGTTTTCAGCCCTTGGGATCCTTATATCTACTGATCCAAAGAGAGGATCCAAAAGAGAATCAAAACCAAATAGATTAGGAGTGGGAAAATCCTAATTCAGGAAAATAAAAAATAGGCTCAATGGGAATGTTGTATAAGAAATATGGTGAAGAAATAATGTAGACCAGGGCTTGGTTCCCTTATATTAGGCTATGTGGGGCTTATATATTGAATTTCAGTAAAAAAAAATAAGTTTAAGGGCCTTAAACAGATCTCCCACAATGATGACTAGAAAAAAATCAACCAAAGAAGAGAGCTGAAATGAAAGAGAAACCCTGCTTCAGGAATTGCGCAGTTTCAGCTGATAGTCACTGGAAATCAGCCATAAGACTTATATTTCCATATGACAGCAGTAAATGGGAAGCAGTAAATTGCATGAGGCAAGAAGTCAGAATTCTTCAGAAATAAGAGCTGTAATACATGTAAAAGTTGCAGAAATGAATGAACAACGTTTTCTATGAGGAGCTTCAGTAGCTGTAAGTTAGAACTTAGATCTACAATAGATCTATGGCTGAAAAATTAGATCCATACCATATCTGGAAACTACACAGCCTTCTTTACAAGATCCCCTTGGGGTTTTAACCAAATATTGCATAATAAGATGTAGATCTAGTTTTTAATACACAGAACTACAGGAAGCTTCAGGAATTTCTGAAGATGAATTTCATTATGATACATATCAGATCTGAACAATAGATATCAGCAAGCTACAATATGATTCTTCAATATGAGAGGCAAGCCTCAATCATCTAAGATTTATTACGAAGGAAGGAATATGAATAGCATTAAACAGTACATGAAAATAACGCAGTTATCCAAGGAGACTACGCAGTAGCTTGAGAAGAATGTTTTGGCAGATTAAATTTACAGATCTGAAGCAAATATATGATAAATACCCTCTTCCAGGTGGTCACAAGACACTCTCCCTGAAAGGAGACTCCAAAAACAACTAGATCCTTGCAGATCTAGGACCCCACTTACTACACTTACAGCAGCAGCAAAACCCTCAGTGAGCCAACACTGTCTATGAAGCATATCTTGGCCTCCAACCAAATATTGTTTCAATCTAGCACACTTCCCTCCAAGAGCTACTCAAGGAAGGATGGAAGATTCCTAAATAGAATATCCTCTCTTTCTCTTGCTAAACAACGCAGAGATATGGAGTTGCCTTAGCAAGCTCAAAAAATGAAATATGATCAACAACCTCTTCATGAGCCTTCTCCTCCCTTTTATAAGATTTGAGTCTCTTGGAAAACCCTAAACCACTTCATATTTTGGCTCCTTTCACACTTGGAAACCCCTTCTAGAATAGCACAGTCTATCAAGGAGGTTCAATGAACCTAGACAACGTTGGTGACTTGGTCAAATAGGATCTCCTTTGGTGGTCTTGGCCCTTTCACACCTGCAAGATTTTATTCAAATGGCCTAATTATGTATCTTTTCACATAGGCACTGATTTATTCTTGATTTTCAAGAGAATTATACATTCTCCTTTACAATCTATTCATTAATCATGAAATACAAAAATAGATAAGGCAAAATTAATGTTCCAATTAGCTGAAGCTAATTTAAGAACATTACAGAGGCACTGCTCCATATTACATCATAACTGAAATATATGAAAATATATGGCTCAAATACACTAGGGGAGAAAATATCTAACCCTTAAAAGAAAAAATACATCAATCCTCCAAGGGATTGGCTGAAATATACAAATTGGAAAAAATGTCGGAGTTGCTGGGCAACAGCTACAACTCAAAAACTAGAAATACATAGAGAAGGATGAGAAAAATGAAAGATCTGAAGTAAAACCTCTCCAATGGATCTCCTAAGTGGAAGTCTAATCCTTACACTTGAGATCTTACCCTCCAATCAATCTGTAAACCCTCATTGTAGATACTCCATGAAAATAATGCAGTCACTAAGAAGGACTGTGCAGTGAGTGGAATAGAACACTATGGCCAAGTGCCAAGATCTGCAAATCAGCTCCAATACTTCCAAACTGATCTCCCAAAGAAAGGAAAGACTCTTTCTCTGAAAAAAAAGCAATGGAAGAGGTGTTGTGAAGTCTCCACTGCAACACCCTACAACACAGTATTATGTTGTTGCAGCAATAACGATGTCCTGGAGGAGGATGCTTTGGCCTTGAGCCAAGATATGTGGAAAATGAAGAACCAACCTTCAAGAGGCCTCTCAAGAAGATGAGGAAATCCTAAACATGAGTTTCCCGGCAATTCTTGCTAAACAAAAAAGAATGCACAATGTCTGAATAGACATGAAATCATAAACATATGCATGAATAATAATGGCTTTCCTCCTCTCCATATATAGCAAGTGAAGGCTCTCTCTCCATGGGCCCCATCAATTAGGGTTTCCTCCATAAAGTAATATTCCCTCCTCTATCTCTGTGCTATCCCATGTAGTTCTTTCCACCTCATACCATGCGCTGGTTGACTTGGTCAAACCTCTTTGCAAATGTCTCCTTTCACACATGAGGGTGTGAAATCTAATTCCATAGCTGATCCCTTTTCATACTAGAGGGATTTTATCTATGTTTTTATTATGAATGGGCCTTCTCACCCAATTATTCATCTCCTAAGTGAAAATAGACAAAATTAATATTCCAATTTATTGAAGGAAAAATTTGGAATAATACAAAGGAGTTCATCGATAGAGATGTTCCTAAGCCGGGATCTAGCGATGTTGCATTACTTGATGCATGGAAAAAGAAGACAGAAAAGACGAGGAGGATTTTGTTGGAAGGTGTGAAGGACCATATTGTGTCCAGCCTTCACAGGAAAGCCACTCCATTCTTAATGTGGAAGGCTTTGATAGACTTGTTCCAAAGTAGAAGTGACAGAGGAAGTTGGCACTTAAAGACAAGCTCAAAAAAATAAAAATGGAGAAAGGCGACAGTATTCCAAAATACCTCACAAAGTTTGTGCACTGCAAGGATGAACTGGGAAGTGTGGGGGTTACTATTGATGAAGAATACTTGGTGAGCTTGGCTCTTCTTGGGCTTCCGAAGAGTTGGCATAGCTACGAAGACTCTGTCAATGGACGGGAGAAACTGCCGGGATGGGAGCGACTTTGGTCAGATCTTGTACAGGAGGAGATAAGGTAGGGTACCAAGGATGGATCTTCATCGAAGAATGAATATGAAGAGAATTGTGCTTTAGATGCCAAAGCAAGGAAAGGGAATGGGAAGAAAAATCCTCCTAAATCCGGTGCAAAAGGCAAGAAGCAGGACTTGTCCAAAGTGAAGTGTTTTCACTGTCACGAGCATGGACATTTTGCCACTAATTGTCCACAGAAGAAGAAGAATAAGCAGGCTACTGGATTTGCAGCAGGAGAAGCCTTAGCCTCGAAATTTGAGCTGGATGTTTCCTTGATCGCATGTTTGGTTTCAAGCTGCATGGGATCGGTGTGGTATCTTGACAGTGGTGCGTCTTTAGTGACTTGGAGGAGAAGGACCTCCAGATGCATATAGAGATGGGCGATGATGGTCGGTATAGTGCGACTGGAATTGGGACCATTACCTTTGAGAGGGAGTCTAGTAATCCATTCTTTTTGAAGAATGTCATGCATGTTCCAGGTCTGAAGAAGAACTTGGTCTTAGTTGCAATGCTGGAAGATGGGGGTTATGATGTTGTTTTTAGTGAGGGAAAATCTTTCCTTCGACATAAAACAATGGGTCAAACCAAGAAGATAGAGGTTTGAATTAAGAATCTATACAATCTAGAGGTATATGGCTATGCTGAAATGGTGGGCAAAGCAGAAGAAGTGGTGAGCCGGGATGAGGGCGAATTATGGCACAGGAGATTGGGCCATCTTCACCATGGTGCTTTGAATATTTTGTAGCAAATTTCTACTAGACTTCCCAAGGGTACTCTTGCACAGTCAGATAACTGCAAAGGATGTATAATGGGTAAGTTTGTGAAGACCACCTTTCATGAGAAGGAGAATCGTGCTTCGGTGATCTTGGAGAGAATTCACACAGACGTGTGTGGACCATTCTCGGTTGCTTCAACAGGAAAACACAGGTATTATGTGATATTTTTTGATGAATTTTATCATAGAGGTTCAATCTTCTTAATGCAAAAGAAGAGTGAAACATTCTCAAAGTTATGTGAGTTCAAGGCATTGGTGGAGGAGTCAGGGAAGCAAGTGAAAGATCTACGGAGAGATAATGGTGGTGATCACATCTCGGGTGAATTCAAAGATTTCTGTAGCAAAGAAGGAATTTGAAGAGAACTCATAGCGCCTCATAACCCATAGCAGAATGGGGTCGCGGAGAGAAATAACAGAACGATAATGGGTACTGCACGAGTGATGCTGCATGATCAGGGCCTACCAATGCACTTGTGGGTGGAAGCATGCAACACTGCGGTTTATGTGCAAAACCATTGTCCTCATAGAGTACTTGGCATGACTACACCTGAGGAAGCTTTTACTGGTAAGAAGCCTGATATTTCTCATTTGAAGATTTTTGGCTCACTATTTACATTCATGTGACGAAGGATGCTAGGAAGAAGCTGGGATATTTGTGGGGTACACAAAAACACCCCATAACTATCGTGTGTATTTTCCAAACAGTCGGATGACTGTTATGCGATGGGATATAAAATTCAATGAGGTGAAAGGCATGAAGTTTTCGCTTGAGAGGGAGCTACACTTGCATGTAGAAGAGGAACTTCTTGTTCCCAAAGATGAGCCTTTGGATGTGGATCAGCCATAGGAGGAGATTCATGGAGTGGAGGAGTCCACTCATGCAGAACCAAACATCAGACAAGGCATAAAGCGTACCACAGAAGTTGAGAGATTGAAGGTGGATGCGGCACAGAATGTAGGAGTCCCTACATCACAGTGCAGACGGAGACAGTCACCTGACCGATATACTAGATACATGGCTCTTATGAGCAAGTGTATTGTGACAGAGCCATATTCTTTTGAAGAAGTAGTGCAGGAGCCCACATGGGTAGATGCCATGGTGGAGGAGTTTGACTCCATTGTCAAAAACAGTGCTTGGGAGATTGTTCCAAGGCCGGTGGGAAAATCAGTTGTGGGATCAAGATGGATCTACAAGGTAAAGCAAGATGCTGATGGGAGTGTCGAGAAGTATAAGGCAATATTTGTTGCTCGAGGCTTCTCACAGATTGAGGGGATTGACTATGAAGAAACCTTTGCACCTGTCGCACGGTATTCTTCCATACGGACCATCCTTGCTCTCTCAGCGCAGATGGGTTGGCACATTCATCAGATGGATGTGAAGACTATGTTCCTTAATGGGATCATTGAGGAAGAGATGTACATTAAGCAGCCTGAAGGATTTGAGATCTTCAGCAGTGAGTCATATGTGTGCAGGCTGAAAATAGCACTGTATGGGCTAAAACAAGCACTCCATGCTTGGTACACTCAGATCGATAGCTATTTCACTGGACTTGGCTTCACCAAGAGTGAGGCGGATGCAAACCTGTACCAGATTGTGGTAGAGGGTAAGCTTTTAATCATTGTAATTTATGTTTATGATTTAATACTAATAGGTGATGAGTAGTTGGTGATGAGTAGTTTTTACTTTATGTTTATGATTCAAAGCTATTCTTCAGCAGAGATTGCACAGTGGAGGTAGGCTAGCAGGTGGCAAAGATCGGTGCATGGATTTTCAATATTAGGCCTGTATAGTGTATGACGATTGTACTGTACTGAGAGCTTGTGATAAGCTTTGTATGTTTGTATGAGATTGTCATATGATCTCCATGTTACATAATATATATTTTGGGTTTTCAACTTCAGGCTTTCCTGGTTAAAAACTGTGTTATGTGTGATTGGATATTTTTTTTTATTCTTCACATGTACGTGCAATTAATTTTTCCGCAAAAGATTAACAAGTGGAATAGATTCATATCTTTCATAAAGTTAAATAGTGTGAGATCATGTGGATCTTGGACATATGCATGCTTAGTGCATATAATTTCTACACACCGATTATTCCCTTCAGTTAGGAAAACTTCATAGGGAACAAATCTTGGCATTCTATCAGCAACTCAGAAACTTTACCTACAGTATCATCATCCTAGTAGTCTCTAATATTCACCAGTTTAGGTTATTCTTCAGAGTGAATATTCACCTGTCTAATCTTTAAGGGCTTTGTTATGTTGGCCGCGGTGAGTGCAAGGCTGACCACTGTGCATTGGCCCTCAGATTTAGGGATCAAGATATTCATAGGGTTCTCGTCATGTTCTTCAATGGTCAGATTCCAACAGTTTACAATGTCCTACATCTATGCATCCCATGCTGGCACAACACATTCTACCTTCGGTTGGGAGTCATCAAATAAATCTACCTCAATATCCTACAAGGCTTCGTCCATTACATCTGATCCATTGGCCAAGATGAAGGTTAACAAAAATGTTTCTATCATTGTAACCCAATTGAGAGTTCCTTGACACAACTCTGTCTCCAAATACCAAGTAGTAGGGATTGGTCCCAATGTATGAATAAACATGTGAAACCATTCAGACCTTTGCTTCTTATCCCAGACCTCCATCAACATAGCCAGGTGTTTACGCGGATCACCCCAGCCACAAAAAAACTCGGTTGTTCAAGCAACGGGCTTCTCAAAGTGTAGCCGCATCATTCTGTTGCATTCATCCCATGTGCACAGGTTGTTCTTATGGGTCTCCCACCAACGGGTGGGAGTAGCACGCAACCCCAGATTCAAAGCATGACATCTTTGTTATTTGGGCACAGTCACCTCCACTGTCATGATAAACCTGTTTACATTAGACGAACCATATTAGTGTGGAGATTACGTACCTCAAATATTATATAGCACAGGTATCTAGTCACATGATTACAGTGCAACAGACACACCTCATGAAATCGGTTCTCCCAATTCTCGATCTCCTCATCAGAGTCTGAAAAAAAAAGGTCTTTCCTTCTCCCACTTAAGACTTCCATCTATTATTGAGTTAAGACACTCCACTTTGCGTAAGCTCAACTTATAGATTTGGGAAATTTCATCCTCAGCGTGCACAGGCTCCATATATTTGTGTCCTTCTACAGGGTCTAGAGGGATGATAACCCAGAGTCCATTATTTTCAAACTCCATCATTCTTTTCTTAAAGTATATGACACCATCCATGTCAATAGCCCAATCCAATCCAAACAACACAGGATAGGGATCTGTATCATCCCCGAGCTCTATCACTTCAAAGTCGGATTTCACATTAACGCCCTTAATACTGACTACAACTTGAGGCAACTTCCCAAGAGGAATGATCCTCTGTTGATTGGCCATGCACATTTGGATTGTGGACCATTCTAGCTTGGGTTCACCCATGTGCTGCCATGTTTGTTTTGGTAGAACATTAACATCTACCCCCAAATCAATAATTACTTGGTCCATCTGATAGGCTCCTATCTACACAGTCAGACACATCTCTTGACCCATTCTTCTCTTGTTTTTATAGATTTTATTGATTGCATGTTGTTATACCATTGGTGGTCCCTTCTATACACAATTATTTATCAAAGCCTGCAGATTTTCCATTGCCTTCTTGTTGCACAATAATTTCATACATGTCTATAGGAAGGGTTTAATCTCTTCATCTCCTCCAACACCTTGCAATGGTATACCTGATGTTGATACACCACCCTCGGTGAATTATTTCTGTGCCTCAATAAAGGTTTCTTTTGCACGCTGAAGATCAAATCCTATTTTATGTTCTTGCGCCTTATGGATCCAAACACCCGTAGCTGATTTATTTCCCTTATCTTCATTGGTAGATATGTCACTCCTTGTTACCACATTCACACTTGGAACCTCCCCACAGGGTTCAACATGCACCATCAGCAGATTTTGGGTTGGGGTCTACGTCTTTCTTTCCTGCATCTTAGAAATTAAGATATGGAAATCTTAAAGAACATGATCAAGTTGCCTACAATCCCTGCAAGACTGGCGTGTAGGATTTAGACAATCACACGCATAATGTCCAACATCTCCACAATTATAAAAAATGACTTTTCCTCCTCCTCGACCAACTGATCCACCTCCTTGACCTCTCCCTCTTCCCAGATATTCTTCGCACCCAGAAGGGGATGACGGTGAGAATGATTCAACCTACATCCTGTGAGAATGATTCAGCTTGCAGCCTGTAGATCGACATAGATCCAAATTCACCCTTAGTCTTCTTGTCTTTCACTACCATAGGGCTGACCCATTCAAAATATTTTACTAGCTCAATGATGCCCACTGCAACTATTTTTTCCAATTCTTCTTTCAACTTTTGCTTATACTGGGGATTCAGCCTGTATGGGCATTGTTTGACCCATCTCACATCCTGCTTCAAGGTGATATTCATAACCCCAAGTTCGCTGATTATTCCCTTCAATTTGGAAAACTTCATAGGGAACAAATCTTGGCATTCTATCAGCAACTCAAAAAATTTACCTGCAGTATCATCATCCCAATAGTCTCCAATCTTCACTAGTTTAGGTTGTTCTTCGGAGCGAATATTCACCTGTCTAATATTTAAGGGCTTTGTTACGTTGGGCGCGGTGAGTGCAAGGCCGACCACTGTGCGTTGCCCCTCATATTCGGTCAAGATATTCCTAGTGTTCTCATCATGTTCTTCAATGGTCAGATTCCAACAGTTTACAATGTCTTGCATATGTGCATCCCATGCTACTGCAACACATTCTACCTGTGGCTGGGAGTCATCAAATAAATCTGCCTCAATATCCTGCAAGGCTTTGTCCAGTCCATCTGATCCACTGGCCAAGATGAAGGTTAAAAAAATTATTTCTATCATTGTAACCCAATTGAGAGTTCCTCGACACATCTTTGTCTCCAAATACCAAGCAGTAGGGATTGTTACCAACGTATGAATAAACATGTGAACCCATTCAGACCTTGGATTCTTATCCCAAACCTCCATCAACGTAGCCAAGTGTTTACACCGATCACCCCAGCAAAAAAAAACCTCGGTTGTTCGAGCAACGGGCTTCTCAAAGCGCAACTAAATCATTCTGATTCATTCATCCCATGTGCACAGGTTGTTCTTATGGGTCTCCCACCAACGGGTGGGAGTAGCGTGCAACCCCAGATTCAAAGCATGAAATATTTTTTCTTCAGGCATAGTTGCCTCCACTATCATGATAAACTTGTTTACATTAGATGAACCATCATAGTGTGGTAGATTACGTACCTCAAATTTTATATAGTGCAGGTATCTAGTCATACGATTATAGTGCAACAGACACACCTCATGAAATCGGTTCTGCCAATTCTTGATCTCCTCGTTAGAGTCTGAAAAACAAGATCTTTCCTTCTCCCACTTAAGAATTCCATCTGTTGTCAGGTTAATCCAATCCACTTTGTGCAAGATCGACATATATATTTGGGCAATGTCATCCTCAGCGCGCATAGGCTCAGTATATCTGTGTCCTTCAGTAGGGTCTAGAGGGATGATAACTCAGACTCCATTATTTTCAATCTCCATCATTCTTTTCTTCAAGTATATGACACCATACATGTCAATAGCCCAATCCAATCCCAACAACGCAATATAGGGATCTGTATCATCCCCTAACTCTATCACTTTAAAATCGGCTTCCACATTAATGCCCTCAATACTGACTATGACTTGAGGCAACCACCCAAGAGGAATGATCTTCTATTGATTGGCCATGCACATTTGGATCGTGGACTATTCTAGCTTGGGTTTGCCCATGTGTTTCCAGTCTATTTTGGTAGAACATTAGCATCTAGCCCCAATCAAGAATTACCTGGTCCATCTCATAGGTTCCTATCTATGCAGTCAGACACATCTCTTGACCCATTCTTCTCTTGTTTTTGTAGATTTTATTGACTGCATGCTGGTATACCATTGGTGGTCCCTTCTCTACACAATTATCTATCAAAGCCTATAGATTTTCCATTTCCTTCTTGTTGCACAATAATTTCATACATTTCTGTAGGAAGGGTTTAATCTCTTCATCTCCTCCAGCACCTTGAAACGGTATACCTGATGTTGATACACCACCTTCGGTGAATTATTTATATGCCTCAATAAAGGTTTATTTTGCACGCTAAAGATCAAATCCTATTTTATGTTCTTGTGCCTTATGGATCCAAACACCTGTAGCTAATTTATTTCCCTTATCTTCATTGTTAGATATGTTTCTCCTTGTTACGACATTCACACTTGGAACCTCCCCATGGGGTTCAACGTGCACCATCTACAGATTTTGTTTTGGGGTCTGCATCTTTCTTTCCTACATCTTAGAAATTAAGATAGGGCAATATTCAAGAACATGAACAAGTTGTCTACAATCCCTGCAATATTGGTGCGTAGGATTCAGATAATCATGCGCATAATGTCCAACATCTCCACAATTATAACAAATGAATTGTCCTCCTCCTCGGCCATCTGATCCACCTCCTCGAACTCTTCCTCTTCCCGGATATCCTCCACGCCCAGAATGGGATGATGGAGAGAATGATTCAGCTTGCATCTTGTATATTTCAGATTTATCCATCATCATCTCGTAGGTGAGATAGTGCTGCTCATCATGCCCTAATGACAAACCGGAACCTACAAAACAAATGCTTTAGGTCAGGCTGATACTTCTCAATCCTTGTACAGGAATCTATGTCATGCAATCTAACAACCTAATAGATTGTACACCAGACAGGGCTCTTCAAGGGGTTGGGACCTCTAGCATTCAAATAATTATTGAAAACAGAACACTAATCCTTATGGTGCCCGAAATATTTGCATTTTATACACCAGATCTCTACGCACACCTCCTTTCCCTTATCGTTGTGCAAGCTTTCGTCTTCCAGCTGATTCTGTATATTTTGAGTCCCAGGTGCAATAGGCATTGTTGTACATTCTAATTTCATTGTGACCTCTATAGTCTCAACTAATGTGGCAATCTTTTGTTGTCCTAATGGCTGGCGCAGATGGGGGAGAAACATAGCAATGAACCACTCTTTATGTTGAGCATCATCAATGATGAACACTCCATCCCTGATGACACACTTCAACCATTGTTCTACTTCCCATACAGACTCATTAACCTCTGGGTGGATATATTTCATCTCAATTACCAGCTGTGAGTATGATTTAGTATTTTTGAACTCCTCTTTTAGGGTTGTCTTGATCTAATGCATGGTAGCATTAGGGTTATCCTGAGCATACCTCATATACCATTCCAATACTCTATCTTGGAAGGCATTATAAAGCTACAGTTTCTTGATATCATTACTGTGAAACTGCTGCACCTACCAGACAACCTCGGTCACAAACTAGAAGTGTTTGGTGTCCTCATGCCTGAAACCCTTGAAATTAGGCAGCATCATTGACGCAACTATTGCTACTTCTGGGAGAGGAGGAGGAGATGGATTGCACAATGGAGTAGGTGGTCTCTGGTGCAATGAAAAAAGTGGAGTGGATGGGGTAGGAAATAGACTTAAATATCTCTGTAGGAAAAACTTTTGTCGTTAGAATCACTTGAGCTAGTAGTTTCTGGTTTATGCTCACTATCAGATATAAGCTTTAGAGGGCTATAAGGGACTTCCTCAGACTCTTTGCTGTAAATTTTTCCATTGCACATAGCTGAACCCTTCTGATGCGTTCAAGCAACATGTTCACACAGACAACCCTTTTCACACAATAACATATTCAACGACAATTTCAATGAGTGCATGAACTTACTTGTCGGGCCTTTGAAAAACATTCTCTTTGCTTTAGAGTAGGACACAAACTGATTAATGGAAAATTCAGTCACAAACCTGCCCAAGAGCCAGTCGATCCAATGATCTACTTCACGAGTTATTAATCAGTAATTTTTTTTTGTTTAGATGACTAAATGCTTTGTCTTGGATTTCTAAAAACAAAATTCAAGAATCAAGTGAATTCTAGAAATCTCCTCAAAAAGAAAATTTTCACTATCCCACTTCCCTTCCAAAGCATGGCCAATCTATCACCTAGATAAAACCAAATCCTAGACTAATGTCCCTCACTCTCACTATGTTTTCCACCTCTGCCTATAACAATATCTCTCTATTTTCCTAAGCCCTCTATTTTGATACCTTGTTTCGCCAAGAAAACTACACTTTTTCCCTACTCTAGCTGTCTAGGATGATAGTGCATAAATAGAGTGTCAAAACCCTGCCTCCTCATCCAAACCATGGTTCAAGCCTTTTCAGTCAAAAACCTATTTCAAGGGTAAATTCAAGTGAACACAAGGATGGGGCCATATCATTGGTCAAATAACATCAAAGACCTCTAAAGGTATCCTCTTCATCAAGCAGTAAGCCTTCAAAGGAGAAATTTACCATGGACAAGCATTTTTGTAGGAATGTTTTGTAAATGATCAAGAAGCAGAACACAGTCAAAGAAGGAGGCCTATAAAAAACTTATAAAGGCATCCATGGTTGGTAGTAAGACACAAACAGGATTGAGTTTACAAGGAAGATCGAGATCTCATGATAGATTGTTATGAAGTGTTGCGCATCAAAAGGTCTATGCAGGTCCTAAAAGGTAATGGCGCATAAGCAACATTGTATGTCAATAAAAAAGATCATGAAAAGTTGTTTGGCCTCAAGCATGAATCTGGTATAGGGACAGCTGCCCTTTGCTTCATTCCTGCAAACAAGAACAAAAAGCAATCAGATTAGCCATGAGGATAGGCATCATTAAAAGAGGAGGCAACGTTAAAAGAGGAGGCATCATTAAAAGGTGAGGCATCATCAAAAAATGAGGCATCATCACAAGAGGACCATTCATAGCAAGAGGGAAGAAGTAGGTATGTGTTTAATAGGAATCAAGAAACAAGTAAATAGAGAAAAAATAGGGTTACAAGGGAAAAGGCCTCCTCTACTCCTTCAAGTGCACAGGGAAGGACTTCAAGAGAAATTGATGAGTTTGAGAGGTTTTTGAGAACTTAGGAGACAACACTGTCTACCTTTTCCCTAAGCAGCCCCAACACCTTGGAGTTTGGAAAAATGGACCAAGATGGTCACATGATGAAAAAGAAAGCCTCCTTCATCACAACAGATGGCTTGAAATTTTTTTAACCAAACTACCTTCCTAAGGTTTGGCAGACAAACACTATACTCCACAAGGTCAATGGAGGAATGTTGCAAATACAAAATATCAGTCAAAAGGAGAAATTGGCAAAATGACAAGTTTGTTGTATAGATGACAAAAGTCATAAAACAGGTTCATATTCCAAATTATAGGGGAGAGGCATAGTTTCATTTCCTTCAGGAAAGGTGTCAAATTGGAAAGAGTCTTAAGAAACCTCCATCAATGACAAAAGGGAAATGTTTTAATCAAATATGCCACTTGCAAGACCAAAACAGGCAAAAAGATAGTGAGAGGATTAGAAAGGGAAGTTAAACCTTATAAAAGTGGGTTTTTACTTCTTAATTTTTATCAAATGGTTCAAAACAGCCCCAGCACAACCTATCTCCACTCCTTTGTTCATTCACACACATAGTAAGGGTTTTTTCAAAATTTCAGCAAAGTCCTTAGTAAATTTTTTTTGGTGTTGCATTCCTATAGTAGTGCGTCGTGCACTTGTAGCCTCTGCCTGTGTATTTTTACACTGTGTGTTGCGCTCTTGTAGAGCGGTGCTGCGCTCCTGGAAGATCTTCCCACTGTGCAGAAGAAGGGCATGACACCCTGTGCAGGCACCTGGCAATGCTGCGCTGTTGCCATTGCCCGAGCTGCCCGCCCAGAAACACTGCACTCCTGCCATTTCTCTGGCCTCTACATGACACTTCCCAACATTTGGGAGCTGCATGACACCTCATTCAGGCCGATGCCCATAGTGCTGCACTCCTGCCACTGCTCCAGACACTGAACGACATCGCATCAGGCACCCAACTCCCTCGGTGCTGCACTCCTGCCACTGCGCTGTGCTCTTGCCACTATTCTGCATTTTCTGCTAGATTTCAAATTTAGGTTGCCCAACTTTTCCCACAAGCTTCTTGGGCCATTTTATCTACTGTGGAAGTGCTTCAAGAGGTATTGTGTATTTTTCCTACATGTGCATGTCTTCCTAAGAGATAAGGCCACTAAGAAGTTTCAAATTTGGTTTAGAAAAGGCAAACGAGTATTAGAGAAACACTTGGCCTGCATAATGCTAATGCCTTGACCTAGTATAAAAAACTCATAATCTCCTTTAATCCTTTTCCACATCATTTTAGTAGTAGTATCATCCCTTTAAAGATTGTGAGCCAGTGGTAAAAATTAAAATGTCTGAAGAGGAGAATGTTAACATTGATGAGTCAAGCCAAATTCCTAAAAAGCAGCCAAAGAAGGGAGGGATGCCAAATAGGTTTCAGCCTATAAAAAATGAAGAGTTTATAACCTCCCCTACTATTTTAACATGTTTTCAAGACTTGGGCTGCCATGAATTCTGTAAAAAAGTAAAAAAGCTCCAAAGTCACCCTCAGTTGACCAAGCTCTTTTCCCTAAACCTTTATAAACATCAAGTATGCCTAGCCAGGGTAAAATTTGAGTTGACTCCATATGCTATCTCTAGGGCCACTGGAATGCCTTGCATAGGAGAAAGGTGGTTCAAACAAAAGTATCTAGATGTGAGTCACTATCACCCATTCTTGAAACCAACTTGTCAAGATGATTGTAAAACTATGTTCCCCTTATCTCATCTATTAGACAGATATTCACTCCTGATGAGGATCATCATGATGTACTTCACCTGTGAGGGTAGGTTCTCCCGAGTCTATTCATACCACATAAGGCTCCTCATGCACTTCACCAAAACCAAGCTGCTACACATGCCCTACTATCTTTGCAAAAGTATTGAGAAAATGTCTTCTATCATGCAGAAAAGGCCTCCATCCCAACAAATGTCAAGCCTTTTTCATCATTCCCTCATCAAAGTGATTGCTTCACATCAACTAGAACAACAAGGCATCCCCTGAGAGGTTTTCATCACCCACGATGATTTCACAAATCCACAGCCCAATCCTCTGCAAAGTCTGCCATCATCATCTCAAAATCCTCCTCACACACTTCCATCACCTTCCAGTGACCTTGGTTCATCTTCTTCCCATGAATCATTTCCTCAAATAGACATTCCTCATCGACTTTCCCCTAAGAAATCAAAAAATGAAGAAAGCAGTCATGACCAAGAAGAAAGAAGTGAGGAAGAAGATGAGGAAAATGAAAGGAAAAGTGAAGAAGCGGAAGGTGGCAGAGAGGGAGATAGCCAAGAAAATTAACAAAGGCAATGACAAAGGTGACTATGTTGATAAGAAAAAAACCGAGTTAAAACTAATGAGCCCCATAATGAGAAAAAAGGCCAAAATAGTTGATCTTATGATGAAAAAAATGACAATGACAAGAATACATATGAAGACAGTGGTGAGGAGGCATATGATGCAAATGAAGAACATAGTGTGGGAGAGGAAGATAACAAAGAAAACAACAGTGAGGAGGCCTATGAAAGCAATGAGGAAAACAAAATGACGATGACAAGAATGGAAAAGACAATCAAGAAACAGAGTTTAAAGTTGTTTTCCATAGGCAAGAAAATGATGACAAAGGGCCAACCAATGAAGGTACCCAAGGCAGTGACCATGAAGAAGAAACAAATAGTAGTAAGGAAGACCAATAGGGTGATGATAGCATGGAAGGAGGTGAAGAGAATGAAGCAGAAAAGAGTGTTACAAATGCAGAGCTTGAAAAATATGATGAAGGTGTTGAAAATGATGAAGATTATGGGAAAAACACATATTTTAAAGAATAAGAAAAGCAAAATGATGATGACCAAAGAGAGGCAACCTCAAAAGGGGAAAAAAATCAACTAACCAAATACAGTCATGGAAATGAAGATGTGCCCAACAAGGATCGGAGCGCCTCTAACATTGCAAAAACATAGAGGTATAGTCCTAAATATGTTGATAGTGATGGTGGCATAAAGGAAAAAGAGGGTGCTTGTCAAAGGGGCATCCAAGAACAAGGTAAGGGAGATGTACACACATAGATCATCCATGAGGAAAAAAAAAGTCCTAAGCTCACTAGTGATCGATCTTTTCAAGTAAAAGTTGTTGCCCCCTTCACCTTTACCTATCAAAGAGGAGAGAGGCATGTGTTTGTTGCCTCCAAAGAGCAAGGGGCCATGCACTCCTCCTCAACTCCAATGAAAGACGAAGGAAAATAACAAGTGGAAGATGAAGAGGACAATCATGAAGAAGAAAAAGAATTTGAGCTCATTCACATAGACATTGAGGATGAAAATGAGATAAGAATAGTAAACTCTCTTCTACAAGACCAGAATACACAGATCAAAGAATTGAAATTTGAGTTAGAGAGGTCTAAGGATCTCATTCACTTTTTACATATGCAGATCAAGAAAATGAGTGGCCAACTAGTCATCTATGAAGCAAGGGTGCTCAGGCATCAAAAAGAGGCTCAAAGTTCACAAGTGCAGTTGAAGTAATTCATGGGTGCCTATGAAGAAAGTGAGGATAAAGAGGGTCAAACTAGAAAGAGACCTGGGACCATGGGTCTAAGAAAAACATTGGCCAAGCAAAGAGAGGAAGAATCAACCCAAGCACAACAATTTCCCCTCACCAAACTCCTTGCCATGGAAATTGGGAATAACAGAGAAGCATGGCTTGAGAGAGCCAACCTACATCTAGAGGCCAAACTGGAGAACGCCAACAAAGACTTGAGCTTACAAAGGAGAGTGACTGAGCATTATAAATGGAGAAATCACTTTGCAAGGAAAAAGCTCAAAACTGCCCAAAATAAGGTCCCGACACCAAAAGATGAAAAGGACCAATCTAGGCTTGGTATTTTGGCCCACATTTCTCTGCAGGTCCCCAATGACCCATGAGGTATCTACCTACCGAATTTGAGGCAATTTGGACAACTTTTTGTTTTTTCCAAATTTTGACCACTAGGAGTGCATCACCCCTTGTGCTGTAATTTTTCTCAGAGCTCCTCATGAGGAGAGGTTTAAATTTTTGGATTCCCCTTCACTAGAAGAGTATGCTGACCGAATTTCAGCTAAATTGGAGTTTTTTTGACCCCCCAAAAGGGTCAAAAACACTCTTTTTTTCACCTTTCTGCCCACTTTTCTGAGTAGGTGTTGCGCTCCTAGTAGTCTTGGATTTTTCAACTTTTTGGTAAACTTGAAAAGGTCATATTGAAGATGTAAAGGTATATATAGATATTAGACTTCCATATCTTTCCAACAAGCCATCACGGAGCCTTTTCCGACATCGGGAAGGCCTCCAAAACACCACTGAAAAAAGGCCTATTTTGGTGCTGCGCTCTTGGCAGAATTTCAGAGTTCCACACATTGTGCTGCACTTCTATAACTGAGTGGACCAAATGTGAGTTTGGAAAGATTTCTTAAGCATGTCAGGCCTAAAATTCAATTTTATTTCCTCTTATAGTGGGAAAAGATATTTTATTTAGATATTTTTGTGCCTTTGGCTTTGCAAAGCCTCAAGGACAAGTGAGGATATTTCTCTTTGGCCAATAGGCTTCTATATGATCTAGTAGGCTCTCTTCTCCTAATTTTTTATATAAGACATGAGGATTGATTGTAATCAGTTGGGACTTGATTTTTTAAGAGAAATACATGGTTTTATGAGCTTGGACAAGATATTGGTTTTATGAAGTGAATGAATGGCTTGTGTGGCTTGATGTTGGAGAAGCTTGCTTGCAGGATTCCATAGCTTGGTGGATGGTGATGTTTTTCTAACTTGTTAATGTTTTCTTGTCCTCATTTTTTTCAGTCTGCTTGTTTGCTATAGATCAGAAAAGTATAGGTTGAGATATTCTCATGGAAGCACCTCAAACCTCATGTTTTCTATAATTTTGATGTTTTCTTCTTTTAGTTCATCTTAAGGAATTCTTGACTGCTCCTTAGGCCCACTAAAACTTGTTCTTTGTTTCATGAATTATTAGTATGTTAGCTTATAAATATGATTCATGGTATGCCCTGCTTATTTAAAGTTTTCAAAACCTTATTGTGAAGCTTTTCTTTGGAATACTGATTGATTAGGTTAAGACAAAGAGGTCTTGTTTTGATCTTGCCCTTTGCCCATGCTCACCAACTTGTTTCACAGTTCCTGATAGTTTGATATATGATGTTTAGGAGTTCCCTCTCCATATATTGAGTTGTTTGTCTATATTGTCTATTTTCTCAAAAAGCTGAAGGTGAATTTCTAAAGTTAAGAGTTCTAATTCTTCTATGTATCACTGGAATGTTCATCTTACATGTTTATCAATTTGAGTATTGTTCATAGAGATTAATGGTTTTCCCTACCTCATGAGTTATTGCTTTCAGACTATATATGTTTAAGACCTCTTAGTTTTTCCCAAAATTAATGTTCACCTCATACATCACCTAAAGGGTCCATTAACCTTGCTAAATCGGCCCTGTAATATACTCTGATTCATCATTTTGACACCTTCGACTTCATCTGACCCCATAGACCTATTGATTTGACATCCTCTCATTTCAACCTATCCTACTTAGTCATCTTACCCCAACCCAAAACAAACAAACAAATTACACTTAACAACTAGCATAAAATCAATCATCCGAAGCAAACAAGGTCACATCCTTCGCACAATAGAGGGAGCCCTCTCTGAGTCCAGGAAGGCTAGGTTCTAGGACTCCAAAGACTAGTCTAATGTTACCCTATCGTTTGGTCAGCTAATCTGCCAAATCATGGGACCCTAACATAATGGCGATCATTGTGGGACATTATGAGTATATAGTTGCTTGAATACCTCTTAAGACTCTTTAGACCCTTAGTTTGACTTATAAAATCCAGTGAATCTGCCACATCATCGCCACACTAACATAATGGCGATCACGGTGGGACTTTCTGAGTTCATAACAATGTAAATACCCCTTAGGAATCTAGAATCCCTTCATTAAGCAATATCCTATGATTTATAGCTACCTCATCACTATCACCAACACAATGATGATTATGATGCAACCTTTGATGTCAGTGACAAACTAAGTATCCCTTAGGACTTCAGAAACCTTCGTCAAATCATAAAGAACTTAATTGATAGCCTAAGAGTAGAATATAGTTTTTTCACCATCTTACCAAATTTATGACTCAGCTATAGGACACTCTTACAAACCTTAAGGGCTACATATAGAAAACTCAAAAAACCCCAAAACATTTCTAGATTGGATTTTTGTCAATATTGGTGGTGGACCATAGACGACATATCTTAAAAACAACAAAAAATATCCACCTAGCGACTCCACTAGCCTCTAGTAGGCCTTCTAAATTTTTCTAAGTATCTATAAACTCCTATAGGACTACATCAAAACAACCTTAGGAAATCTAGAACCTTATTCACACACAGTGCAAGTTTGATAGCGCCTAGAGAGGTCAGCCTTCCGAAAGCAGTCATAAAATTTCAGCCTCTCTAAATTTTGAATTTGAAAACTGGCTCTGTGAAGAATCAATACCAGATATCATCCGGACATAAACCCTCCTACTATAGTTGATGACCCAGAGAGGATTTTGTGGAAAAAATTTGAAACTGGAAACTTAGCTACTGATAGGACCATTCATAGAGCTTTGTACTTGAACATCTTATAGCATTGCAAGACCCCCAGTTTGACTTGCACCATACTAGAAACCTTTTCAGAACCAAGTCACAAAGAAAAATCGACCATACCGATATTGAACCCATAGAATTGCAGTAGAGTCCTAACAGAGAAGCTTCTCCTTCCACAGCACCTGATCTACAACTTCTCCATCACTTCAACTCTTTTCACCCCAAGTCTGCTCAGAATCATTTTACTGGTCCAAGTACTTCCGCCATACCCATTCACACCACCACTGTGCAAACCACTCCATCTCATAGCACAAATCCTCCACTTGTAAATCCACCATTAGCTCCCACCATGGCAGCATGGTATGCGCCCCTTGTGTTACCGCAACCTTTGGTACCTTTGCCAAATGATTACCAATCCAGAATCCCACACTTCGCCAGGGCTAAATCCACTACTGCCCAATAGCGTGTAGATAGAATGAATGATGCTTTTGACTACATGGAATTAGAAGAGAAAACCATGAAAATGATAATGTTTGCCCAAATCCTAGGAGGAGAAGCTAAGAAATGATTCAAAAGCCTAACTCCCAACAGCATACATGATCTCCGTTCCCTTTACCAAAATTTCATAAAAAATTGGGAAATCAAGAAAAACCCTCTTCAAATCCTCTCAGAATATAGAAACATCAAAAGAAACATGTGGGAAAGTGTCCAAGACTATTGCACTAGGTTCAATAGTGTTTACAACGCGCTACCGCTGAACATGAAACCCCCATTAGGCATAGCCTTAGCTAAATTCCCGGAAGGTTTTGACCCCGACATGGCCTGTCAACTAAGAGAAAGAGAGCCCCTAACTCTAGAAGACATGCAAAAAGGAGCTATAAGTGTAGAGGCCAACTTAATTGAAAAAAGAGCTAGGCTAAGATCAGAAAAGAGGGTAACATACAAAGATGAAACCATGCCTTTGACCTCCTCATCTGATTCCAAGATGGACAACCTTCTTAGGACCATGGAAATAATGATGGAAAGAATAAGCATAAACAAAATAACACCCCCTAGGGACAACCAAACAAATCCCCAAAACAAAAATTGAAATCAAAACGTTAGAAGAGACCCACCCCAAAACAGACCAAGGGAAAATGATCAACAAATCAGGCTACCCTTCCAAGATAACTAAGTTGATGAAGGGGAAAGAGATATTAAACAACCAAATGAGAATCATCTAAACTTAATAGGCTCTGATAGTGAGGGTGATGTTTTTCTCACAGAAGAAGAACAAGGTTTTTTCTCCTCAAGCCAAGTGAAACAAGATATGAAGATTCCAAAGATCATGAATTGGGATTAGAAAATTCCATAATGGAATTCCATAGGAAATATGATCTTAGGAGTAATAAAAACCAAGACAACTCCAAGAAAAACAACTCAGACACTATTGCTAAGAAGACTCCCGAAAACATTCTTAAAAGAACAGTAGACAATAACAATACCATGGCTAAGAAAGCTGATCCTAACACAGATAAAATCAACAAATCAAGTATTGGCACAAGCTGTCCTAGCACCTCTGCTAGTGGCCCTGAGAAAACTCTAATTACCAAAGCCCCGAATCAAAGTCAGCAAATTAAAAATGTGGAGAAATTTATAGTTGATAAAACTGATGTAAATATGTCTAAAACTCAAGTATCTTTCAGTTTTGAAGGAGAGATTGCTAAAATCAAAATAACCATCCCTCTCATTGAACTGGTAGCTCAGGATATGTACCGCTCTGAAGTCTTGAAAGTCTTGAACATAGGAAATGACACCAACACTCTGAATTTGACAGATGATAAACTAAAGTTGTTGTTCGGACATGAATTACATGGAAAATACTAGGAAGGAGCCACTCCCCCATTCTATGTTAGCCTAAACATACATGAACAAATCCTACATAATTCCATGCTAGATTCTGGTGCCTCTCAGAACCTCATGCCGAAGGTAGTGATGGAAATATTGGGCCTAGAAATAACCAGGCCTTACAAAGATCTGTATTCCTTCGATTCAAGTAGAGTTAAATGCTTGGGCCTGATTAAGGACTTATGTTGCAATCTGGCACAAATCCCTGCTAAGAGCCTGGTCATGGATATAGTTGTGGCTGACATTCCCCCCAAATATGGCATGCTCTTGTCCCGATCTTGGGGAGCTAAAATTTTGGGAAACCTCCAACTTGACATGTCTTATGCTACCATCCCGATTTTTAACCAAGCAATAAGACTCTACCGGGAATCTCACATGAAGTATATGGCAAGTAGTCTAGATAGAACCAATAACACCCCTACCTATTCCATTCATTCATACTTGGACTCATTCATCTTGTATAATGAAAATTACCTTGATGAGCAAGTAAATGAATATTGTGAAGATCTAGGCACATTACAACAATCAGATCACTTCCCCTATGATGAGTTCGACAGTCAAAACTATCATGATCCTGAAACACCACAAGACAATAAAACTGAAATTGATTTCCTGCAAATTGCAAATGAAATGTCAGAAACAAAAATAATTTTAGAAAAGGGAATAGGTTTCTCAAAAGAAAAAAAAATCACAAGAACACAACCTCTTCCTTTTTCTCATCTGGAAAAAATGAAACACCCCCACAAAACACAAATCTTTGGGAATCTGGAACAAGACAGTCTGATGTTTCTACCTTATCTAGAAACTTCGTCATCCAAGAAATTTTCCCTTTCAGAACAATTACCATTTTTCACAAATATTGCTACAAATCCCAAAGAAATATTTGTTGAAGCTGATATAGAGGAGGATAGCATGGGTAAACTTAAGGAGCCTGAAATAATTAAGTTGTCTAAAATTTTATCACTAAACACAAAACAAAGGAATACAAGATTGTGCTAAAATTTTCAGAATACTTACGTGTGTCTAAAAAGCCCTCATTTAAAAAAGAATCAGAAAAATTTTGAGCAGTTGAGTTCACTTAGAAAGAAGGCAAAAGGACATTGGCTTTGTATAGATTTTAGGTACCAAGAGCAACCCTTACAAAAGAACAAATATATTTTTACTAAAAAAGATCATAATTCACAAAGGGTAGGGTTTTCTAACAAAATCTCATTGCTTGATAGTTTTTCAAGTTACCATCAGATGATACCACTTCAGATCAATCAGGTCAAATATTTTTTCAAATTTCCATGGGATAGTTTCATACTTAAACAAATACCTCCTGGGCTGAAAGACACTGGAGACACCTTCCGAAGAACTATGTTTCTAGTTTTCAATTTCTTCACTATGGTATACATTGATGACATCATCAATTGTTTTTAAAAATGATAAAGAATACCTTTTTTACCTAAAGAAAATGTGTAACAAAAATAGGTATGGGAATCGAGAGTCAAAGGAGGAGAACAAAGGAGAACATGAGTTTTTTGAAAAATCTTGGAAAAATCCTTACACCATGTTTTCAAATGAAGATAACTACCATCTCTATTCCAAAAAACTAAATGGACAAAAAGTGTTAGGAGATCCTTTTGAAGATAGGATGCTCAAGTACCACTATTGCAAAGATTCCTAGCTTTAATTTTTTTACTCATTGCACATATCATGGTTTGGAGAAAAAATTCAAAAAGAGGGAAAACACAAAAACATAGAAAAAATAGAAAAGAGGGCAGATTCTAAAAGAAATGGTACAGTCCCATACCCAAAAAACAACGATACTGAAAGTGTGCAAGCCTAAATGCCACCACTAGTGCAAAAAGAATGTATTTTTCAACTATCTAGCCTAATCATGGCTGAACACGTTTTAAATTTATTGTTGATAAGTTAGTGAAAAGAATGTTGGTCAAAACATTGAAGCTTGACTTGTTGAAGAAAATAGATTAGGAAAGAAAGACACTGGTTCCACATGATCAAAACAAAACCAAGGAGAAAAATAGGGATGAATAGCAAACTATGTCTCTTATGCCCTGATTTTTATAAGTCTTAGTTTGTACAAAATAAAATTTGTGTGTAGCTTGTTTTTATGCCACAAACCTATAATAAATCAAATTTTCTAATCCTGATTTAGTCATGTTTTCAATTTCATGTTTTTAGCTTAGTGAATAAATCCTATCTAACAATTTAACCTTGACAGTTGAGTAGAATAGATAGAGAATCAAAGGAGTTCAATAACCTAATCTGAACTCTTGGAAGAGATAAGTGTAGAAGTAGATATTTTTCTTTCACTTTCAAAATAAAAATGTCAATGGGTTTGCCAGTTCAAGTGCACCCAAGGAAGAAAAAATGTTAGGCAAGTAGGTTGGGTAGGTAAAAGTGAAGTTGAGCTAGTCTTGCTTTCAGATTTTCAAAATCACTACTTCATAGAAAGTAGCAGCAAAAGAAAGAAGAAAATCTACCTAATGGATGAGGCACTGGTTTTCATAAACCAAAAGATCTGAAATTTTGGACATGTCTTGAAAAGGAGCTGCCCTCCCCAAGTGGGGCCACTGTTAGTCATCAATCATTTTTTCCTGTTTAGATGACTAAATGCTTTGTCCTAGATTTCTAGAAACATAATTCAAGAATCATGTGAATTCTAGAAATCTCCTCAAAAAAGAAAAATTCACTATCCCAATTCCCTACCAAAACATGGCCAATCTATCACCCAGATAAAACCAAATCCTGGACTGATGTCCCTCACCCTCACTATGTTTTCCACCTCTACCTATAACACTTTGTCTCTATTTACCTAAGCCCTCTATTTTCATACCTTGTTTCGCCAATAAAACCAAAATTTTTCGCTACTCTAGCTGTCTAGGATGATAGTGCATAAATAGAGTGTCAAAACCCTGTCTCCTCATCCAAACCATGGCTCAAGCCTTTTCAGTCAAAAACCTATTTCAAGGGTAAAGTCAAGTGAACACAAGGATGGGGCCATATCATTGGTCAAAGAAAATCAAAGACCTCTAAAGGTATCCTCCTCATCAAGCAGTAAGCCTGCAAAGGAGAAATTTATCATGGAAAATCATTTCTGCAGGAACGTTTTATAAATGATAAAGCAATAGAACGCAGTCAAAGAAGGAGGCCTATAAAAATATTATAAAGGCATCCACAGTTGGTAGTAAGACACAAACAGGCTTGAGTTTATAAGGAAGATGAGGATCTCATGATATATTGTTATGAAGTGTTGCCCATCAAAAGGTCTATGCAGGTCCTAAAAGACAATGGCGCATAAGCTACACTGTACATCAATCAAAAAGATCATGAAAAGTTGTTTGGCCTCAAGCATGAATCTGGTAGAGGGATAGCTTCCCTTTTCTTCATTCCTGCAAACAATACCAAAAAGAAATCAGATTAGCTATGAGGATAGGCATCATTAAAAGAGGAGGCATCATCAAAAAAGGAGGCATCATCACAAGAGGACCATTCATAGAAAGAGGAAAGTAGCAGGTATGTGTTTAATATGAATCAAGATGTATGACTGTTTTGACCAAGTAAATAGAGAAAAACTAGGGTTACAAGGGAAAAGGCCTCCTCTACTCCTTCAAGTGCACAGGGATGGACTTCAAGAGAAATTGATGAGTTTGAGAGGTTTCTGAGAACTTAGGAGACAACATTGTCTACCTTTTCCCTAAGAAGCCCCAACACCTTGGAGTTTTGAAAAATGGACAAAGATGGTCACATGATGACAAAGAAAGCCTCCTTCATCATAGCAAATGGCTTGAAAATGTTTTAACCAAACTACCTTCCTAAGGTTTGGTAGACAAACACTATACTCCACAAGGTCAAAGGAGGAATGTTGGAAATACAAAAGATCAGTCAAAAGGAGAAATTGGAAAAATGATAAGTTTGTTGTATAGATGATAAAAGTCATCGAACAGGTTCATATTCCAAACTATAGGGGAGAGGCATAGTTTCAGCTCCTTCAGGAAAGGTGTCAAATTGGAAAGAGTCTTAAGAAACCTCCATCAATGACAAGACAGAAATGTTTTATTTGAATATGCCACTTGCAAGACCAAAACAGGAAAAAATACAGTGAGAGGATTATAAAGGGAAGTTAAACCTTATAAAAGTGGGTTTTTACTTTTTAATTTTTATCAAATGGTTCAAAATAGCCCCAGCACAACGTATCTCCACTCCTTTGTTCATTCACGCACATAGTAAGGGTTTTTTAAGAATTTCAGCAGAGTCCTTGGAAAAAATGTTCAGGTGTTGCATTCCTGTTGTAGTGCATTGCGTGCCTGTAGCCTCCGCCTATGTATTTTTACACTATGTGCTGCACTCCTGTAGAGTGGTGCTGTGCTCCTGGAAGATCTACCCACCGTGCAGAAGAAGGGCGCGACACCCCGTGCAGGCACCCGACAGTGCTACGCTCCTGCCATTGCTCGAGCCACCCTCCTAGCAGCGTTGTGCTCCTACCACTGCTTTGGCTTCTGCACGACATTGCCCAGCGTTTGGGAGTTGTACGATGCCTCGTTTAGGCCACTGCCCATGGTGTTGCGCTCCTACCACTACTCCAGATGCTGAATGACAGCACGTTTAGGCACCTGACTCCCTCGGTGCTGTGCTCCTGCCACGATGCTGCGCTCCTTCCACTATTCTGCATTTTCTCCCAGATTTCAAGTTTAGGTTGCTCGACTCTGCCCACAAGCTTCTTGAGCTATTTTCTCTATTGTGGAGGCGCTTTAAGAGGTATTGTGGATTTTTCCTGCATATTCATGTCTTCCTAAAAGATAAGGCCACTACGAAGTTTCAAATTTGGTTTAGAAAAGGCAAAGGAGTCTTAGAGAAACACTTGGCTTGCACACTGCTAATGCCTTGACCTAGTATAAAAAGCTCATCATCTCCTTTAATCCTTTGCCACATCATTTCACTAGCAGTATCATCCCTTTAAATATTGTGAGGTAGGGGTAAAAAGAAAAATGTCTGAAGAGGAGGATGTTAACATTGATGAGTCAAACCAAAGGCCTAAAATGTAGCCAAAGAAGGGAGGGATGCCAAATAGGTTTGAGCCTATAAACACTGAAGAGAAGATAACCTCCCCTAATATTTTGACATGTTTTAAATAGTTGGGCTACTATGAATTCTGTAAAAAAGTACAAAAGCTCCAGAGTCACCCTTAGTTGACCAAGCTCTTTGCCCTAAACCTTCATAAACATCAAGTATGCCTAGCCGAGGTAAAATTTGAGTTGACTCCATATGCTATCTCTAGGGCCACTGGAATGCCTTGCATAGGAGAAAGGTGGTTCAAACAAAAGTATCTAGACCTGAGTCACTATCACCCATTCTTGAAACCAAGTTGTCAAGTTGATTGTAAAGCCATGTTCCCCTTCTCTCATCTATTAGACATATATTCTCTCCTAATGAGGATCATCATGAAGTACTTCACCTGTGAGGGTAGGTTCTCCTGAGTCTATTCATATCACATAAGGCTCCTCATGCACTTCACCAAAACCAAGTTGCTACAAATGCCCTACTATATTTGTAGAAGAATTGAGAAAATGTCTTCTATCATGTAGAAAAGGCCTCCATCCCAACAAATGTCAAGCCTTTTTCATCATTCCCTCATCAAAGTGATTGTCTCACACCAACTAGAACAACAAGGCATCCCCTGGGAGGTTTTCATCGCCCATCATGATTTCACAAATACAAAGCCCAATCCTCTGCAAAGTCTGCCATCATCATCTCAAAATCCTCCTCACACACCTCCATCAACTTCCAGTGACCTTGGTTCATATTCTTCCCATGAATCATTTCCTCAAATAGACCTTCCTCATCCACCTTCCACTAAGAAATTAGAAAATGAAGAAAGAAGTGATGGCCAAGAAGAAAGCAGTGAGGAAAAAGATGATGAAAATGAAAGGAAAAGTGAAGAAGAGGAAGGTGGCAGAGAGGGAGACAGCCAAGAAGAAATTAACAAAGACGATGACAAAGGTGACTTTGTTGATAAGGAAGAAAACAGAGTTGAAACTAATGAGCCCCATAATGAGAAAAAAGGCCAAAACAATGGGTCTTATGATGAAGAAAATGACAGTGACAAGAATACATATGAAGACAGTGGTGAGGAGGCATATGATGCAAATGAAGAACATAGTGAGGAGAGGAAGATAACAAAGAAAACAACAGTGAGGAGGCCTATGAAAGAAATGAGGAAAACAAAAATGACGGTGACAAAAATGGCAAAGACAGTCAAGAAATAGAGTTTAAAGTTGTTTTCCATATGCAAGAAAATGATGACAAAGGGCCAACCAATGAAGGTACCCAAGGCAATGACCATGAAGAACAAACAAACAACAGTAACGAAGACCAAGAGGGTGATGATAGCATGGAAGGAGGTGAAGAGAATGAAGCAGAAAATAGTGTTATAAATGTAGAACTTGAAAAAGATGATGAAGGTGTTGAAAATGATGAAGATTATGGGACAAACATAGAGTTTAAAGAAGAAGAAAATAAGAATGATGATGACAGTCAACTAACCAAAGACAATCATGGAAATGAAGATGTGCCCAACAAGGATCAGAGCACCTCTAACATTGCAAAAATAGAGAGGGACAATCCTAAAGATGTTGATAGTGATGGTGGCATAAAGGATAGTGAGGGTGCTTGTCAAAGGGGCAGCCAAGAACAAGGTAAGGGAGATGTACTCACAAAGATCATCCATGAGGAGAAAAATAGTCCTAAGCTCACTAGTGATCGAGCTTTGCAAGTAAAACATGTTTCCCCTTTCACCTTTACCTATCAAAGAGGAGAGAGGCATGTGTTTGTTTCCTCCAAAGAGCAAGGGGCCATGCACTCCTCCTCAACTCCAATGAAAGACAAAGGAAAACAACAAGTGGAAGAGGAAGAGGACAATCATGAAGAAGAAAAATAATTTGAGCTCATTCACATAGAAAGTGAGGATGAAAATGAGACAAGAATAGTAAACTCTCTTCTACAAGACTGGAACGCACAAATCAAAGACTTGAAATTTGAGTTAGAGAGGTCTAAGGATCTCATTCACTTTTTATGGATGCAGAACAAGCAAATGAGTGGTGAACTGGTCATCTATGAAGCAAGGGCGCTCAAGTATCAAAAAAGACTCTTAAAGGTCACAAGTGCAGTTGAAGGAATACATGGGCGCCTATGAAGAAAGTTAGGATAAAGAGGGTCAAACTAGAAAAAGACCTAGGACCATGGGTCTAAGAAAACCATTGGCCAAGAAAAGAGAGTGATGCAGGAATTCTGCTAGAAAGCATATTCCGCATATAAGAACACAACTCCTTCAATAACTTTGAAAATGCTCAATTTTTCTACAATATAATCGTGGAAAACATCTAACTTAATTAAACATGAAGGCGAAAAAGAGCCATACAAATCAACTCCCTTAACTATATTAAAATTCTGTGGCCAGATATTACATTGGGCGGCCTCTTGGCTCTTTGCCCTTTAAACCACTCCTCACTCACTCCCCTCATCTCTTCAACTATTCAAGTGTGTTCTCCTCACAAAAACCACTCATATTTATACATAAATAATGACTTTAATTCACTCCAAAAATATCTCCACCTAATCCTCAACTAAATCTAATTTAAATTCATTTTAGGTGTGGACTCAACTAAGTCCCATACATAGCATTCCTACTCCCTAATTTTGCTACCTAATTCTATTTTCTCTCATATCCTTTTAATTAATAAAAGAATATTTACAAAATCCTCACTTTTATAATTTATCTCCTATTTTATTTAAAAATAACAAATTAATTAATAAAATAATTAAAATGTCACACCCCCCTTTATTACAAAATTAAAAATGAAAATTTCCCTTGATGCTCCTGCATCAAACTCCCAAGGTTGAAATTAATCATGATCGCCTGATCATGTGTTCGGATCTGTGTCTGCCTGGATCCCATATCTTGTGCTACAACTTCCCACTTGTCGCTGCTTCTATCTGTTGTTCTTCTCGAGGTCTCCACACTTTATGCTGCATCGCCCCATTGACTATGCTTTCACAATCTTATGTTGTCTTTCTTTTGCTGCTTTTTCTTTCTTTTACTACTGCTGGCCTCTTCCAGGATACTTTCATCATCCTGCGCCTCATCAGTTCAATTTCTCTGTCTAATAGATTTTCTCCAGCATCTACAATAAACCCTGTACTCACAAAACAATTGTTAGAATAAAAAATATAAGGCTTCAGTGCCCCTTCCACTGCAAGCAACATTTCAGTATGCTGATTTGAAATTCCCTCATTTATCAGCACATCAGTATGTTGATTCAATTCCTATGTGAGACTATCAGTTAGTCCCTCCTCCACATCATTTGTTTGAAAAATGTTTCCCTGTTCTGTGTCTTTCAATAACTTTCCCTAAAAATAGATCCTTTGCTTTTCCAACTCTCTCCTTTGAAGATCTAACTTCCGATATAATTAAACAATCTCAACTGGAGTAAAACTTGGAAATTTTACACAATTTTCCATACCTTCACTTGCTATTGACCAATCATCAGATGGTCCTTCTTCCCCTGCTTCAATATTCTTCCAAATATTTCCATAAGACCCCTTTGTCTTATTTTTTTCCTGAGATCTTGCTATCTCAGCATCATTCTGAACAGACTTCAGATTCAACTCTTCCTCTTTAACAAACTTCAAAGTTTGTTCAACACTCTGTGATATACCTGTCATCACACACAAATCATTAGTCTTAAAAACATAAGACCTTGTGGTCTCACTGAATGCTTCAGTCGACATCTCTGAATCCTTCATGTGATTCAGTTCCTCTGTAGATTTCCCTTCTGTCTCATCACTACTTCCAATCTCCTGCTGGAAATCTTCTTGAATTTCCCTGGTTTCAACATCATTACATTGTAAAAAAATTTCAACAATCCCATTAAACAAATACACTTGTTTACATCCTTGGAATTTTCCTTCAGTATTTCCACTTTTTTCCCATTCCATAACAGCTTCGACTTGCTGTCTTATCCCAAACAAGAAGTCATTTGTCATTTCTTCCTGTTGTAACCAATCACCACATTCCTTCTCTGAAAGGAATTATCTACTAGACTTTACCTCAAGAGCTTCATTCTCCTTCGTGACAGTTCCATCAGACTGCTCACCATCTTTCGCATATCCTGCAAACATACATGAATTGTGAGAAAAATTGCAAGGCTTCATAGCCTCATCTGTTTCTCTCGCCATCACCTCTTCAGATGCTTCTGAACTATCCCAATAGTTCATGAGATCCTCCTCACTGATCTATTCACCCAGAATTTCGCCATGTTCTGGGCCACAAATGGAAACATCCATTTTCAACTCAACCTCTCTGAGTTCTCCACAAATCAACATTTGCTCGAGCTTCCTCAGCTCCTCCATCAACTGTATGTTTACCTCCTTTTCCCTTCTTGCGTGTAGCTTCTGCCACTTCACTTTCCTTTTCATGTTCCAACCATGTGTCTAGTTTCTCATATTTTCCTGCAACAACTTCATTAACAATTCCAGGTGAATTGTTATCTCGGCCTTCTCCCGCTCATACTCTTCATCAAATCTCCGAAAATGACTATCAATAGTCATCTTCCCCTCCGTTGTGAACTGCATCTATTCACGTGTGGAATTCACTTAATCCACTTCCCCGCAATCATTCAAAATTTTCATTCATCAAAATGCAACTTCTCCCCCTGCGCTTGGCTTCTCTTTGTCCTGGAACTAATCCCTGACAACCTCTTGCTACAATTTGCTGCAAACAACACCTTAGCATACATGTGTTTCTTGATAGTAACCCAAAGGGCTGCAAACCCACATTCACACTCTTAGATGTATATAAAAATTCATTTCAAATTAATTCCCCAATAAAATTTGAAGTCTGGAAAACCCACCAAACCCACAAACACACACCCTCTTCAATTTTCCAAATAAGAATGTACCTCAATTTCCACAATATGGGCAATCTCAATTTACATGCAGAAGCTTCTTTCTACAAGTATTTCATTTGGAACCTTATAATAAACCCAACAATCAACTTCATATGTGGAAGCCACTTTATATTTGGAGCCATATTAATGAACCCATTCCATTCAAATCGAATAGCCTTCGATTTTGCATTAACCTCAAATTTGGATTAATGTGCTCTTACCTTATGAAATCCACATGCATGTATCAGACTTTGGATTAAAAACCCAAACCTTAACATAATACTATCCACCTATGGCTTATCATTCACAATTCATATCAAAGGTCGATTTGGTTAAGAAATAACTAATACATGTGAATGTTAACCAACCCAAATGTCAACACGTATTATATCAAACCTTCGACCTTAAATTAAAACACCAGGGCCAACATATATGAATGTTCTTTCACCATTAATATATTTCATTTGATTGATCTCAGCAACCAAAGCTCTACTTACACTCGACCCCATGCGGACCTTTCATACCATTTAAAAGTTCGACTTTTGTTTTAAAGCCAAAGCACCAGCTATTAGATTTGACTCACCGTAGATTTCGACGCAAACCAATACACACCATCGCATCAAACAATAATACATTTATGCCCAACATTTCTGACCTTGTTTAAGCTCCACACATGTTCTGAACGTCGTCAACCCTTCAATGTTTAGCATATCATTTGAACGCTTATTGCTTTTACAACCAAGCATCCACCAAACTTTAAAACGCAATCAACTTGTGTAGGTTCCGACTAGTGGTATGTAACGTAGTCAAATTGGCATAACGTTTTTAGTTTTATAACTTCACAATGAAACGTAGCCTCTCCCAACGCAATACACTATGGTTTGACCCTGGACTGCAGTTGTGGCATTCTCACAAGTTGTGGCATACACGCACAACACTACGCCTTCTCCCATCACAGAATTCGACTTCTAAATACACTTTGGCATAAAAATAATCACAAATGCAGTGTTACATATAATCGACTATCACAGTAACCAACCCAACCATTATTTGAACATTCATATCGATTTCTATAAATCCTGTGTTATGTGACCATCACAGCAAACAACCCAAGCGATCATCACAACAAGGAATCAAAATTCATATCGACCATTCCAGAAAACAATCGATGCTATACATATTCATTTATCACAGCAAAGAACCCCAAACTCCATATCGACCAACATAACAAACAATCGATGGCTCATCACATTCATATCGATTTCTCTTTATAACATGGTTCTACTCAGCTTATAATTAACAAAATCGGTCACTTATTTCTAACGAGCGTTACTTCCAGATACACTGCCAGATGTCAAATGTGCAATCGTTGAACATGCTCACACCAAATCATAAATTCCACGCAGGGAAAAACACTTACAATTTACATATGAGACACGTACTAGTAAGAAATCATTGACACAGAATTTACCCCTGCGTAACTCCAGGACTAAGGCAACTTGGAATCGATGGCTTTCATTGTATTCTTTAACTTCAGGAAATCATTCCACTACTTCAACGCTGATCCGACACTTGTTGAACGTTGCATATTCGTTTTTATCAATCGCTGCTTCAATAGCCACAACTCCAGCTCCATTCAACACACATCTTCAATTGCAACGTCCTCAGGCTAAAGGAGTTTGTCTTCCTTATGCGCGTTGCCTTTGACAGATTGTGCCACTTCTTAACACTGATTATTACCATTGCTTAACGCCCTTCAATGCTCAAATCGAACTGCCAAATCAAGACTTACAACCACAGGCCTTCACACAACCGCAGCTCTTACAATTCAGCTCTTCGTGTGAACCAAAAATCAACGCAGAGTTATTTCCCTGTGTGTGTTCCAGATCCACGCAACTCAGGAATTTAAGACTGCCACATACTCTTCAATTGCAGGAAAATCATTCTACTGCTCGACGCAGATCCTCCACAAAACGTTGTCTCACTCGTCTCTATGACTGTCACCTGTGAAACGCTGTCTCACTCGTCTCTATGACTATCACCTGTAACATGTCACATCTACACTTGGTTATATCACACCACCAACTTCATATAATAAGATTTGTGCAACAACTACATTTCAATTTTGCACTGCAATACAACATTACACACAGTTTGATTCTTTAATGAACTCCTATCTCCTGTAGCACTAACAAATCTACGGTATGCAAAAGTCCTTGAACTTGTAGGTGTTCTGCAACACAGACTCAATGACGAACTCATCGTGCACAACTTACTCCATGCTTTAAAAAAACATCAAATGGCTCGGATACCAAAAATGATGCAGGAATTCTGCTAGAAAGCAGATCCTGCATATAAGAACACAACTCCTTCAAGAACTCTGAAAATGCCCAAAGTTTCTACAATATAATCATGGAAAACATCTAACTTAATTAAACATGAAGGCGAAAAAGAGCCATACAAATCAACTCCCTTAACTATATTAAAATTCTGTGGCCAGATATTACATTGGGCAGCCTCTTGGCTCTTTGCCCTTTAAACCACTCCTCACTCACTCCCCTCAGCTCTTCAACTATTCAAGTTTGTTCTCCTCACAAAAACCACTCATATTTATACATAAATAATGAATTTAACTCACTCCAAAAATCTCTCCACCTAATCCTCAACTAAATCTAATTTAAATTCATTTTAGGTGTGGACTCAACTAAGTCTCGTATATAGCATTCCTACTCCCTAATTTTGCTACCTAATTCTATTTTCTCTCATATCCTTTTAATTAATAAAAGAATATTTACAAAATCCTCACTTTTATAATTTATCTCCTATTTTATTTAAAAATAAAAAATTAATTAATAAAATAATTAAAATGTCACACCCCCCTTTATTACATAATTAAAAATGAAAATTTTCCTTGATGCTCCTACATCAGAGAGGAAGAATCAACCCAAGCACAAAAAGTTCCATTCACCGAACTTGCCGTGGAAACTGAGCATAACAGAGAAGCATGGCTTGAGAGAGCCAACCCACATCTAGAGGCCAAACTAGAGAAGGCCAATAAAGACTTGAGCTTGCAAAGGAGAATGACTGAGCATTATAAACGGAGAAATCACTTTGCAAGGAAAAAGCTCAAAACTGCCCAAAATAAGGGCCCGGCACCAAAATATGAAAAGTACCAAGTTAGGCTTGGTGTTTTGGCCCAAGTTTCTCTGTAGGTCTCCAATTACCCATGAGGCACCTACCTACCAAATTTGAGGCAATTTGGACAACTTTTAGTTTTCTCCAAATTTTGACCCCTAGGAGCATAGCACCCCCTGTGCTATGCTTTTTCTCAGGGCATCTTCATGAGGAGAGGTTTACAGTTTTTGATTCCCCATCACTAGAGGTGTATGCTCACCAAATTTTAACTCAATTGGAGTTGTTTTGACTCCCCAAAAGGGTCAAAAACACTCATTTTTTTACCTTTCTGCCCACTTTTCAGAGCAGGTGTTGTGCTCCTGGAAGTCTTGGATTTTTCCAATTTTTGGTCAACTTACAGAGGTCCGATTGAAGAAATAAAGGTATATCTAGAAATTATACTTCCATAGCTTTCCCATGAGCCATCACGGATCTTTTTCCAACATTGGGAAGGCCTCCAAAACACTACTAAAAAAAGGCATATTTTGGTGCTGTACTCCTAGCAGAATTTCAGAGTTCCACACAGTGCGCTGCGCTCCTGTAACTGAGTGGAAAAAATGTGCATTTGGCAAGTTTTCTTAGGAATTTCAGCCCTAAAATTCAATTTTATTTCCTCTTATAGTCGTAAAAGATATTTTATTTAGATAGTTTTGTGTCTTGGGCTTTGCAAAGCCTGAAGGACAAGTTAGGATATTTCTCTTTGGCTAATAGGCTTGTAGATGCTCTAGTAGGCTCTCTTCTCCTCATTTGTTATATAAGACATGAGGATTCACTGTAATCAGTTGGGACTTGATATTTTTAAGAGAAATACATGGTTTTATGAGCTTGGAGAAGATATTGGTTTTATGAAGTGAATGAATGGCTTGTGTGGCTTGATGTTGGAGAAGCTTGCTTGTAGGATTCCATAGCTTGGTGGATGGTAATGTTTTTCTAACTTGTTAATGTTTTCTTGTCCTCATTTTGTTTCATTCTGCTTGTTTTCTATAGATCAAAAAAGTATAGGTTGAGATATGCTCATGGAAGCACCTCAAACCTCTTGTTTGCTATAGTTTTGATGTTTTCTTCTTTTAGTTCATCTTAAGGAATTCTTGACTTCTCCTTAGGCCTACTTAAACTTGTTATTTGTTTCATGAATGATTAGTATGTTAGCTTATAAATATGATTCATGGTATGCCCTGCTTATTTAAAGTTTTCAAAACCTTATTGTGAAGCTTTTCTATGGAATACTAATTGATTAGGTTAAGACAAAGAGGTCTTGTTTCGATCTTGCCCTTTGCCCATGCTCACCAACTTGTTTCACAGTTCCCGATAGTTTAATATATGATGTTTAGGAGTTCCCTCTCCATATATTGAGTTGTTTGTCTATCTTGTGTGAATTTTCTCAAAAAGCTGAAGGTGAATTTCTAAAGTTAGGTGTTCTAATGCTTCTATGTATCACCGGAATGTTCATCTTACATGTTTATCAATTTGAGTATTTTTCATAGAGACTAATAGTTTTCCCTACCTCATGAGTTATTTCTTTCAGACTATATATGTTTAAGACCTCTTAGTTTTTTCAGAACTTAATGTTCACCTCATACATCACCTAAAGGATCCATTAACCTTGCTAAATTCGCCCTGCAATACACTCTGATTCATCATTTCGACACCCTCGACTTTAGTTGACCCCATAGCCCTATTGATTTGACAACCTCTCATTTCCACCTATCCTACTTAGTCATCTTACCCCAACCCAAAACAAACAAAAAAATTACACTTAACAACTAGCCTAAAATCAATCATCTGAAGCGAACAAGTTCACATCCTTCGCACAATAGAGAGAGCCCTCTCTGAGTCAAGGAAGGCTAGGTCCTAGGACTCCAAAGATTAGTCTAATGTTACCTTGTCGTTTTGTTAGCCAATCTGCCAAATCACAGCACCCTAATAGCACGAGTGATCTTATTATCAAATTTCTCTACTTTTTGGATCAATTCAGTGGTCCAATCAGTGACTGGGTTATCTCTTATACATCGATGGAATTCAACTAAGCGCGAAAACCACTCCTAAAACTGGTATGCGAAGGAACTGAAGAAAATTTCATGCACTTCTGTATAAATATATTTTCTGACCCATTGTTCAGCAGATAGCTTATTTCTCTTATTCTCTTGAAGCGCAAATTCCAGGATCTTTCTATCTATCCAATATTGTAATTCGTTTGTGAGGGCTGCCACAACATCAAATATCCCTCAAAATGGTGATCCCGGTCCCATCAATGGAACCGTTTTTTGGCTTGAGGGGTCCTCACCTAGGTTCATAGTTTATGGATAAACCAACAAACCCTCCAACTACTAGCCCTTTCGGCAGTGATATGCTTATGCAGACCAAAGTCTCACCCGAAGCAGTGTGGGGGGGGTGCTAGAACCAGGTTTCTACACCCTCAAGGAGAAATCAGTGAGTGGTCCTCGGAAAAAATCTGAAGCAAACTTATACAAATGCACGCACATAGAATGCAGAAACATTAACAGAATGCCACAAAATCACTATCACTTTGGTGCAGACAAACGAAAAAAAGCCGATCTAAGTCACAACGTAGCAACGACTTAAAAATATCAATTATTGATCAGCATTTAATCATAATTTATCTAGATATCTTGCATAATAGGTAATAAGTAGCTTAGAATAATGCGCTCTCAACAAATCATAACAATAACTAGGACAGTTGCATAACACAAAAGGTTTTTGAAAACATTTCCTTATATTATCTCCAGATATATCATTTAGTACATCAATATTTTTTACAAAACAACCCTTACAAAACCCTTCTGCGCACACAATCAGTGGAGTCCGTACACAACCAGGACTAGGTCTCCACGCACATAGCCAGCAGGATCCTTTTACCCAACCCTAACCTGGCAAGACTCTTACAGAATATTTGCGAGGAAAAGCATAAACTAATATCTTTCATGATCATGAACTAATTAGCTTATAAATATTCTATCTATTTATATGTGTTTAGCGTGCATATACTATGGTCTCAAACCATGGTTTGAGGTCCACAATTTACATTTAAGTCCACTTACACAAAAATAGGGAACTTTGACCACCCCAAAGCCCCTTGACTTCCTTTTCACAGTGTGCACATACAAAATTATCCAAAAAGGAGCTCTAAAACTTGTGCCTTAGGGGACTAGCTCCAACAATCACACTCAAGTTATATGTGGATTACTATGAAATGAACAATCAAGCATATAAGCAAAGTATTTTTTTTCTTTTTCTTTCAATAATGAAATAAATGTAAGCTAAGATAATGTTAAAAAAAATGAATGCATTAAAATTAATTTGAGTTCAATACAATATAGACTGTATGACAAAACCACACAAAACACATACATGGAATTCCACAATAGAGGTGAAAAAAAATAGGCTTAAGGCAGTAAAGCAAGTTATTTGAAAGAGAATTCCTTATTCCCAATGGTAGCACACTGGACATAAAAGACAAAGCACACTATAACATGTTGATTTCCACTCACAGAGTGAGTTACATTAATTTTTCTCAGAAAAAAATCAGTCTAGATCAAAATCAAGAATTGAAATTAACTAGACTAATATGCATGCAAATGACAAGAACTCAAAGAGTGATGAGATCAAATATTTTAGATATAGGAAAGAAAATAAAATCAGGAAGCAATATGCTCCCAAGTGGATTTTCCAATTCTACTACAAGGATTATTGTTTGGATGGATAAACAAATACCCTCTCAGGTTTTCCCGGAAATCTGAGGCAAATGGGACAAGGGATCAATTATTCTAAGACACTACTCAATTATAAATTCAAGAAATAAACCAAAGATTGACAAGATAACAAAAAGAGGAACCTGTATGTCTTTTCATACAGATCCATTGGAGTTTTTAATGTAATTGGGAAGCGCTCCTAGCTAGCTCCAAAATTTGGTCTTGCATATAAAGAAGACCAAATCAATCCTTTCACATCATAATAATTTCATCAATAAAAGTCACAATGAATAAGAAATTAAGCATTACAGAATAAATCATTGAAAATCAATCTTCCAAATAGCTATTAGTTAAACATAATAGAAATGAACATTGAACAATGATTTGAAAGTAAGAATAGTCAATCTATATATTATTAATAAGAAGTAATTTTACAACCAAATTTTGAAATTGTAGAGTAACCTCCTCCAACTCTTAGTTCCAATGCTCTCTTTCTTAGTAATGATCTCAACAACATAAAAATGCTCTAAATTCTGATCTTTTTCTCAATGACCAAGGTCTCAATTTATAAGTAAATGGAGGCTATAGGGAATGTTAGTTTTTCTCCAATACAAATTGGAAAAAATCTTTGGATTGGGTGATGTTTCCTCATGTAAAATTATTTGAGCCGCTTTCAGGTACTTTTTTTATATAGGAAAAAGTTGAATATGAGGTCGAGGAAATCACATTCCATTGTGTGAGAGTTTCCAATCATGAATGAGAGTGTCACAATGATTTAACTCAAGTTTTTACGCTCATGGCTGGGTGGGTTTTAGGTAACGCAAGTTAGCTGAAGAGACATAGCATTACAATCAAAGGTAACATAGTCTGTAGAGTAAGTGACCCATGCTATGGTACATGCACTAAGAACAGAGGGCATGTTACAATAATAAATAGGCTAGAGAAAAAGGTTTAAATTCAACCAAAGCCACAATGACCTCCTTTGAACTAATGAAGAGATATTTTCAGTGATAACAGGGTGAATCCTACAAGAAAGGCTTGGATATAGTGTGCCTAAGATTGGGTGGAGAGTCAATGTCTCAATATTAGTTGTTATACCTTCCAAATTCTAAGATAAGTGATACTCAAACTCTTGCGCTTGAATCTTCAAAATGTGTCTAATGTGTTGGATTAAGGATTGTGTTGATATTGCATGCTTGTGGAATGTTGATTTCTTGTGTAATGTAATTCTCGAGTAAATGAATGGATTCATATATATATTTAGGAGATTTTTTTTCTTCTTATAATTATCTTAATAAGGTTGTGGATTTATGAACTGTTATGAGCTTGAAATTCATCCAGCAGGCCTCAAAGTAAACAAATTGAGAGATATTTGTTGTATCGGTTATGAAATTAAAAATAATTTGCTATTGAGCCTTGTTTTAACATTGTAAAGATTAGGAAGGATAGATTTATATATTTTGTGTGTGTGTGTGTGTGTGTGTGTGCGTTGAATGGGTTGGGACAAGCTCTTTTGAAAGCCCAGGAGAGATTCTGATTCATTAAAATATCATGTGATATATCACATACATTAAAAGCTTAGGAGGGATATCCCTATGGAGCTTCATAATATTTAAATACATATGGTCACACAAGGCTGAGCCTTAAGGAAGTAAGGGCCATACCTTCGCATCGTAATAGGACATATGCATTAAAACCATTGTGACCAAGCATTGAGGGCAAGGAAAGATCCAAACCATATACACACATGCGCTACGGGCTGGAAGTTCGGGTCCCAAAGGAGAAAGGAGGTTAGATCCTTAAGCACCCATGTGAGTATGTGTTATGTACAAGTGCAAGGAGGTCTCGGCAATGTATGGGAGGAAAATTTGTCAAGAAACAATAATTTTGAAGTATTGGAAGAATTACCACGAATAATTTGAGTGGAGGCCATGACAAACTCGTTGGGATTTACTCGTTAGTATTATGTGGCATTATGGGTTCCTTATATATGATCTTTGTTGTTGATTTGGTATATGTGCTTCTCGTTGTTTAATCGACCCTGGAGAAAATTTACTATAGATTTCAAAGGGAGGTAGGATGAAAAATCTTGAGATTTATATGTCGGAACCACGTGGCATTGTGGGGTCATCTTCTTGGAACTTGGCATATTAGGGCGAAGGACTTCACACTTATTTTATAACGTGAAATTAAAATTTATCCCCACAATGGAAGAATGGTGGGACCCATGACCAACGTGACAGGTGACGTGGCCACAGTGTGATATGGAAACTTGGGAGTAGGACATGTGTGAGTTGGATTTGGGGTTTTTGTGGGGCCATGTGGCATGTAATCAAGTGACACGTGACACACCCAGAGTGGAGCCACGTGGATGGCGACATCACCACAATGATAAAATTCATTGATTTCACCCTGAAACCTCATCCCTAATGATTTATTGTGGTGTGTGTTCCAATCCTGCCTATATTTTATCCTCGGGGTGAGGTGGAAAAGGGGGCCCACACACCAAACATCATGGAAAGGTTGTGACATCACTTACGAATGGGTCTGACATAATAGGACCAATCATGAGTAGGTTGGTAAATTCCACATGATTGGCAGCATGGAAATGACTTGAATAGCCATGTGGCAGGTTAGATGATGTGGTGAGACTTGATTGAAAAGAATTAGATCAATAATATTTTTTGATATAGGAATCAGATTGAAACAAATTTTATATTTTTGGAAAGTTCTTCATGAGACAAATGCAACAATGTTATCCATTTTAAGTTTTGACGAAGTTGAAAAAAGATAAAAAAAATAAATTAGACCCAATTTTCGTAACTAGACTTTTGACATTAGGTCATGAAAATAATTGCCTCCTTATACCCTTAGTAGGGGTTAGGGATAATAGGGGGTATGTTATAGAGTGGTATCATAGTTTCTAGGTTCAACACTTGGAATTTATGGTCTCTATTGCAGAAGAAATGTGGATATGATTGCATGTTATTTATGTCATTTGACTGTGGTTTGTATGCTGGTTGCAAGGATGTTCTATTATGATTGATTTTATCAAAAAATAAAATGGTATTGCATGTGTTTTCTATTAGGCATCTTAAAGGTTTGGATGATCTATTGTTGTGACCATGGATACTTGTTATTTCTTTAGTTTTTGTAGAAATTTTTGCATGGTTTTGTGCATGATTTCTTAAGTGGTGTGTTCTTCCACGAACTTGGATGTGAATGCTCCATATTAGGGATTGGGAAAATCCCTATGTTTCTTGTATATAATAGAATGATTTTTTTTGGTTGAATTTATGTATATATGTCTATGATGATTGGATGGGAGAGTTCCATGGTCTATATGTTATATGACAAAGAACCTCAATGAATTGGAGGTACAATTTTTGTGATTATTGTTACACCAATTTTTGGTCATATAATCATGTATAATTAGATGGATCTAAATACACCATGTAAGGCCAATTTACTATAGTAAAATTTCTTTCACTAAGAAATAATTTAATAAACCATAGTTTATTAAGTTATTTCTGGTCCAAATAGAAAACCCCATGAGGAATAATTAAATAAATCCTTATTTATTTGATTTTCCTCTAGGAATAATGAATTAAACCTTTGTTTAATTATATTCCTAGTCATATTTAACCCAATTAATGAGAAATAATTAGATAAATCATTATTTATATTATTATTCTCTAGGGATAATTAATTAAATATTTATTTAATTAATATTCCTTGTTAAATCTGACTAAATCATTAATATTTGTTAAATTATTCCTTGATCCCATCCTTGAAATAATAAATAAATAAGTTATTTGTTTATTGTTTCTAAATAAAGTGATTTAACCAAATTAAATTTCTTTTCCCTCCAACAAAATATAATAAAATATTAAAAGCAGTTAGATCTAGATATTGGTTAATAATATTTTATTATGCACCATTATCAAGGATAACTCAAGGAGCATTCCCAATTTGATCTTGGGGATCCCAGTTTGGTACATCAATCCCCCAGCCGAAACTCCACCTGGTCAGCTCAAACCTTATACTACTTTCACCTCGGTCCAACCGGTCACCACGATTCCTACCTTTGCTTCAATGCCTCAACTACCTCAATAGGATTCTACTCCTGTTGCGAAAGCAATTGGTCAGGGGGGCAAAGCAAGAAAGAAGGAACCTAAGGATAAGGCTTCTCAAACAACTCTTGCTCCTCCTAAGCCTCCAAATAATCCACCTTCGTGCGCTTTGTGTGATTTTGTTGGGCATGCTACCCAAATTTGTCTTGAACTTCCTCTTCTCAAGACTATGGTCAACGAAACATTTCCTGAATCCGATATCTCGGAGGTCCATGCTACCTTACCCGATTCAGCTAAGAAATTAAATTTTTTTCCCATGAATCACCCTTGTGCTTTATGTGATATTTATCGCCACTATTATCACCTTTTTCATCATCTCAAAGACTTTCATGACACCCTTGAAGCCATCCGCCGAATCGAGGCTGAAAGTAGTGAACCCATTACTCCTTTGCTCATGCGTTTGGCTCAGCCTAAACCATAGGACATTGTCATACCTCCTCCTGATGTCAATATGAAGGAACCTTCAACCACCATCGTATATCTGTCATCATCCATGAGATCCTTTGCAGAAAACCCCTCCGGGGCATTCCATTCTATTTTGACTGAACCTCCTTTGACGATCACCTTGCGCTCAATATCGGAAGATGTTTCATCTACTATCTCTTCATCCACCCTCCATAGCGATGCGTATGTGAACCATATCTTTCATGATGATGCATCAAGTAGCCCCACCACATCATGTGGTCTTTCTTCTACCAGTCCTCCCATATTTCACTTTGATGAAGACATTATGGAAGCAATGAACAACTCTAACTTTCCTTGGGATTTTATGCACCACCGTGCATACTTCCTCTAGCAGTAGTCCCTTAACTAGTATGTTGTGGAGTCTAAAGAATTCGTCTCAGATGAGGTCGATCAGTTTAGAAATCCCAATCCTGCACTCGATTCTTTCGACGAAGAAACATTTCCTTCAGGGCACCTAATTCCTCGGAAGAAATTGAGGCTTACTCCAAGCTACTCAAATAATTTCGTAATGTTTTCACCACGTCCTATTTAGAGAGGCCCAGACATGATCCTGCCATTGTCAACCACCATATCGACATACAGCCTGATGCCTACCCCATCCGTCAAAATTTGAGACACATTTCTCGACGAGAGGGTCTCAAAACCACAATCAATAAGCTCAAGTAGGATGTTTGTTCCTATCATGTTCTCAAGAAAACATGCACCATTCGTATGGAATTTTGTGACCCGAATAAAGATTTTCCCCACGAAAAATTCCCTACACCATGTATTAACCATATACTTACCAAGTGTAAGGGGCATAGAAATTTTACCCATATCATCCCCCATGCATGTTTTATTTCTACCATGCATTCAAATTTCTTGCATTGTCCATCATTTTATCCTTTTTTGTCTTGTGACCTTTCAGATGGATCCTTCATCCACACCATATATTGGCTATGTCGACGGTTCAAGTTGCTACTAACAGAATCTAGCCTCGACAGCGTGGGCCATTTTTACCCCCAAATGTTCGAGAATCCTTTCCAATGATGTATGTATTGGATCTTCCACCAATAATCAGGCCAAATATGATGCAGTGATAGGTTTGTTAGTCTATGGCCTTGACTACGGCATCCTTCACCTTCACGTTCGTTTAGATTCCCTACTTCTTGTTAGACAATTTAATGGTGTTTATTGTGTGGATAACCCTATCCTTTTTAGAATATATTTATGAGTGAAGCTCTTAATGCGTGAATTTGAAACCATTACTTTCAGTCATGTACCTAGAGCCCAAAATCACTATGTAGATAGCATTGCAAACAATATTCTAGATTGGAACTTATCACATGCATTTAACACAAGACAATAACAATAAAAAAAAGGTGAGCCACTTCTCGTCATATATAAAAATATTCATATCCATAATATGTGTCCACAAAATAATAAATGTTTTGTAGTCCTCTACTCTAATACATCTGACATGCCCATAGCATGTTACAAAAATCAATACTAGGGGCACCTCATGCACTACACCTAGTTACTATCTGGATGGTCCCGAGCCAATGGCTTAGCTCTTGTAGCCCACAGACCCCGCATACCCTGTCTGGCCATCGCCATGTGCCGCATGAACCCTCACCACTCTGAGGGCAGACCAACACATGCCTCAATGTAGCAGTCATATAGATCTTGCCAGCCATTATCTGATACCCCGGTCATCAACAACTCACATCTGTGGTGGACATCCTCCAATAGTGCATCTGAATCTAATCAGTCAGCTCCTCTAGTTGCACTAGACCCTGCATCCCCTGGCGCTGCAGGTCATCCCATATACCCGGTCGATCTCGCCAGTGCTATATCTGCTTACCAAAAGTAACGTATCAATACCATATACATCATTCTAAAGCTTTAAATGCATCATGAAATATAACAACTTGTCACTTACCATCTGGCCCCCATGCTCAATTGGGCGGAAGTGGCAAGTCTGGGTCCCCCTAATAGTTCATCCCACTATATGGATATTCATCTATATACAGTGGCATTTGGTCCCAATGTATAAATAAATTAGGTCAGAAAACCCACCCGACCCCCCCGCCTCCTCCTCTCCTTAGTAGCCGTCCCCAGTGGCACATCTTGGGCTCTTGTGGGCCCCCATCCTGGATTTGTACATGAGGACAAAGCATCGGGATCTTCTCGAAGAATAATGCGCATATCATTATCCCAAAAGCATAGTCATGGTTCACTTGTCGCTTCCATAGCGATAACTGTCATTTCAATGACATCAGCATCATCTAGGCCCACCCATAGTAGGTCCTACTCAACACACTCTCAAAAAGCATCATCTACCCTCCGGTGATGTGGTGGAAGGCTTGGTTGCCCAAGATCTACAACATTGTTGTGGCGACAGCCCAAGTATTTAGTCTATCTAGGTCTTCGATCGATATAGCTGTGCCCTTGACATGAACATTTGGTCGACAATGGCAGTCCAAAAACTCAAAACTATTCTGCCCTCATGGTAATACTGGCTGGATTTTCCCACCATCCCCAATGGTGGGAGACCAGTCAGGAAATAAATTTCATGCATAATCATCTCGATCTAGTGCCCCTACACTATAAAGACCTCTAGGTCAAGATCCCAATATCTGACTATCCTAGCTAACAAGGGCTCTCCTGCCCTCATCAAAGGGTTCTCAACCAACTTGAGCACCCCATATCTTTCCAGTGCGCCTCGAACAGCCTGATCCCCCCGGATCTCAAAACGAAGCACCTCAAGATATATCTCTCTCCAATTGATTCTTAGCTCTTCCATACCTACACAAAACCAACAATTTGTTAGCAAGAGGAAGGGAAACTACCTAAAATACATCAATACCCAGTTCCCAACCAAAAACAACAAAAAACCCAACTTTTGGTAGCTCATAGCTTTTTTCAGTCTTGTAACTGCGAGGTCACAATTTTTTCCCTGAAACCTGCTATCTAGGTCACAGAATAGGCCCCAAAAGGTGCAAGACAACCATGAGGGGTAGAGTGTTGTTCCCAGGCTCTGGGCACCTAATCAAAAATTCTAAACTACTGAAATTGAAGAGTATGGTTAGGCCACCAACCTACAACTGATGGATCTCAATTTCGACAGTCGGTTTGTCTACTATGAACACTACAAGATTTAGGGCCTTTTCCTCCTCTCCACATTCACAACAGCTACACTTGCAAACAAATTAAATTGGAGGGAAATAACCTTATTAAAAGAGAAAACCTAATTCTTCTTTCGCCAATTGCAACCAAACCATAACTCTGTTTGATGAACCATCAGCACCATTTTAAAGCTCTCACTAAGCTCTAAAATGGGTATTCATTCATTTTTGGTGATTTGATACTTCATCCTAAAACCTTTTTTCCATGAAGGGTCACTTCACCACCTCTCAAAATTGAATTTCTGCACTTACACCACTTGTAGTTAGGGCACCACTTAACCTTCATACTGGTTGACACTTGTGTCGATTTTTGTCATGAGTAAACACCTTTTTCTCATGCTTTTATGGTCCCCACCAGGCCTATTCTATGTGGTAGCATCATCGAGTCACCCTTGTTCAAAGCATCCGAGTTGAGTCATCATTGCATACATTGATCAGGAGATCATGTGTTTTGCTCAAAATTGAAAGTGCTCAAAACTATACTAAACCTAAGTGACCGGATAGGTCTCGTCATTTTGATTTCGGCGCCGTGAACGGTTCGAACAACCGATGTTGTATGAGGAAGATAATGCATTCTGTTCGTTTTCCCAAATAGCTAAAATTTTTGTGATAGGAGTGATTGGGATGCCTAGTCAACATGCAGGTACAGTTAGTAGATGGCATATACTGGGAATATTCCCTTTTCTTAAATCCAATCAGATCATGACACGTGGCTATTTCTAGACCGTTGGATGGAGATGTACATGTTTTATTTGGGTCGTTGGATGGGTGACACGTGGCCAAACTAGAGGCTGCCACATGTCCCCTTCATCGTTGACTAAAATTTATGTGAGGTCTAGGGGGTTCGACCCCACGACCTCCAGTATGCCAGCAAAAACCTCCATCATCTCCGTTATCCATTGGTTCTTACCCATATACAACTTCGCATAAATTTATTTTGTTATGGTTTTAATGTTGAGGGGAGGAACCGCAGGTGGTCCTAACCCTTCGGCAACCCTATGGTTTTTGGTCACATGGAACGGAGTTTAAACCACAACATATAATGTATGGCCCGACGATTTTGCAAACCTGACATGAAATTGCTCCGATAATCCTAGTCACATGTATATCCACATGGTTTGAACTTCCTCCAACCGTCTTAAAACCTTAACACTTATCACAAATTCTGCACTGTCACATGACCCGGATGTCATGGTTAGGTGTGACCATTAGACTGGTGATTAAGGAAGATCTGCAACTAACTCTAGTTCACTTGGGGTTTTAACTGGAGTTCCACCCAACATTTATGGTAAACAAGGTTTCATGGGTTGGCATGTGGCCACCCCCACCCCTTAATGGTTAGTGTTAATGGTTAAGTTGGTAGAGTTAATAGTGCACCACCAAAATTGGGATATTTTTCTATCTTTAACCACAGACAGAGGCAGTTCTCCACTTTTAGTGGAGGTTTTGTAGGAGTTATTTGGAAAAATGCTTTGGGAGGTCAATTTTCGACCAATTTGGGTGAAACAAGAGTCTTCCTAGACTAATTTGAGTATTCTAGAGCCACTGGTGTAGAGAAAGCATCCATTAGAGGATTTTAAACGCATGTATTTACAATTTTGAGCATAATGAAAAAGAGGGACATGCCATTGGGAGCTGGACCAACAAATGTAGCCAAGGAGGAGTGAACTGCTTCGTCATGCCTGTTGTGTAAAACTTATATGTGATGTTTTTTATTTGTTATACACTATTGTACATTGTTATTTAGGCTTATTTTCATGCTTAAAACTCACAAAGTCATCTATGTCTCATTGTTAAAATACTCTTCCTTAAGAAAACAAATGGAGACAAATTGTACATGTTTTTATTATTGAAAGGACACTTATCACATCAAAATAATAGACTCATTTCAAATCAGGTTGGTATCAAAGCTAGAGTTTAATCTCTGGTATTTTTGTGTGCAAAGATTTGTTTAACTATTTTCAAGTGTTCACATGTTTACTAGGCTCAAGCTTAAGAGAGGAGAAGGAAAATTGGTGGAAGAAAGAGGGTCTCAATGTGAGCCACAACAAAGGAGGGAAAGATTGCCACATTCTCCACCACCTACTTCACCTCCAAAAGAAGCAGAAGTAGCATTAAGCATGCCTCCAGGAGAAGAATAAATCCATGAAGAGGTGGATCCCAAATAAGAAGAAAAGGTGTTCAGGAAAGCATTCCTTGACATGACTGAGATGGTAAGAGTCCTTTATCAAAAAAAGAATGAAATAATAGAAGGAGAAGGATCCAAACTTCACAAGGAAGGTCAGGGATCATCAAAAAGTCACAATGATGAAGATAAATCAAAGAAAGGCAATGGAGGAAATGGAGACAGTGGAAAGTCACCATCATCACCCTCATATTCATCATCATCATCCTCTACTTCATCTTTAGTACTTCAGCCACATAAGTCAAAGAAAATGGGAAAAGTCCTTTTCTAAAACTTGATGTTAAATTTGAATTGCCAATGTTTAATGGTGAATTCAATGCATAAAAGCTTGATAATTGGATTAGGAAATTGGAGATCTATTTGAGAATTTAGAACCTTCATGATGATGATACCAAAATCCAACTAGCTTCATTGAGGATGGAAGGTGCATCACTTGTTTGGTGGGAATCCAAGAAAAAGGAGGAGATCAAGAAGCATGGTAAGATTATCCTATCATGGACTGATTTCATTACTTCAATAAAACAACAGTTTTATCCATTAGGTCACATGTAGAAAGCCATAATGAACTAGAAAATTTTTAGACAATTTAAAGGACAAAATGTACAAGAATACACCCAAGAATTTAGGAGAAGAGCTCTCTTATTAGGGGTAGATTTGTAGATCCAAGATACTTTTCTCAAGTACATAGGAGGCTTACATAGCTACCTAAAACATAATATTCTCATGTTTAACCCTACAAACTTAGGTGAAGTTTGTGTTCAGGCCACACATCTAGAAGTTAGAGGGAAAAATATTACTGATGAGGGTAGGAAGAAACCTTTTAAGGGGGAAAACAAAGAGAAGACCTCAAAAGGTAAGAGAAAAAAGAATGCATATGTCAAGAAAGAGGGAGAAAAAGTGGTTTGTAAACATTGTTCAAGAGAAGGCCATGAAGAGAAAAATTGTTAGAAATTACATCCTGAAAAGAGACCCAAGTATAACAATAACAAAGGGAAGCAGAAAGTTGTAGCTAAAAATCAACATGACTGAGGAGAGGATTCAGGTGATGAATCTAAAATTACAGCCATGGGATTGAAGAACATGGAGGGGAAAGAAATTGAAACAAAACCCAGTACTAGTACATCAAACTGTCACATACAAGCTCCAAATGAAGAAGAGATAATTGAATTGTTTCATGTGAGGGTCATATCTAAACATACCAATATTGACACACTATTTGACAGTGGGTCACAAGAAACTTAATCTTTGAAGACTTGGTAAAGAAACTTAATCTTGAGACCATTCCACATACAAAACCATATCCACTTGGGTGGATTTGTAAGGATGAAAATTTACAGGTTTCAAAGAAGTGAATATTGCGCTTTGCAATAACTGCACATTTTGTTGACACAATTGAATTAGATGTGGTTCCACTTAATATTACAGGTATTTTGTTGGGTAGTCCTTACTTGTATGATAGGAAAGCGATCTTCCATCTCCATGAGAAATAATACCATTTATTAAAATATGGAAAGGAGTTCATTGTTAGAGAACATCACAAGAAGACAAATATTGCAATGGTAAATGCTAGATAGGTAAAGAGGCTAGTGAATTCAAGTAAGAATTTTTTTATTCTAATGATTAAGCCTAAAGCTGATGTTAATCATCAATCATTTGAGGGTTGTGATCCTAAGTTGAAATTAGATTTATATGATGTAGTTGATGCACATCATGAGATGTTTCAAGAGCCAACAGGATTGCCTCCAAAAAGGGAGATTCAACATAAGATTCAGTTGCAACAAGGTTGTCCTCTTCCAAACGTTGGCATGTATTGCATGTCGATAATGGAGAATGCTAAAATAAAGAGGCAAATCAAGGACATTTTTGACAAGGGACTCATAAGGCCAAGCACTTCGCCATGCGGTTCACTCGTAGTCTTGATTTTGAAGAAATATGGGACTTGGCACATGTGTGTCGACTTCATAGCTTTGAACAAGATAACAGTAAAGAATCGATACCCACTCCCAAGGATAGATGATTTGCTTGATCAGCTGAAAGAAGAAATTTTTTTTACTAAGTTAGATTTATGAAGTGGATATCATCAAGTAAGAATTGCAAAAAGTGATAAACCAAACAAGGACTCTTTGAGTGGTTGGTTATGCCGTTTGGTTTGTGTAATGCGTCAGCGACTTTCATGCGTGTTATGGATAATGTTTTGCGTCCATTTCTTGATGAATTTGTGATTGTGTATTTAGATGATATATTCATTTTCAGCAAAACAAGAGAAGAACATATCTTGCATGTGAAAAGGGTGCTTGATATTTTAAAGAAAGAGAAATTATTTCTTAAGATGTCAAAGTGTGAATTTGTAAAGACTTCTCTGGTTTATTTGGGACACATTGTAGGAGGAGGTGAGTTGAGAATTGATCCTTCTAAAGTGGAAGCCATTGCGAATTGGCCCACTCCCAAAATAGTAACCGAGGTAAGAATTTTCTTAGGCGCAACTCAATATTGGAGAAATTTTATTGATAAATTTTCTACCATAGCAGCTCCTATGCATGTAGTGACAAGTGTGAAGAGCTTCCAATGGGGAGGAAAATAGTAGCAAGATTTTGAAGCTTTAAAAGACAATATCAGTTTAGCTCCGGTCCTTGCATTACCTAATTTTAGACAACCATTCTAGATACAAACTGATGCTAGTGATTATGCGATGGGAACAATACTTTTGCAGCATGGTAAGCCTATCGCTTTCCATTCTGCAACATTCAATGGTGTTGTAACTAATTATCCTACATATGAAAAAGAGTTGTATGCATTGGTACAAAGCGTCAAGAAGTGGAAACACTACTTGATGGGTAAAGAGATGATTATACATATTGATCACCAACCATTACAGTACTTGCAGTTGCAAACAAAATTGCAGCAATCACAACATTTCAGGTGGATGGGATTTCTTCAACATTTTCACTTGGTTTTAAGGTACAAGAAAGGTATTTTCAATAAATTTTCTGATATTATTTCAAGGCCAATTATAAGTGCCTCTAATTTACTTAAAAATGATTCTATTATACATGAGAGTTACATAGAACAGTATGCATCTGATGCTGATTTTCAAGATGTGTATGCTAGTTTGAGTGAAGGGAATCAAGTTGAGGAAAATGATTATCACATGCATAACAATTTGTTGTTTCATTTGGGCAAGTTGTGTATACCACAAGGAGAGAGACTTAGTGTCATGAGAGAGGCTCATTCATCTCTTATTTTTGGACACTTTGGGGTAAGAAAAATAATGGCACATCTATAGAGGTATTGCTATTGGCCTCGCATGATAGATATTGTGTCATGTTTTATAAGAGGTTGTTCTATGTGTGCAAAAAGCAAGCCTAGAAATAAGAAGCTTGGATTGTACACGCCACTATTGGTACCATCAAAGCCATGGGAGAGTGTCTCCATGGACTTCGTTGGAGGTCTACCTTTGTTAAGAAAACAACATGATTATATTTATGTAGTTGCGGATAGATTCAGTAAAATGTGTATACTTATGCCATGTAAGAAAACCATTACTGCTGAAAAAACTGCTGAACTTTATTTTCAACTTGTATGGGTTCATTATGAATTTCCAACTTCTATTGTTAGTGACATGGATTCCAAATTCATTGGGAATTTTCGGTCTAATCTTTGAAAGATGATGGACACAAAGTTGAAAAAGAGTACTTCTTTTCATCTGCAAACTAATGGCCAAACCGAGGTGGTGAACAGAACTGTTGTGTATATATTGAGAGGATATTGTAGCAAACATCCCAAGTTATGGAATGAACAATTGCGTTACATTCAACATGCTTACAATTGAGCAAAGAACTCTTCTACAAATACTTCACCTTTTGAAGCATGTTTTGGGTATTTGCCGAAATCGCCATTAGACTTCAGCTTTGAGAAGGATGTTGCAATTGATGGGAATAGTGATATTTACAAGGCTCGAAAGTTCATTGAGAAAATTCATATTATTCATCAACAAGTTCAAGAACAGCTTGAGAAGACTCAAAGAAAATACAAGGAGAGGCATGACAAACATCGAGTTGATTACAAGTTTCAGGAAGGAGATGAGGTATGGTTGCACATAAGAAAAAAAAGGGTGCAAGGAGAAGGTAAAAAGCTTAAGCCCATTTGCTATGGTCCATTCAAGATCATAAAACAAGTTGGTAATAATGCATTTCAACTTGACTTGCCTTCATATATGAAAATGTATTCCGTTGTCAATGCGGAAAATTTACGTTCGTATGAGCCTCCTTTGATTGATGATCAAGGGAGTGATATTCAGCTGCCATCTACAGAAGATTTTTCGTCAGAATTTCTGGATGAGATCAAGGAGAATACCATCCTTGATAGGAGAACACAGAATTCTAAGAGGGGAAGTTTAGATTATCTTTGAATTGGGCTCAAGGGTAGTAAACCAAGCAAGGCAAGATGGATGAAAGTTGAAAAGGCGAGGGAGCTCTACCCTCATCTTATAAACAGGTAATTAAAGTATTTTGGGGTCCAAAAGCTTCCCAATGGGGAGATCTTATCAGGAGATCATTTGCTTTGCTCAAAATTTAAAGTGCTCTAAACTATACCGAACCTAAGTGACCGGATAGGTCTCATCGTTGCAATTCTGGCACTGCAAACAGTTCAAAAAACTAATGTCACATGAGGAAGATATCGCGTTCTGTTTGTTTTCCCAAACAACCAAAATTTTTGTGATAGGAGTCACTGGGATGCCCAGTTAGCATGCAGGTATAGTAAGTAGTGGCATATACTGGGAATATTACCTTTTCTTAAATCCAATTGGATCGTGACACGTGGTTTTTTTTGGATTGTTGGATGGAGATGTACGTGTTTAATTTGGGCCATTGGATGGGTGACACGTGGCCAACTTGGAGGCTGCCATGTGTCCCCTTGACTGTTGAATAAAATTTATGTGAGGTCCAGGGGTTCAACCCCTTGACCTTTGGCACACAAGAAAATACCTCCACCATCTCCGCTATCCATTGGTTCTTACCCATATACAACTTCTCAATACCTCATGTTATTAGACCAATGTCGAGGGAAGGATCCGCACGGTGTCTGTGCAAATGTCAGCAGCCCCATGGTTGTTGGTCACATGGAATGGATTTTAAACCACAAAATATAATGTATGGCCTAACGGTTCCACAAATATGACATGAAACTTCTCCGAAAATCTCGGTCACATGTATATCTACAGGGTTAGAACTTCTGCCAACCGTCTCAGAACCTTAACACTTATCAAAAATTATGCACTGTCAAATGACCCGGATTTCACAGTCAGCTATGATCGTTACACCAGGGGTTAAGGCAACTCCGCAACTAACTGTAGTTCACTCGGGGTTTTAACTGGAGTTCTGCCCAACATTTATGGTAACCGGGGTTCAGGGGTTGACATGTGGCCACCCCCACAGCTTAACGGTTAGTGTTAATGGTTAAGTTGGTGAAGTTAATAGCACGCCACTAGATTTTGGATATTTTTCTATTTTTAACCACATACAGAGGCATTTCTCCACTTTTAGTGGAGGTTTTGTAGGAGTTATTAGGAAAAGGCTTTGGAAGGTCAATTTTTGACCAATTTGAGTGAAACAAGAGTCTACCTAGACTAATTTGAGCATTATGGAGCCACTAGTGTAGAGAAAAAAACCCTTAGAGGCTTGTAAATGCATGTATTTGAAATTTTGAGCATAATTACAAAGAGGGACATGCCATTGGGAGATGGACCAATAAATGTAGCCCAGGAGGGGTGAATTGCTTCATCATGCCTGTTGTGTAAAACTTATATGTGATGTTTTTTCTCTGTTATACAATGTTGCAAAATGTTATTTAGGCTTATTTTCATGCTTAAAGCTCACAAATTCTTCTATGTTTCATGGTTAAAATACTCATTCCTTAAGAAAACAAATGGAGACAAATTGAACATGTTTTTATTACTGAAAGGACACTTAGCACAACAAACTAATACACTCCTTTCAGATCATTCACAGAGTCTATCTTGAGTCCCTTTTACCTCCTGTCATAGTATTTCATCCATTCATGCTTTTTCCCTCTCTCGTGTAGCCCTTTTTGTCCTCTAGTCCCACTATCCCCCATCCCATCAGGAGTCGAGTCAGTCGCTGCCAGGTCATCCATGCTTTTTATGATCTGAAAAGAGAAGTCATATGTTTTCTACTCAATATCTCCCCATTCCATCATAATCCCTTGTGTCATTCTATCATTCACTCTACTATATTCCCTTGTGCCTTAGTTGATGACCCTCATTGCCTCACCTATGGCAAATATCCTTCTATCTACATCAACACATTCATTCTAGAAGACAAGTCTAGAGTGCGATGTATCTTGGTTCCAGCTTCCATTCTTGTCCAGTGCCTCGGATCAGACAAATGGACTCCTTATTGTTATTACGAATCTTAATTCCAAGCATAAGAAAAAATACCACTTTACCTGTGCATAACCAACAGCCCTAACAGTGGAGATGACTGCCAATATCTTCAGATCTACAATTAGGTGATCAAGATAAATGCTACAAAAATCTAAATCTATGCATTAGACAACATTAAACAGTAGAAAAAACAAGATTTACTCCATGCATCCAATAGACAAGGCAATAATATGTTGAATGAATTTTGTATTAGGGGCACCTGGGAGGAAAACATTGGAGGTTGTTCCTAGTTATTCTCAATGGGATGGGTTCTTGAAAGTCCTCAACACTTCAGATCTAGAATTCCTCTCTTTTGATGGTGTACAAAACCCAAAAAAAAATAGTAGCAAAATATGACTATGACAGTGGATCAATAGTCAGACCAAAATTATAGATCCAGAGTGATCTGTAGACAACAAAATGTGATAAATGAATGGGAAAACCCTTCTATTTATAACAAAATATTGAGTTAGTCTAGATATTGGTGCATAATTAAAATATTATTAACCAAATCAAGATCCAACTTTTATGGAATATTTTATTATATTTGTTTGAGGGAAAAGGAATTTGACTTGGGTCAAATCCATTTATTTGTAAATATTAAATAAATAAATGATTTATTGATCATTTTAAGGATTTGGTTGAGTAATCATTAAATAAATAATGATTTATTTAATTATTTAAGGGTGATTTAGTCATATTTAACAAAGAATATTATTTAAATAAGGTTTAAATAACTATTCTTTAGGAAATAATAAGATAAATAATGATTTATCTAAATAATTTCCTTGTTTTGGGTTAAATATAACCAGGAATGTTAATCAAACTGCTGTTTAATTAATTATTCCTAGGAAAATCAAACAAATATAGATTTATTTAATATTTCCTCATGGGGTTTCCTGTTTAGACCATAAAAAACTTAATAAAGGTGGCTTACTAAGTTATTTTTCATAGTGAATGCGATTTTACTTAGGGTAAAATTGGTCTTACATGGTGTACTTGGGTCCATGTAATAACAATGGGTTAGATGACCAAAAAATGGTGTAACAGATTGCCCCCCAGCATGTGAGCGTTAGGAGCTAATCATATGAACGAAGTATGTTGTAAGAACTCAATCACTAGACGTCGAAGGGGAAGTCAAAGAGAGAGGAGTATAAGGTAGAAAAAAGTGCTGAAATAACTAGACCCTAAGGGGGCGAGACTTATAGGTGCAACAAGTATCTTTGATGAGTGAGTACCTGCTATAGGCGGCGGGGGAGGCATACCTATGCCCGCTGAGGCAATATCACAAAAAATAAGGCATCTGGAAAACCATGGGACTGGACACTATAATAAATGCTGGCATAAAAAGAAGCTAGGTAAATAACATGATAATGAATCCCACATACATATTGTGCCTGGGATAACGACAGGACTTGTACAATAATATCTGAGTACATGAGATACAAAAGCAACCTAGATTCCCCTATAAATAGGAAAGCGCTCTGAAAATCTGAATGATACATCCAATCAAGAAGGTGTTGCAAGCTACTGAGGCCGACATTATCAAATCTATGGAGCCACACCGAAGGCTGGAGTGAAGAAGTCATCTGGGTATGTGGGAGGCTACCTGTAGGGCCACCCCGTCATGAGGGTTGAAACATTTCACACACACCCGAGAATCACCGGTCCAATCTGCTGCATCACTGAACCATCAAGTATACGGATCTTGATCATGCTGAAAGGGAGCTGAAGCTGAGAAAAAATCAATTCAAAGGGCTAGAAGGAGTCCCTTTTCCTGATCCGAGGTACCGAACAAGAGTGGAACCTGGAACCAATGTACACCACCCTCTAGACCTATCTTCTGGAATGAATGATCTGATGTCGACAGAAGGAGGTCCACCATAGGTGAGGCAATAAGAGGTCCTCAACTAAGGAAAGAGAGAAAATAGTAGAGCGACTGACAGACTAACACTAAGGGTGATGATGAAAAATGGGGGTTACTAAGTAGCGGATGGACGACTTCCCTTATTAGAGCATAAAGGGCATGGATGACTTGGCAACGACTGACACAATATCATGAGGAATAGGGGATAGTGGGACTGATGGTCATGATGTGCAACACAAGAGAGGAACCAAGCAATGAAGGATGGAGGACTATGCGGGATACAAAAGGACTCGGGATAGACTCCATGAATGCAATGATGACTCGACTCGGATTTTCTAAACAAGGGCGACTCGATGGTGCTGCCACACAGAGAAAAAGGTCCAATGGGGACCATAAAAGCATGAGTATATCATGGTTACTCATGACAAAGATCGACACAAGCATGGACAAGTATGAAGGCAAAAGGGTACCCCAAGTATGAGTGTTGTAGGTGAAGAAATTTGATTTTGGGGAGTGGTGAAGTAACCCTTCTTGACCAAAAAGTGTTTCGGTGAAGTATCAAATCACGAAAAACTAATGGCTACCCATTTGAGGGTTCAGTGAGAGCTTTCCAATGGTATAGACGATTTGGAAAACTGAGCTACGGTTTGGTCACAGCAGGTGAAAGAAAAATTAGGGGTTTTTCTTTTGATAAGGTTTTTTCCCTCCAAATTCCTTCATTTGCATGTGGAGCTATGGTGAATGTAGAGAGGAGATAAGGCTCTAAATCTTGCGGTGATCGTAGCAGACAAACCGAACGTTGGAATCGAGATCCGTCAGTTGCAGGTAAGAGGCCTAACCCTACTCTTTTTTTTCAATGGATTGAAAGTTTAGATTAGGTCCATAGGGCTCAGGAATAGACCTATAATCCCATTCATGGTCGGGTCGTACTTTTTGGGGAAAAAAGTGCGACCTAGGTAGCAGGTTTTAGGAAAAAAATTGTGACCTGTCCCAGGTCTGGGCCTGAAAAGTGCGACCTGTCAGGGAGGGTTTTTTCAATGCTGTTTTTTGGCTAAGCACTAGGTTTTTATGATGAGATACAATATTTCCTATCTGTATACTGAAAAATATGATGGTTTTGTGTAGATATGGAAGAATTACGAATCAGCTAGAGGGAGAGAGACCTGGGCACATTACGATCGGAGATCCGGGAGGATCAAGGTGTCCACAATTTTTTGGATAGGTTTGGGGTTCTGAAGTTTGTGGAGAACCCTTTGATGAGAGCTGGAGATCCCTTATTGGCCTGGATTTTCAGCTATTGGGATCCGGACCATGAGGTATTTATAGTGCAAGGGCACCGGATTGAGTTGACAGTCTAGGATATATATTTCCTCACTGGTCTCCCACCACTTGGGATGGTAGAGAATGTTGGGGTTCCCATGTTTTGGAAAGTTTGGCAATACCAAAAGATGATACAACATCATAACCACTTTCAAACCTTAGGATCTAGCCCTCCTAGGTCCAGAGAGGGATCTCTCTATATAAGCTAAGGTTTTATGTCCTTTAAGCTCTGTGTTAAGATATTAGGCTAGTTATAGGCATGGGTTTGTTTAATTGATTGTTTGTTTGGTTGTTGGGAATCGAAAACGAAGGGTTCCATGTGAGGTAAGGATGTGTAAAGAGGATTTTAGGCAAATTAGGGATGATTTCAAAGAATACTCGAGACCATTGGGCAATGGAGTCAAGAAAGGGTTTACTTGCTATTCAATATGCAGGCTTTCAGTTGCGCTAGTCATCTAAAGCATTGGATCTTAAAGATGATAGTGTGGCATGAAATGGCAAGAAGGAAGGTGAAAGGAAAGGAAACCTCCAAGGTGACCCTCCAGGAATCAGATCTAGGGACAGGACATGCCATCGGATAACCTGTGATCTAGAACATAAAGGTCAACTCTTCAGACAAGGAAACATAAAAGATTTAAGCACAAAGGTGAAAACCTAAGATCAGAGAGAGACTTTGAACTCTCAATGCTTCAGCATCCAGCTTAAGGGGACTTAGAAAGGTTCAATTGATTGAGAAGGATCCTTGTGAGTCAAAGATTGTGTTTCAAACTCCCAGTATCCCAAGTCATTTGATTAAAACCCAACAAGAACATCTAAGACAGATTCATTAATTCATACATTAGCTAGCAGTAAATATTAGCCACTACACTGGATAAATTAACTTGAATCAGTGCTCAGATAACACATATAGCAGAAAAAATTAAAGGCAAGGAGAGCAGAAGCTTAGTGTACCATGCAAGGGTATATCCTAAACTAGATTTATAATGCATGCCAAAATAAATGAAATATGATGAACTACAAAGGAAAACAAGGACAAAGATAGAAAAACATCACCGCTGCTTTAAATCAAGATCCAAAGAAATGTGCTTATCATATTAAAGAACAACACTAGTCATGTACAACATTACCAACAGCTTGATATTCAGTCTGAAACATCTTCCTCAGCCTATATTGCAACTTTACATAGAGAACTATGTCTTAAGAGAAACAGCTTACAGTTCACAGATATCCGATCAACAACCACTACAATGTTTTCTCATGAGTTCTTATATCAGAAAGAGAGGTTGAGGAGGTAGATGAAACACTAAAAGAAACATTAAACAGAGTAGGAGCAGTGGCTCGAAATCCATTCTGTTTTAATGTCTATGCATCGAAATTCTGTACTCTTTGGGTGAAAGAGTGGTCTTTGACAGGCTGAAATTTACTCCAGGTATGTCTTTGATGTATCCTCGGCTACAGTACTTGTGGTACTCTGGTGAATTAAAAAAAAGGTAGAACAATGATTTTGGGGTCTGCCATACTGTGTAACCAATGCTTCTGGTAGCACCAGGACTATTGTTAGGGAAGAGATCTCCTCTGGAACATGGTATAGAATGGAAACATTATCTTCGTCCTTTCATGGGGAAGAATCATTCTGCAAATGGTGATGCTGGTATCTTGTTTTCTGAGCCCTAATCTTCAACCTGCGTCTCCGTCCTTTAATGTGGGATCAGGTGTCAAATGTGAAATTAGTAGGGCATAATCCCTCTAATCCATCTCTGTTGTGTTTCAGAATCACAACGTGCTATGATTATGGAGGCAGAGCGAAAATTTCCACTCTGAAAACCCTGCACAAATGAAATCAACCAATTACAAAATCAGGGGTGGCGGGAGACACGTGGTGAAGGCCTGGAGGACAAGTGGCACACAGTGGGAACAGAGGCTGGGTGGAAGAATGAACATGGGCCATCCGATCAACTGGGATGGCAATGATCAACGATGAAGGTTAAATAGTGGAAAAACTTCGAAGTCGGGTGAAATACAAAGGAAACGGAAAAAGCGATGAAGAATATATGGCATGGACCTTCGGCAATGGGACCCGATCAAAGGCGGGGGAGGCTCAATCTAGACCGTCAGATCTCAGGAGGAGATTGACGGCCGTGATCGCGTCGGAGGGCAATTGCTTGCAAGCCAGGGGTCTTGTTTGCTTCGGTTATCCCCTGAGCATCTTTGGGGCACAATCACCGTCGGATGGCCAGACTCAGATCGGACAGCGTACATGCATATCGTGACGGGCCCACAATCGATTTTTAACGCACGATGAGAGCAGGTTTTCAAAATAGCTTGAGGACACATGTCGGCCGGTGACGTTGATTGCTGCCGAACAAGAAATACAACCTTCATTTCAAAAGTGGTGCGATGGAAACCGTCGGTTTTGGATGGGACGCGACCGCGGGGACCACCGAGGCAGATGATTTGCGGGCCGTCAATCTACAGATCAGATCAACAGTTGATACGTGATCGGAGGAGTGAATGGGAGAGAGTGGGTGCGATGAGACTTGCGAAGACCGTCGAATCTATGTAGATCGACGGTGGGTATTGCACTCGACCATTGATTCGTTAAGCGCGCTATGGGCTAGCGCCTGGTTTAGCACCCGGGTCATGTGGGGAAATGATTTAAGGGGGCTGGCCGAAGGGGGCTAGGCCTGATATATGAAGAATATGGGTTTTTTGGCCTGTTTTCAATGCAATTTGAGGCCGAAGGTATAATGGTAGAGGGGAAAAGGGGTTATTTGGCCAAACAAAGGGTATTTGTGAAGCTTAGAAGGGATTTGGGATGATTTAGAGGAATTAAGGGAGGGAAAAGGAGAGGAAAGAAGAGGCTAAGAGAGGATGAAATAAGGAGAAAAGGCCTTTGGGTATTCTTCCTCACAACAGAGAGGCTTATTGACTTATGAAATAGTAGTGAGGGTTTATCAAAGGATAAAGGGCATAAAAGGACTTCAAGGGTGGTGTGTTTTCAGGGGAAATGCACTCCTTGAAGGCTCATAAACTTTGTAGCCCCATGTTTTCTTGTCAAAAAATTATAGGGGGCTAACAGTGACTCCACATGGGGATGGCTTCTTCCTGAAGGAGTCAAGAATTTAGAGAATGATCTTTGGTGTAGGTTAGATGCTTGCTGCTTGTACCATCCATTTTCTTTCTCATACTAGCTGCCACAAATCATGAAGACATCATATTAGCAGTAAAATTCTCCCAAACAACTACCTACCCAGACTATAGTCCTATCATTTTTTCTTCAGGGTGCATTTGGACTAGCAGACCCTTTACATCATCAAATTTTTTTTACAAACAGGAAAATAAACCTATTCTATTTCTACCCTTATTTCTCCATGAGACTAGATTAAACTGTTGGCCTCATATGTTTCTCTACCTAATCTAATATCTGCTGGGATTAAACTATCTAGCAGATTTCTTCTCTACATTCTACAACAGAAATTTAAAACAGTCAAACTAGGATTAGATAGTCTAGTTTGCTGTGGATCCAAGGCATAAGGAAAAACTGCTCTTTGGATTGAAACTTTGCAGAAAACTGAAAACAAAATCTTGAAGGCTTGAAATCTAAAACTTTGAAGCATCCTTCCTTCTTCGTGACTCAAGTTTTGAGCTTGTTAGAGTCACTTTCTTCTTTATTTCAGCTCTGGTTTTGGGTTTGTTAGAGCTGATCCTTCTTCCTTATACGCTGGTTCAGATTTTGGGCATGTTAGAACAATCTGTGTTCACTTACTTTGGCTCAGGTTTTGACCGTGTTGGAGCCAATCTTTGCACTTCAAAGGTTCATGTTTTGAGCATGGTTGAACCTCTCTTTTCCTCTTTTTGGAACATCTTCTCTTTTTCTTGAAAACATAACACAACAATGGTATATAAAATGGAAATGGAAACTGGAAATTGGAAATCAGCAGTAATAGTGTCTGAGCATCCTACCATTGACAGGACCCCCAAACAGCTTTGTACCATCTAGCTCTCGCAAAAAAAGGCATTTGGACCAACAATGGCTTGGATGATGTATGGACCCTGCCACAAACTGTCAAACTTGCCATGCTTTCCTTTGTCTTCTCTCCTTGAGTCCCATTTTAGAACTTTATCTCCAATTTTGAAGTCAGAAGCCTTGGTTCTCTTGTCAAACAACTTCTTTATATTTTTCTGAATTTTCAAAGCTCTGTTATAGACCTCTTTCCTTGTTTGCTGGAGATGAATTGTTTGGTTTATCCTCCTCACCATGCTGTCTTCTTCTGTCTGAATCTCTTGGATGAGTTTAATCACTGGTACCCCAAGGCTAGTAGGAAACACTGCTTCTGTTCCATAGACAAGCTGGTAAGGTGACATGCCAATGGATTTCTTTATTGTAATTCTGTCAGCCCACAAAGCACGCACTAACTTGTTATGCCATGACTTTTTTTTCTCTTCCAGCAGCTTTTTGAATATGGTCACCAGGCTCTTGTTCGATGATTCAGCTAACCCATTACCTTGTGGGTAATAAGCATTTGAATGACCGAGTGCTATTTGATACCTGTGAAAAAAATCAATCATTTTCTTTGATCCAAAAGCAGCAACGTTATCAGTGATTATTTTTCTTGGGCAGCCAAACCTAGAGAGGATGTGGTCTTCTAGGAACTTAATGATGACAGAATCTATGGCATTCCTAGAAGGTATGGCCTCTATCCATTTAGTGAAGTAGTCTATGGCTATAAGGATCCACCTATGCTATGCAGAAGAAGCAGGGTGTATTTCTCCTATGAAATCTAGGCCCCATTGCATAAAGGGACCTTCAACAGTAGTGGGTTGTAAAGGTAGAGGGAGGAGCTTTCTTTTGCCTTCGAAGATCTGGCATTTATGGAAGGAAATTATCATCTTATGGATGTCATTGAAAAGTGTGGGCCAATAATAGCCAGCTTTGAGTATTTTGTTAGCAGTGGCTTTCCAACTCAGGGGACCTCCACACTCTCCTGCATGGAACTCCTATTTAATCCCCTTTGCCTCAGTTTTAGGCAAACATTTAAGCAATAGGCCATTTGTATTTTTCCAGTATAAAAATTCATTCAGTATGCAATAGTTTCTGGCTTTTAGCTTCAAGAATCTGGCCTTAGTTTTTTATAGTTCAGGAGGGGCATTGAGGTTTGTGAGCACATACAGAATGTCATAATAACAAGGAGAGTTCTGAAATTGCTCCTCAACAGTGGGATCATGCAATCCTTCCTGCTCATCCAAGGCATCTACCATGTTTATGTCAAGGGCTTGTAAATTTGATTCAGCCATTAGTTGAGATAAGCCCTGACCTTTAATCAGTTTGGTGGGTTTTATCTCAAGGTCATACTCTAAGATTACAGTAATCCATTTTCCCCTCTTTTCGTCCAGATCTTGGGACAAGATGTCTTTAACCACTATGTTTGGCACATAGGCTATGATGTGAGAATGCAGTATGTACAACCTAAAGTCTTTCAAGGCCTTTACCAGGGCATAGGCCTATTTTTCCATTATGTTATATTTCAAGGGTGCATCCCTCAGAACTTTGCTGAAGAAAGCAATGGGCTATTCCATTCCCTTTGGATTTTTCTACAGTAGAACTGCAGCCACTGTATGCTCGGAGGCAAATGAGAAGATCAGGAAATATTTTGAGAAATCAGGGCTGATTAGGACAGGAGCCCGGGTGAGTGCAAGTTTGACCGATTCAAAATATTTTTTAGCCCCAACAGTCCACTTAACCCCCACACCTTTTTTCAGCATATTAGTCATATTCCTGAGGTGTTCAACTAAGTTGGGAATAAACCTCCTTAGGAAGTTAATTTTCCCAATGAAGGACTGTAACTCTTTAATATTTCTCAGGTGTGTGATTTTTAGTATTCCCTCAACTCTTTTTCTATTGGGAGTGGTATTGTTCCTTCTAAAGTTCTGGTTCTGGTTATGATTTTGGTTTTTGTTCTGATTACTAACTGTGACAACCATTTTTTCCATCATTTGTTGTAGCTTTTCCATGTTTTTAGATAGACGGTCATAATTGGTTTCAGATGTGGAGGCTACAGTGTCATCTCTATATGTTACCCTTTTCTCATCCCCCATTCTTGCCTTCTTCTCAATTAGGTTAGCCTCAAAATTCACTGCTCCTTTTTGCATGTCTTCTAATGTGTTGTAATCTCTCTCCCTAAGCTGGTAGGCCATGTCAGCATCAAAGCCTTCAGGGTATTTCACTAAAGCCATACCTTGGGGAGGTTTTATATGTGGATGAAGAGATTATAAATGTTGTTAAACCTGGTAGAATAGTCATGGACACTCTCTCCTACGTTTCCCTTAAGGTTCTTGTATTTTGCTAAGATTTGGAGAGGGTTGGTCTTAACTTCCCATTTGTTTATGAAGGTCTGATATAAGGAGGGTAGATCTTGGATGCTATTAGGAGGTAGGCCCTTAAACCATTTCTTCACATCTCCTAAGCTCTGGGCAAAGATTCTCATTTTCACTATATCATCACCTATCTCCATGTAGTCAAAAGAATCTTCCATGCTGTCTACATGGTGCTGAGATGTGGTAGACTATTTTGTAGTGAAGTGTGGGATCTTTGATTGGTAATCATTGGGTAAGGGTACTAGAGGCTGGGGTAACATCAGAGGTGCATACCAGGTGGCAATAATGGTGTTCTGATGAGGTAAAGGGCTGGCTGGAGCGGCTAGTATATGGATGACAGGGATACTAGGACCAGCAGAAGTCTGTTGAGTTGATTTTGGATGGTTGAGTCCCAAGTTTTGAATGAAGTGGATATCGGGAGGTGTAGATGGAGGGGTCTCTCTGTCCCTAATGTGTTTACCCCTTTGAGGTGGTGAACCAAGAGACTTAAGGTCTGGCTGGTCTAGAGCGTTGAATGACCTAGTTCTAGGTAAACTGTTTTGAGAGTCTAGGTCAAAAAGTGGGTCTGATAGAGCTGTAAAGTCTCCCGGTACAGAGTTAGCTCTATGGATGTGGCTGGAAATAGTTGGTCCTTTAGGTGTAGGAGATTCCTTGAGGATTCTCCTAGGGTTTTCAAATATTTCAGGTGGGTATGGGTTAGGATAAGCTCTTGTGTGAATGGTTCTTGAAGCCAGAATTTTGGTTTCCAACAAAGCAACTTAACCCTACTTGTTACTTATGTTATGGCTGATGTTGTTGTGGACTCTGGTCTCTCAGTGGAGTCTCATGTGAACCAAGATAATCAGCAGGCCTATTGATCACCAGTGGAGTCTTTGATCTTTAAGGAACTATGGAGTCACCAGGTGGAGGGTTTAGGATGTTTCTAGGAGGTACACTGTCCACCACAGTGCTTATATAATGTCCCTTTTCAAGGATATCCTTAAACACGGCAAAATCTAACCAGAGATGGACTGGGAGGGATTTTACCAGGTATTTCACCTCTGAAAGAGAGTGAGATTTGGAGGCTATCTGGCCCTTTCCAGAATCTATCTAAAAGTGTGGGAGAAACACAACAAGTGGTGCAAAAAGTGAATTGCAAGTGGAAGTGTTTCCCTGCCAACCTAAACAGAGATTCTAGGTTCGTTCCCCAACAGAGTCACCATTATGTTGGGGTTCCCTATTTTGGCAAGTTTGGCAATACCAAAAGATGAGACAACATCAGAACCACTTTCAGACCTTAGGATCTAGCCCTCCTAGGTCCAGAGAGGGATCTCTCTATATAAGCTAAGGTTTTATGTCCTTTAAGATCCGTGTTAGGATATTAGGCTAGTTATAGGCACAGGTTTGTTTAATTGATTGTTTGTTTTGTTGTTGGGAATCAGAAAGGAAGGGTTCCATGTGAGGCAAGGATGTGAAAAGAGGATTTTAGGCAAAGTAGGGATGATTTCAAAGAATACTTGAGACCATTGGGCAATGGAGTCAGGAAAGGGTTTACTTGCTATTCAATATGTAGGCTTTCAGTTGGGCTAGTCATCTAAAGCATTGGATCTTAACGATGATAGTGTGGCATGAAATGGAAAGAAGGAAGGTGAAAGGCAAGGAAACCTCCAAGGTGGCCCTCCAGGAATCAGATCTAGGGACATGACATGCCATTGGACAACCTGTGATCCAGAACCTGAAGGTCAACTCTTCAGACAAGGAAACATAAAAGATTTAAGCACAAAGGTGAAAACCTGAGATCAAAGAGAGACTTTGAACTCTCAATGCTTTGGCATCCAGCTTAAGGGAACTTAGAAAGGTTCAATTGATTGAGAAGGATCCTTGTGAGTCAAAGACTGTGTTTTAAACTCCCAGTATCCCAAGTCATTCGATTAAAACCCAACAAGAACATCTAAGACAGATTCATTAATTCATACATCAACTAGCAGTAAATATTAGCCACTACACTGGTTAAATTAACTTGAATCAGTGCTCAGATAACACATATAGCAGAAAAAATTAAAGGTAGGGAGAGAAGAAGTTTAGGGTACCATGTGAGGGTATATCTTAAACTAGATTTCTAATGTGTGCCAGAAGAAATGAAATATGATGAACTACAAAGGAGAACAAGGACAAAGATAGAAAAACATCACTGCTACTTTAAATCAGGATCCAAAGAAATGTGCTTTTCATATTAAAGAGCAACACCAGTCATGTACAACATTACCAACATCTTGATATTCAGTCTGAAACATCTTCCTCAGCCTATCTTGCAACTTTACACAGAGAACTATGTCTCAAGAGAAACAGCTTACAGTTCACAGATATCCGATCAACAACCACTACAATGTTTTCTCATGAGTTCTTATATCAAAAAGAGAGGTTGAGGAGGTAGATGAAACACTAAAAGAAAAATTAAACAGAGTAGGAGCAGTGGGTCGAAACCCATTCAGTTTTAATGTCTATGCATCAAACTTCTGTACTCTTTGGGTGAAAGAGTGGTCTTTGACAGGTTGAAATTTACTCCAGGTAGGTCTTTGATGTATCCTCGGCTGTAGTACTTGTGGTACTCTGGTGAATTAAACAAAAGGTAGAACAATGATTTTGGGGTCTGCCATATTGTGTAACCAATGCTTCTGGTATCACCAAGACTGTTGTCAGGGCAGAGATCTCCTCTGGAACACGGTATAGAATGAAAATAGTATGGGCACTTCATCCTTTCATTGGGAAGAATCATTCTGCAAATGGTGATGTTGGTATCTCATTTTATGAGCCCTAGTCTTCAACCCGTGTCTTCATCCTTTAATGCGGGATCAAGTGCTGAATGTGAAATTATCAGGGCAGAATCCCTCTAATCCGTCTCTGCTGTGTTTCAGAATCACAGCGTGCTGTGATTATGGAGGCAGAGTGAAAATTTCCACTCTGAAAACCCTACACAAATGAAATCAACCAATTACGAAATCAGGGGTGGCAGGAGACATGTGGTGAAGGCCTAGAGGACAGGTGGTGAACAGTGGGAATGGAGGCTGGGCGGAAGAATGAACATGGGCCGTCCGATTAGCTGGGATGGCGATGATCAATGGTGAAGGTTAAACAGTGGAAAAACTTTGAAGTCGGGTGAAATACAAAGGAAATGGAAAAAGCGATGAAAAATATATGGCATGGACCTTCGGCAGTGGGACCCGATCAAAGGTAGGGGAGGCTCAATCTGGACCATCGGATCTCAGGAGGAGATCGACGGTCGTGATCACGTCAGAGGGCGATCGCTTGCGGGCCAGTGGTCTTGTTTGCTTTGGTTATCCCCTGAGCACCTTTGGGGTGCAATCACCGTCGAATGGCCAGCCTCAGATCATACGGCGTATGTGCATATCGCGTCAGGCCCGCAGTCGATTTTTAATGCGCAATGAGAGCTGGTTTTCAAAACAGCTGGAGGACACGTGTCAACCGGTGACGTTGGTCGCTGTCGAACGAGAAATATAGCCTTCCTTTCAAAAGAAGTGCGATGGAAACCCCCGGTTTTGGACGGGACGCGACCGCGGGGACCACCGGGGTAGATGATTTGCAGGCCATCAATTTTCAGATCAGATTGATGGTTGATACGTGATCGGAGGGGCGAACGGGGGAGAGCGGGTGTGATGAGACTTGTGAAGATCATCGAATCTATGTAGATCGACGACGGGTATTGCACCCGACCATTGATCTGTTAAGCGCACTACAGGCTAGCGCCTGGTTTAGCACGTAGGTCATGTGGGGAAATGATTTAAGGGTGTTGGCCGAAGGGGGCTAAGCCTGATATATGAAGAATATGGGTTTTTTGGCCTATTTTCAATGCAATTTGAGGCCAAAAGGGATAACGGTAGAGGGGAAAAGGGGTTACTTAGCCAAACAAAGGGTATTTGTGAGGCTTAGGAGGGATTTGGGATGATTTAGAGGAATTAAGGGAGGGAAAAGGAGAGGAAAGCAGAGGCTAAGAGAGGATGAAATAAGGAGAAAAGGCCTTTGGGTATTCTTCCTCATAACAGAGAGGCTTATTGACTTATGCAATAGTAGTGAGGGTTTATCAAAGGATAAAGGGCATAAAAGGACTTCAAGGGTGGTGTGTTTTCAGGGGAAATGCACTCCTTGAAGGCTCAAAAACTTTGTAGCCCCCTGTTTGCTTGTCAAAAAATTATAGGGGGCTAACAGAGAATACTCAGCCAGTATTACCGCGTGGGCAGAATATCATAGAGTTTGTAGAGCACCATTGCCGACCAGGTCTCCAATTCAAGAGGACTTGGATACCCATCAAGGATTTGGAGAGGTTAGAAACCCGTGCTATGGCCACAACGGTGTTATGGATCTTGGGCAAACAGGCACTCCATCACATCACTGGGGGGCAAATGATGCTTGTGGAGAGTGTTTTGAGTGGGAATTACTATGGGTGGGCCTAGATGATGATGTCATCATTGAAACGATAGTTGTCGCTATGCAATCAGCAAGTGAACCATGACTATGCATATGGTACAGTTTTGTGCTCGTTCTTCTTTAAGAATATCCCGACACTTCTATCTTGCATACAGCTCCAAGATGGGGCCTTGAGAGAGCCTAGGATGCGTTGGTGGGGGCTACTACTGTGTAGAGGAGGAGGTGGAGCAGTTGGACGGGTGTTCCGTCCTGATTTCTTTGTTCATTGGGATCATATGCCGCTGTATATAGACGACTATCCCTATAGTGGGATGAGTTATTGTGGGGACTCGGATTTGCCACTGCCGCCTGGTCGAATATGGGGACCTGATGGTAAGTGATAAATTTCTAATCTTTTATGTGCATGTAAAGTTCTGGAATATTTTATGTGGTACTGATTCTTTTACTTTTGGTATGCAGATATAACGCCGGTAAAACTAGCCGGGTACATGGGACGACCTGCAGTATCGGGGGATGCAGGATCTAGTGGATCAAGGGCACAACAAAATGAGGATGCAACAGCCCTCTTGGAGGATATCCGTCATAGATGTGAGAGGCTTCTAATTGGTGTTTCAGAGCATTGCTGGCAAGACTTATATGACCAGTACATAGAGCCATGTATTGATCTATCCTCTGAGTGGCAAGGGGTCATGCAGCACATGGCGATGGTTGGACAGGTTATGCATGATCTACGAGTTGCAGAAGCAAATCCATTGGCTCAGGATCCTCCATATAGTGATTAGTGTGTAGGGGCAGGTGGTGCCCCCAGTTTTGAGTTTTTGTAACATGCTATGGGCATGTCATATGTATAAGAGTTGGTGGACTCTAAAACATTTTATATGACACATATTATGGATATGCATCATTTTGATATTTTTATGTTATTGTCTTGTGTTAAATGCGTGTGCTAAATGCCAATCTAGAATATGGTTTGCAATGCTATCTACATAGTGATTTTGTGCTCTAGGTACATGAATAAAAGTAATTATTTCATATTCACGCATCAAAAGCTTCACTCGTAAATATCTTCTGAAAAGGATGGGATTATGCACACGATAGACACCATTCAATTGCATGACAAGAAGCAGGGAATCTAAATGAACATGAAGGTGGAGGATGCTATGTGAAAGGGAATTGGCTAATAAACCCCGCACTGCATCATATTCGGCCTGATTATTGGTAGCAGTACCAATGCATACACCGTTCGAGAGAACAAGCAAATGCAAGGGGGTAAAAATGGCCCAACCTGCCGAGGCTAGATTTTGGGAGTAGCGACTTGCACCATCGGAAAAAATGATATAAGGTGTGGATGGGGGGTCCATATAAAAGGTGCCACAAGACAATAAATGGGAGGATGAAGAACAATTCCAGCAACCTGAGCACAAATTAGAAATTGAACGCACTCCGCGGAAGGGAGTGATCTAGGTAGGATGTCTACTACTCACATGCTGCCAGTGAGGGGGAGTGTGGGGGCTACCGGAGGTGTAGCTTAAGCTTAGGCCGCATAAGTCACCAAAGGTACGAACGATGCATCCCATTTATGGGTAGGAAAGATGAAGTCAGGGGTGGACATGGCTTCCATGATGTCGTCATCACAAAATAAGGTGGAATGACTGGAGGAAGAGAGACCACGTGACGCGACGAAGCTACCTGACTCATCATAATGAGAAGAAAGGCTCATATGCACATCAACACAAGGGATGGCGTAATAAAAAGCAGATAAAGGATCCACTAATGTTGAGCCCAGGGTGATTGTTGAAGGGAGGTCAAGCGAAACAACAGTAGAAGATTCAAAGGGAGATTTTGCCAAGGGTCTCATGGATGATGATAGCTAGAGGATGGTGGCCACATGCTCCGTCATCTCGACATCAAGAGGGGGAATGTCAATAGGAGCGAGTAAATCCTTAGTCTGGCCTGCAGCATACTATGCAAGTATAGGAGAAGCGGATTGGTTTTGCTCAATCTCGTACTCCCGAACTACCTCTAAAGAGGCACGGTAATGCATAAGGCGGGGACAATGATGAGAGTAATGGCCATGGAGACCACACAAAGCACAAGGTTGGTTGGTGTGAATAGTCTTGGTGTTCTTGGTTGCAGTTTTTGAAGAAGCAGAGGTTTCAGGGACTGTAGACTCAGGGAATGTGAATTTAACCATGGGCTTGATGCGGGGCAACTCGGGACAGGTATGGGTGGCCTGACCGATGACATCACACAAAAAACAGGGCTTTGGAGGCAAAGGAGGTGCATGGTCAGTCAGGGTGGCCTTTTTCTTTGAGGCCCTTTTGCGAGTTTTTCCTTTCTTACCTGAAGTGGTCGCAACAAGAGGTGGTTCTAGTTGAGGTGGCTGAGGCACTGTGACAACGGGAGAAGTCAGGGGGACTGGTTGAACTGGGGTCAAAGCAAGATAAGGTTTAGGTTGACCTGGCAGGGTGGCGGCTGGAGGATCAAGGTATCAGATGGGAATCGCAAGGGTCAAGTTAGGAAGAGAGAGGGTGGCCATGACAGGTGCCGTATATACTCCTGGGTGGGGGAGCTAGGAACATTATCTGACTAGAGGGGTAATGGCTAGGCGAGACGGCTCCTAAATGGTTAAGTCATGGAGGAACCGTTCTAGGAGGGTAAGGAGGCTCATGAATACCAACTAAAGGGCCAAAAGGAGGAGGTCCAGAAGGCTAAATCGAAGGGCTAGGAGAAGGTTGCAGAGGGTGAGGAGGTTGTTGACTAGCCGAGGCAGACCGCTTGAGGGCAGCCTGAGACGATTGCATCATGCAAACATTCGATGAGATGGTATCAGATATAGGAGGAGGAAGACCAGGGAAAGTACCAAGCAAAGAGGAACATTTTTAGACTCTGGGTGAGACACTGGTCAAAGGATCGACGGTTTGCTTATTGGCCGCTGAAGAGATAGTGGACTTAGGGGAGGTCTGAGACTTCAGTTCGTAATACGTAAACTGGTCAATGGTGACTATATTTTCGTCATGAGGGAAGGACATCTTGCGGTGGACCACAGAAGGGACAACAAACATCGCATAAGTGTAGCTATGGCCCAATATAATGTTGTAATCTAAGGGGGCATCTATGACTTCTACGTCAACGCAAACAGTCTTGCCCGCAAGAGTAATAGGACAATTGCGGAATAAGCCAATGGGATGGGAGGCATGGCCATCCCACGCTCGGAGAGTGATCATGGAAGGATCCAAATCAGGTGATCCGAGTTGTTTCCAAACTAAAGCGGACATCACACAGGTGGATGCCCCCTCATCTATAATGCATCGAGAAATGTTGGCGTTCCAGATCTTGACTGGGATTTGGAAAGTGACAGAAGCTAGGAGAGGAGGATGTTCTGACTGATCAACATCAAAGAAAATCAATCGATCATCGGAAGGATCTACAGTGCCCACGGCAGATAGTAGATATTTTCGTTGTGAAGGGCACGACTCGAGGAGTTCCAATGTTGAAATGGCAGCAGGAGATTGTGCCAGATCATATACTATGCTACGAATGGGCGGCTTTGCCAGAAGTAGCATTTTGGTGTAGTGGTCCCTTAGGGATCTTGGTATGAACCTTCGCCCTAGGCTGAGGTATCTTCAAGGGGCCATTAGGCGTCGAAAGGGGCTCTGTAGAGACCAAAGGAGGTGGCTCGGGGACAGACGTAGCCGGAGGCTTGTTGTACTGACAGGACCGAGTCTGAAGATTGATGTCAACAGTTGGCAGTTGATCAGATTTCATCATGAGAATCTGGTAATAGGAGGTACCATATGGAAGAGGTTGAGTGGCCACTTAACCTTCAGGTGGTTTGGTAGCCACAAATCCTTGTTGAGGGAAAGGATTGGTAAGCACAATCGGTTGACTAGGTGGAGGACTGGGAGGAACGGAAGGGACGACTTGTTGTCCTCTGAAAGTTGCTTGAGACTCCCACAACTGCTGCATTTGTGGCAAAAGAGGACAATCATGCGTGTAATGACCATAAACACCGCAACAAGAACAGGGCTTTTTCGTGCGAACATGCCTTTCATTCTTGGGCTGAGTGCCCTGTTGCTGGTTCGTAGTGTTAGGAGCATTACCTTAATTAGGTCCAGGGTTACTAAGAGGAGAATGATTTTGAGTGCATTTCCTCTTCTTTTTGGAGGGAGGAGGATTAGTCGTGCCCTACTATGCATAAATCTACCCCTAAGGGGGTGGTGGCTGTTGTTTTAGGGGTTGGGAAGGCAAGGGAGGAAGAGGTCCTAATGTTGGAGAAGCTGGAGCACTAGGTTGTGGATATGGATAATAAGGAGGTTGGGAAAAAATAGGAGGCATGCCGTATCCTGGATATGTCCTACGAGGAGGGGGAAAAGTGCAAGAGGTGTTGGCTCCTCCCTGAGGAAAACAATAGCCCATGGGAGGTTGAGCATACGAGTTAAAGAGAGCTCTAATGATACTGTCGGTGGCATGATATGCCCCCAGTGCGTTAGCACCTCCAGTTCTAGGAAGATCAGGTAGAACGGTATAAACATAACTCAACTGAGCGTAGATCAGGTCATATTTTAACGCAATTTGGAGAGTAGCTTCTTCAGTTTGAGGAAAGTGTGATGCAACATCTTTTCCGATGGGTGGAAAAAGAGATCTAAGGAACCAGTCCATGTAGACACGGTCTTCGAAGGTAGGAGCTCGACATAGGCTCTTTCTTCTCTGCCATTCCTGGACACGATCGGAAAGGCGGGTCGAAGAGGATTGACAAAAAGAAGTCAAGAGTTCAGTATGAGTGTCGTAACGAAGGGGAAGCTAGAAGTAAGACAAGAAAGCCCGGGAAATAGTCGCAAAGGTGGTATGAGAGGAAGGGGCCTAATTAACATACCACTTAGAAGCTTCACCTGTAAGAATACGTTGGAACAATCAAAGATGGATAGAGTCATCGGTAATGGAGTTAGACAAACACCACATGTGGAAAGATCTAACATGATTTGTAGGATATTCTCCAGCAAGGCCTTCAAACTTTGGGATGTCGAAAGGGAGCTTCGTCGACATAGCAGGCCAACTAGCATCATGGTGTATAGGGTCATTTATCAACTGGTCAAAATTGGGGAGGTTGAGGCCTGCCATGAAGGGGAGAAAGGGCACAGTCGAGCTAGTGTCTGTTGCGGTCCCACTAGTGGTATTCCTAGCATGAGGGTCGGGGTTACCACCAGCATTAGGTCCTGCACCAGACATGGTGAAGGTGACAGGGGGATAACTGAATGCAGAATGAGGAGGAGAACCCAAAGGACCAGAACAATAGTTTGAGTGTGGACTCGTTGGAGGACAAACTCAAATCCTACGTGGAGGAGTAAGTCTTCCCACTAGAAACTGAGGATGAATGCCAAGAAGTCTCTAGGATAAACACCTTGGTGGTGCAATGACGATGACACAAACACGGCACAAAGGAAAAAGAGACCGACAAGGGCAAGGAGGTGCGGGATCAACCGATTACAATGTCGAAACAAGGGAAGAGAGGTGCAGGGTCAATTGATTTCAATGTTTTAGAGTCTTTGCTTGGCAGTGTTAACCAAGCCCTTTTTCTCTTAGGGTGCGTGTGTGAAGTGTGTAAATTTTAATTTTTAAACCCAGACGTTTGTAGAGAAAAAGAAAAAGTGTGTTGTATAGCTGCAAATAAACCTGCAAATGACACTATATAAGCCTGTAAAAATAGAAAATAAAAAGCTAATAATGAAATAATCTAAACCCAAGGAGGCAGGCCTCTCAACAACTAGTCTATAGGCAATTAAAAAAATAATCAAAACACATTAAAATAGCCAATAGATCTAAGGTCAGGAGGGAGATAGATCTAAACGAAAAAATCTACTAGAAAGTGGTGCAGAAACAACAACAGATTAGAGGAAAAATTGTTGTAAAAAGAGGTGGCGAAAGGCTGCTTCTAGGAGGGAAGTGGATTGAACCCTAGAGGAAAACCCAAAAAAAGCTAAATGAGGTGATTTGGATGGATAACAAGCCAATCTGAAACAGATCTGAAGGTGAGGTATCAAATCTGAAAAAATGGCTAAAGACTCTAAAATTTCAAACAACGTACAATAGAAAAAACTCTTCCACAAGAAGTAGAGGGTAATGAAGCCCTAGGGGACTAGGTTCCCACTTAGTTGAGAAAAACAGAATAATTATAGGTCCAAAACGGGTGAAGATGGAGGTTAGAAAACTCTGAACAGAGGCTTAGGAAAACCTAGAAAGCTTTCAGTAAAATTCCCGCAAAAAGTCCAGGTCACAGTTTTTGACCTGTTTTCAGTAGAGGTCGCAATTTTTGGGCTGTAAGGTGCGCCCTTAGGGTCCAGGTTGCAAGTTTTGGGCTGAAAAGTGTGACCTATAGTTCCAGCACTCTTGGCGGCAGATTTTAGAAAACATTGTCATCTCAGTTGTGGCTGATGTCTGTCACCTGCGCAATGGGTCCAAAAACACGTGGAAGTTATAATTTTTATCGTTTTAGGGTTTTATAGGTTAAAAAAACATCAAGAAAAGAAAAAACAAGGGGCTAAAGAGAAATCCTAGGGTTTGAAGTGGCTGGATATGCAAGGATCAGAAAAACGACAACAGTCGTAATCATAAACCCATGTGGAGTCGCCAGTTGTTAGTATGAATCTTAATTCCAAGCATACGAAAAAAGACCACTTTAGCTGTGCATAACCAACAACCCTAACACCAGAGATGATTGCCAATATATTCAGATCTGCAGTTAGGTGATCAAGATAAATGCTGCAAAAATCTAGATCTATGCATTAGAAAACATTAAATAGTAGAAAAAACAAGATTTACTCCATGCATCCAATAGACATGGCAGAAATATGTTGAATGAATTTTGTATTAGGGGCACCTGGGAGGAAAACACAGGAGGGTGTTCCCAGTTCTCCTCAATGGGATGGGTTCTTGAAAGTCCTCAGCACTTCAGATCTAGAATTCCTCTCTCTTGACGGTGTAGAAAACCCAGACAAAAATAGTATCAAAATATGACTATGATGGTGGATCAATAGTCAGACCAAAAGTATAGATCTAGAGTGATATTTAGACAACAAAAGGTGATAAATGAATGGGAAAACCCTTCTATTTATAACAAAATATTGAGTTAGTCTAGATATTGGTGCATAATTAAAATATTATTAACCAAATCAAGATCCAAATTTTATGGAATATTTTATTATATTTGTTGGAGGGAAAAGGAATTTGACTTGGGTCAAATCCCTTTATTTGTAAATAATAAATAAATAAATGATTTATTTATCATTTTAAGGATGCGGTTGAGTAATAATCAAATAAATAATGATTTATTTAATTATTTATGGGTGATTTAGTCATATTTAACAAAGAATATTATTTAAATAAGGTTTAAATAACTATTCTTTAGGAAATAATAAGATAAATAATGATTTATCTAATTAATTTCCTTGTTTTGGGTTAAATATAACCAGGAATATTAATCAAACTGTTGTTTAATTAATTATTCCTTGAGGAAAATCAAACAAATATAGATTTATTTAATATTTCCTCATGGGGTTTCCTGTTTAGACCATAAACAACTTAATAAAGGTGGTTTACTAAGTTATTTTTCATAGTGAATGCGATTTTACTTAGGGTAAAATTGGTCTTACATGGTCTACTTGGATCCATCTAATAACAATGGGTTAAATGACCAAAAAATGGTGTAACACTTATTTCCCTTTGACTTGATTTTTTCTCATCCACTCCACTTTAGCATGATCGAGATTCATATACTCGATAGTTCAGTGATCTAGCAGAGTGATCCAGTGATTCCCAGGTGTGTGTGAGATGTTTCAGACCTCATGAGGGGGTGTCCCTTTAGGTAGCCCCCCATATGACTGGATGACCTCATTCTCTTCTATAGCCTTAGATGCAGCTCTGCATATTTGATGGGTTCAGCCCTAACCACTTGCAACACCTATAACATGTGTGTATCACTCAGATGATCCATTTATATTTTCAGAGCCTTTTCCTGTTTATCAGGGCTTCTCTGGTTGTTATTATATCTCATGTACTAAGATATGATTGTATTCAGACTTGGATATTGTCCCAAGCTTAGTATGTATGTGGGATTCATTATATTTTTTGTCTGGCCCATGTTTACGCCAGCTTATCATGTACTTTATAGCTCAATTTCATTTTACTAGGCGAACCATTATTATTTGTACTTTGTTATCTCAATGGGCATAGGTATGCCTCGCCCGCCTCATTGTATACAGGTACTCAACCATTAAAGGAGACTTACGGTTGTTAGTCTCACCCCCTCAGGGTTATTATCCTCTCTCGCTTCATTTCGCCTACGTATATCTATCTCTATGACTCCCCTTCAGTGTCTAGTGATTATGTTCTTACAACGTACTTCAGTCATACGATTAGCTCCTAACGCTCGCATGTTGGGGGGCAATCTGTTACACCAATTTTTGGTCATCTAACCATGTATAATTAGATGAATTGAAATACACCATGTAAGACCAATTTTACCATAGTAAAATTGCTTTCACTAAGAAATATTTTAATAAACCAAAAATATTTGATTGGATTTGATTTTATATTTGATTTTTATTTATATAGAATTTATAATAAGAATATAATTAAAAATTAAAAATATAATAGAATTAATACTAAAAATAAAATTCTTCCTATTCTAGTCAAACTAGCCGTTTTTCCAACGGCTAGTTGGAGATGTCCTGATCTACTTAAACTGGTTCGTGATCAGATTGCTCATCTTGTCCTGATGATGAACCACACTGGTTGGTTCGAAACGCGTCGACATAAATGTACATTATGTGATTTTCACCGAAAATTATTACACACAAACCGTAGTTTATTAAGTTATTTATGGGCCAAATAGAAAACCCCATGACAAATAATTAAATAAATCCTTATTTATTTGATTTTTCTCTAGGAATAATTAATTAAACCTCTATTTAACTATATTCCTGGTCATATTTAACCCAATTAATGAGAAAAATTTAGATGAATCATTATTTATCTTATTATTCTCTAGGGATAATTAATTAAATATTTATTTGATTAATATTCCTTGTTAAATTTAACTAAATCATTTAGGAATAATAGAATAAATCATTAGTTGTTAAATTATTCCTTGATCCCATCCTTGAAATAATAAATAAAATATTATTTGTTTATTGTTTCTAAATAAAGGGATTTAACCAATTTAAATTCCTTTTCCCTCCAACAAAACATAATAAAATATTCCAAGCAGTTAGATCTAGATCTTGGTTAATAATATTTTACTATGCACCGTTATCAAGGATAACTCAATATTTTTTTATAAATAGGAGACTTTTCCATTCAATTCTTACCTTTGATCCTTTTATTTTGGTGAGACTTTGATCCTCTTATCATCGTCTATCTTTGATTCACTTTTATTTTCTTTTTTCTTATTGAACTCCCTTTGATTTCTACATGTCTTGGGTATTCTCCAACCATTGAGAGAGACACTCTAAAGTTGAAGCATTTGAGGATAGCCAAGAACCCATCCCATTGAGTGGGAGTGTATCATTTCTCTTCCCATGTGTTACATAATACAAAAAAATCTTTATAATTCTTGCCTTTTCCATTGGATATTTTGGAGAAACTCTTATTTCATTTTGTTGTTTAGCTTCTTTATTTGCATAGATTTGGGTTTATTTTGCATTTATTTTTACTATCTATTGTATATCTAAGAAATTTGACAACCATCTTTTTTGTTAGGGTTTTTTTGTCATGTGCAGCTAAAGTGATCTCTTTTCTTGTCAATTGGCTTATAATTTCTTGTTGTAGGTGTTGGTTAACACTATGATCATGGACTATATGTTGATTGTTTGCATGTCGAAGTGAATGTTGGGTGTAGCATTGTAATGGAACTGTTATGTGTTAACTTATGATTTCATACATGTCCTATGATTCACTTTGAAAATGTGAAAAATTACAAGTATGATAGATACATGTGGTTTCCTAACAACTTTCTAATTGAACCCCTTGAGGTTGTAGATGGCATGGTTGTTGGCCTTAATAAGAAGGTTGAATATTTCTAAATTTTTTAAATAAAAGATCCAATATGGTAATGGTGGTATAGGTAAAGGGCCCAATTTTAAGTATGTTATCAGTTTCAATCAAGGATTGAATTATATTATTGCAGTAGCATGAGGGTAACTATGGTTGATAAAAAATTTAAGGATGTGTGAGCAGTTGCAGGGTAATGTGTTTGACTTAACATGGTAAGATGACAATTGGAATATGTATTTTTATTTCATTAATGCACTAAAAATTGAGTGTATGTGGAAACACATAGAAATACTCAATGGTATTAAAATGAAGCATGTATCATGGCATGGTGCAACAAGATATGGACCAAGTCCATCAAGAATGAGAATAGTGAAATACCTCCAAAAAAAAAGAACCTTCAGGAATTTCGAGGTTGAGCTCAAGGACTTAAGAGCTTAGCTCAAGGATGTAAAGGCTAAGCTTAGAAAATCTAAGGTGGAGAATCAAAGGCTTGTTAGAGCCAAAATGATTAAGCAAAGATGAATTTTGTAGTAAGGAGAAAAATTTCCTACCTTCAAGGGATATTGCAATACACTTCCAATCTATGAGATGTGGACAAAAGTATTGATGGCAAGGCCAAGAGGGGGCCCCGTGGTTCAAAAAAGGAAAGGAAGCCCATATCATGTTGGTTTTTGTGTGTGTGGGGGGAGGGGGGGTGACTTGAGAAGAGACTATCCCCAGAAGAAGGAAAAGGAGGAAGGGGAATCCCATCAAGCTCTGTAGTATATGGATACATATACTGAGAATGAATTTCCTTGTGAGTTACTTGAAGGGAATTGAGACTTCAAGGTTGCTGAGAACCTTGGGAAAAGTCTCAGACTAAAATATATTTATACGTATATATATAAAAATGAAGGACACACTGAAATATGAGACTCTTGGGAATTGAGATAAGTTTTGGGGGCACATTTATTTTAATGCTTATATGTTGTACCTTTAATTTATTGAATTCACGGATTGATATTTTTTTTATTATAAATTTGTGCATGGGCATGTTGTTCTGTTGAAATTTTTATAATGATTGTTGTGATTTCCCCTTTTGCATTAGTTTTCCTGGTTTTCCTTTTCAACTTTTTCCTTTCGACTTTCATTGTTAGGGCCCGGGGGAAAACTTGTTGGGAATGGAAGGAAATCCATAGGGATCTGGTAAGAGAGTTGAGGAGGAGAAATGGAAAATACAACCTCAAAGACGCCCTGCAATTAATTAAATAACATGAAAAATCATTATAAAGGTTGGGATTGGTAAATGGGTTGGGAAAGACCATTGCTAGTGTATGTTGGAGAATCACTCCTAAATATGGAAACTAAATAGACTAGTTTAGTCCATGGGACAATGAAAAATGATATGAAGGCCACAGAAATACCATAAAGGAGGTTCTCTTGACCTTAACTCAATGTACATATGTAAACTATGATATTCTCATGATCATGCCAATGTTTATATACATATATGAATTCCATTATGACCGATAGCTTTTTTCAGGAGTGATTCTTATGGAAGAATGATGGTTTATATTCATTTAACTGAAATGTGGATGGCATGCAATATTTTCAGTTGTGTGAGCTATCAATTGGGAAAAATTAGCCCTAGATGATCTATGATTTTAATATAATGTGAATATGATTATTATGAGGTGAACATGTATGCACCATGAACAAGGAATGTTAACATCTAAAATATATATCAAAAAAACAAAATTAGTGTGATCTATGACATGTTAGGAAAAATATGGATAAGTTGAAGGAACCATAGAACTAGAACTTGGGTTGTTGTTGCATGTGGTACAATGAGGAAAATGAACACAAGTGGAGCAAGTGCTTTGGAATCTTGTTGTGTATTAGGTGGAACTCGAACAGATTTTTGAATTCTTGATTCTTTTGCAAAAAGGTGGAGGTCAACTCTCTGGACTCCCATGGAGGTCATCAAGTGGATTGGATAGTGTACTCTAGATTCATGCAGGAGAGAGGTGGAGGCATTGGGTTCTTTATTCCTGATGTGTAAATTGGGTGGATAGTATTGGGCCTCTAGATTGCTATAGTTGGGGTGGAGCACCATAAGTTCTCAATTCAATGAAATGATTGAGAGTTTGAGTTGCAACAACTATGGAATCCATGAATCAGTGGTGGAGTGGAGTTGTAGGTGTTACAGATTCCATGAATTGATTGTGATTGGGTGGAGACACAATGCAAAATGTATTCCTAGAGGTTAGGTGGAGGCATTGTGGACTTTGGAATCCAAGTGATAGTTGACTGCATGCTTCATAGTGGTATATCAATATAATTTGGATTCCTAGTATTTGGTTGAGACACTAGAGGCGGTACTACCTAGTTTACAAGAATAGAGATGGTGTACTCTTTGGATTATTTATGTATATAGGCATGTGTTGTATCATGTGCATATGTGCATACATTTTGTTTTATTATGTGTACATGTTGTATTGTGCCATGTGTATATGTTTATGTGTGGGCATAGGAAGGTATGGGACTTCCTAGGCCCATGTGTTATGTAGCATGCTCAGGTGAAGGTAGCATAAGCCTTTAGATTCCCTTGTTTATTGAGGGTGGAGGTATAAACCTATAGATTCCCTTGCTGATTAAGGGTGGAAGTATAAATCTTTTGATTCCCTTGATGATTGATGGTGGATGTATAAGATTCTAGATTCGCTTGATTACTAAGGGTGGAGGTATAAACCTCTAGATTCCATTTTTTATTTGAGGGTGGAAGTGAGAGTATATGGATTCCCCTGTTTTGAAAAGGGTGGAGGTGGGAAACCTCTTTACTCCCTTGATAAAATAATGGAAAATACAAGAGGTATAATTTAAATTATTACAATTTATTTATGATGAATCTCATGAGATATTGTATGCCATGTTATGAGGAATCATGGAAATTTCTTGATCTAGATGAATGGAGTTTGCTGCAGGACCAACTAGTCGCAACTTGGAGATATCAAAGTGCACAAAAAAAGAACCAAGAATACTACAAAATAGCCACTCAAATATGGTTGATTTAATGGGTATATATCCATAGATTTGTTGGGAAAGAGATTGTATATGTGAATTGTAATTGTAATCGAGTTGTAAATATAAAGCTAAAAATTAGTTTTTTCTTAGTTTAAGCAATGTTTAATTTTATGTTCGGTCATAGAACATGAACGAAAATGTTCCTCCAAGGGGGAGGGGTTTGTGACATCCCCTATGGATTAATTACCCTTGTAAACATTGTAAATAATTCCTTGTAATTATATAAATATAAAATAAAAATGTTTGAGAGAAAGGGACATGGATTCCATAGTTTGAGGAAGGAGTTTTTTTTTTAAGGAAGATTGACTTATTTTATGGTAGCCATGAATGGTTGGAAGGTATGCTTTAAATTAGGTTCATCATATTAGTTAATGGAGCTAAGAAAGAGGAAAAAGGAACCATACATGCCTTAGATAAATCCACAAGGTGGAAAGGACAAAATTTATGGATGATGGGTAGCATCGGTAGCTAGGACAGTTGAAGTCAACCAACAAGAAGTGATGGGGAAGTGTTGGCACCACCACTGAGGAACAAAACCACTGTGGTTGAGCTCAAGGATGGGTGACAAGAGTGTCTACCCATGAATTTGACAAAGTTGTAGAAGTGTATTGGAGGACTTATGGAGAAGGAACTGAAGTGACAGGTATTCCAGGAACATGCAACAGTGTGGATAGAACTCTCGAAGGTCATTATCATGCATTGAGGAGAGGCCATTATAATACAAAGAAAATTGGAGAATGTAGGAGAGAGTTGATAGAAAAGAATAAAAATTAAAGTATAACCTATCAGGAAGGTGATAAAAAATAAATGACTGCAGTATAGAGAAATAAAAATACATCGCACGGGAGAAAAAGTAGCAAAAATCTATCTGTTTCTATCATAACACAAGGCCTAGAACAATCATTCGGTTGAGTACTCGGAGCTAGAAACTTATCTCTCAGGCAAGGAAAATAGTATATGGAATCACTGTAAGACTGTAGGGTGGATATGGTTTTCTCTAGATACCCTTGATAGCTCGGGTGGAGGCCTCTTCCTTGTATTTTTGTTAAGGATATTTCTTTAGCCCCCTCTACTTTTTTTCTGGTTTTTATAGTGGGTTCTAGATTCCTAGGATTGGGTGCAACCACTGTGTGAAATAGTTTTTAAGGGTGGTGGTATTAAGCCTCTGAATTCCCTCGTTCAATTTAGGGTGAAGGTGGTGAGCCTCTAGATTCCTTGTATTAGTCTGTAATGGTAGAGCCATAATTTTTATTGAAGTAGTTGAAGGGTGGAGATGGTGGACCTCTAGATTCCCCATGAGACATTGACTCCATGAATTAGTTGGTGGTTGGAGGTGGATGGTCCTTTTGAGTACAAGTTTAGCTGTAAGAATTGGTTTAATCCCTTAGGCACTCATCCTCAATATCTAGAATCTTGCTTGGGGGTTACTACTATAAAAAAGTCTTGGATGCAATGCATCTAAGGTTGGGTGGAGAGTAAAAGTCCCAATATTAGTTGTTAGACCTTATAAATTCTAATATAAGTGACACCAAAACTCTTTCACTTGAATATTCAAAATGTGTCTAATGTGTATCCTTAATGCTTGTGTTGATATCAATTTAATGTGTTGGTCCAATCCTTATGATATGTTATGAAATATGATTTTCTACATGCTTCAGGAATGTTGATTTCCTATGTCATTCCTGAGTAAGTGAATGGATTCATGTATGTATTCATTATATTATTTTTTTTCTTATCAATATCTTAAGAGGCCTATAGAATTTTGAACTGTTATGAGCTTGAAATTTGTCCAATGGACCTTAGAGTAAATGAATGGACATATTTTTATTTTTATTTTTTATGAAATTAAAAATAATTTGTTATTAAGCCTTGTTTTAACATTACTAGGCTCATGAAGGATAACTTGATATATGTGTGTGTGTGTTTGTGTGTTGAATGGGTTGGTCTTAGCCCTATTGAAATATCAGGAGAGATTTATCATTCATTAAAAAAGAAATATGGATAGCCCTATGGAGCTTCATAATATGTAAATATGTATGGTCGCATAGGGCTAAGCCTTAAGGAATAAAGGACCCAAACCTCGCATCGTAATATTCCATATCTGTGAGAACCATTATGACCAAGTAGTGAGGGTAGGGAAATGTCCAAACAATATACACATTTTTTGGCTGGAGGGATCTTGAACTAGGTTCAGAGTTAAGGTTAACCAAAAAAACCCTCTTACTACTGGCCCTTTTGGCAGTGACCTACTTGCACAAGTAAAAGTCTCCCCTAAAGTAGTATGGGGGGGGGGGGGTGCTAGAACCAGGTTTTGACACTCTGAGAGATAATTAAATGATGTGGGTGTCTTCAAATCTAAAACAGCTGTGATTTAAACTTCGCAACAGAAGCCCTAACTAGATAGATTTAGGTCAATTTACATAGGTTACCCTATGTGCGCACTGATACAAATTCCGCAATCCCTTCAATAGTACTTAATACATATTATTTAAGTTTGACATCAATAGATCCATTCATTAATCATTCATCTAAGGCAGAAAAAAGTTGTGCAACCGATCCAAACATAGATAAGACAGTAACCAGAAATAATAGGAAGAAATAGATCATAAAGCAAAAGACAGATTCAATTGATACTCAGGTATCATTCAAAATATTCCTTTATTCATTCACAATTCAAATATTCCTTACAATACTTTCATTCTACCTGCGCACACAATCAGCAGGGTCAGCACATAACAGGACTAAGGTCTCTGCGCACATAGCTAGCAGGAGCCTTCTACACCCAGACAAGTTTGCTTCTTAGCTCATAATATCAAAACATAGTTCATACTTACTACCTCATGCCTCCTATTGAATTGATCTAGACTCCTATTTATACCTTTAGCCTATGCTCATCTAAGGTCTGCAAACTGTGGTTTGTAGCCACTAGTTCTACCCTTTGGCCCATTACAACCCATGAGGGGCTTTGACCACCCAAAAGCCTCTTGACCCGTGCTTCGCTTAGCGTGCACGACTTACCTTAAATTTTTTTTACAAAAAATACCATATTTTTACCCCAAAATTTGGTCCTAAGGGACCTTGCTCCAATAGGCCCCCAACACAATCTTGTGACTCGTCCCAAGTCACATTAGTGTTGGGTTCTTCATTTTTGTCTGAAGTTCTTCAATGGCAGTAGAAAAGGGTGCTAGGATGCTCATGCTTTGATCCACTGCGCTCTGCACTGTATCCACCAGCTTCTGCAATGTCAGCCCTTCTATAGCCAGATTGATGCTTTGATAGTTATGATTCATATTCTTAACAGCTGCATCCAAATTCTGATACTCTTTCAGCAACTCTGCAAGCTTCCCTAATGTATCATCATCCTATTAATCCCAGATTTTGGCCAATTCGGGTTGTTCCTCTGTTCCAATGTTGACTTCCCTTAACTTCAAAGGTTTAGTTACATCTACCATTCCCAATGAGGACCTTGAAAATGTGTGCTCTCCTTCGAACTTAGGGATGTTGACATTTCTTGTATCATCTTCATCATTTTATACTGATAAGTTCTTGCAATTGAAAATATCTTACATCTCTGCGTGCCATACTGGCACAACACATTCTCTTTGAGGCCAAGAGTTATCAAAGAATAGAGATTCTATATCCTACAGAGCTTCATACAATACCTCTGATACCCCAACCAAGCTAAAGGTTGAGAGGAAATCATCAGCCATTGTAATCCAGTGGCGAGTCCCTCGGTGCAACTCCGTTTATAGATACCAAGTAGTAGGTACTGGCCCCAACGAATGAATAAAAATATGAACCCATTAGTTCTAGGTCTTCTCCTTCCAAACCTCCATCCACATTGCCAGGTGTTTGCGCAGATCTCCCTGACCATAGAAAATCTCAGTTGGTGGGGTAGCGGGAGGCTCAAAGCGTAATGTCATCATTTTGCTACATTCTTCCCAGTCCTTAAAAATTCCTTTGTGTGTATCCCAACAACAAGCTGGGGTCGTGCGCATAGCTAGATCAAGTGGCCAGAACCTTCGTTCTTCTGGGACAACCTTTTCCAATTCTTCCTAAAATAATACGATACTACTAGAACCATCAAATAGGGTAGTTATCTTACCTTTGAGGAGTTGCATCAGTTTTTAGTGATCTTGAGTTAATAAAATATAGAAACATCATGAAATATATTTTTCTAGTTCTCCATCTCCTCATATGAGTTTGAGAAATACGAAAAATCCTTTTGCCAATTCAACATGCCATCAGCTGCAGGATTGATCCAATCCTCATCCTATGCAGTCAGCTTGTAAATATGGTCAACATCCTCTCCTTCACACACTGCCTCTGTATATATTTCTCCTTCTGCTGGGTCCAGTGGTATTATTACCCGTGTACCATCATTCTCAAAGATCATGCTTCTACGCTTCAATTTTATGTTGCCTCCCATATCGATGGCCCAATCAAACCCTAGCAGCACAAGGTAAGGGTCTGCATCATTCACAATTTTTATCACTTCAAAATATGCTCGTACCTTTACTCCAACAGTGTCTACCATAACCTGTGGAAGTCTTTCAAGTGGAATGATATTTTGTTGATTGTCCATGTGTAACTGAATGGTGGACCTTTCTAGCTTTGGTTCTCCCATCTTCTGCCATGTCTTCTTAGGTAGAAAATTTGTGTCCGATCCTAAGTCCCAGATGACTTGATCCATTTCATACTCTCTAATTTTCACGGTCATACACATCTCCCTACCTATTCTCTTCTTGTTCTTATAGATCTTATTAACAAGATTAGTCTTAGTTTGAGGTACTTCTTTGTTTGTGCAGCTGTCTATCAGGGCCTGGAGATTAACTACTTCTTTTTGATTGCGTAATAACTTAATACAAGCTTGTAGGAATGGTTTGAAGTCATCATCAATCCTTGATTCCATGATAGAATTTGAAGTGGATGCCCCTGCAATAGAAAAAACCTTCTCGGCTTCAATAAAAGTCTCCTTTTCCTTCTATAGGTTGAGTCCTTCTTTATTGTCAGAATCCTTTTTGATCAGTGGCTCTACATCAACTTTCTTTTCCCATCTCCTCTGGTGGCAGCACCACTGCGTGTAATTATGTTTACACTTGGTTCATCATCGTGCAGTTTAGATTTAACCATTTGTATGTTTTGCGTAGGTGTCTATTATTGATTTTCCTGAATTCTAGCAATTAAAACAAGACAATCTTCAATTGCATGATCAAATTGTCTACAGTATCTACAAAATTTTCACGCAGGGTTTGGGCAGTCACGCACATAGTGTCTAGCGTCTCCACCATTATAGCAGATTAATTGTCCTTTTCCACGACCTGGGCCTCCACCACTCCCCCCTCCCCTTCCTCTTACTAGGGATCCTCCATGCCCAGAGGGAGATGCTGGTGAATATGGGTTTGCCTACACTCTATAGAGGTTAGAATTTTCCATCATTAGGTTGAATGTTTGGTAGTGGTGCTCATCATGACCAACTTAAGAGAAAAACCTGCACCATTGTTGCTTCAGTTCTGGCACATAGCTTCCCAATCAAGGACAATGGTCTGTGTGATGTCATCCAACTACCCTACAATCAACGCACCATAGTATGGGGGTACCACTTGGCCCAACAGCATCCCTGGGGCACAGTGGATTTGGTCCCCCTACTTGCATGTAATCAGATAACAAAGTACACTAATCTTTGGTGTGGCCTGAACCCTTAAAGCATATGCACCAGAAATCTGCGCCAATTTCCTTTCCTCTATCTCTACATAGTTTATGAATCTCTAAGTGCATTGCCTCCAATTGAATTTGGATTTGGACAGTTTTTAATTGATCATCCGCTTTGGGCGCAACTTCCAATTTCATAACAACTTCCACAGCTTCGGCCTAAGAATCGATCTTCTGTTGATTCATAGACCCATGCAGATGTGGAAAGAGCATCGCAGTGAACCATTCCTTATGTTGATTATCATCATAAATAAATCCTCCTTCACTGATGGTGCGCTTCAACAGTTGATTAGCCTCCCAAACAGATTCATTCGGCTCTTGTTTAATATATTTTAATTATGTCACGCACTATGAGTATGACTTTGACTTCCTGAATTTTTGTTTGAAAGCATCCCTAATCTACACAATAGTGGGATCAACGTGTTGAGTCAGATATCCCATAAACCAATCTAACACGCAACCTTCAAATGCCATAGCCTATTGCACTCTCTTGAAGGTTGCGCAGTAGCAGGAGGGATACCTTTAGCACACATGGCCTTACTACTCTCTATATCAAGTGAGTTTCTCAGAGGGTTGTATACAAATATGCCCCCTCTCTGATTGACCCAATAATATTTCTCGTTGTGCGTAATGCTTTCTATCTTATCAGGGGTCATTCACTTAGTGTGGCTACACAACACACCCTTTTCACACAATGGAATATTAATCAGCACAGACATAGAGCATATTAATTTACCTCTCAATCCCTTGAAAAATATCCTTTCATCTTCAGAATACGACAAAAATTGATCTACTATAAATTCTATCACAAACCCACCCAAGATGTTATTAACCCAATGATCTACAGTCTGGGTGATGGAATTATCATTATACTCTAACTTTTGGATCAATTCAGGTGTCCACTAAGTGACCTTGTCGTCCATCCAATAGGTTTGGACCACTCCTGCAATTCATGTGCAAAGGTCGCAAAGAAGATCTCGTGAACCTCTGTGAATATATACTTATGTTTCCAATCTTCAGTAGACAAATTCTTACTTTTGTTTACCTTAAGGGAAAATTCTTGAATTTGCTTCTCAAACCAATCTTCTAATTCAAGATTTGATGGCCACCACATTACCCAATCTCTCTCAAAATCTGTCCCGGCAACGGAACCATTTTTTGGCTTGAGGGGTCCTGACCCATGTTGGGAGTTAAGGTAAACCAAAAAAACCCTCTTACTACTGGCCCTTTCGGTAGTGACCTACTTGCGCAAGTAAAAGTCTCACTGGTTATGTGTTGGAACCAGGTTTCCACACCCTGAGAGAGAATTAAATGATGTGGGTGTCTTCAGATCTAAAAAAATTGTGATCTAACCTTCGCAACAGAAGCCCTAACCAAACACCCTAACCAGATAGATTTAGGTCAATTTACACAGGTTACCCTGCACGCGCACTGATACAGATTCCGCAATCCATTCAATAGTCATTAATACATATTATTTAAGTTCGACATAAATAGATCCATTCATTAATCATTCATCTAAGGCAGAAAACAGTTGCGCAACCAATCCAAACATAGATAACACAATAACCATAAATAACAGGCAAAAACAAATCATAAAGAAAAATACAGATGCGGTTGATACTTAGACATCATCCAAAGCATTCCTTTATTCATTCACAATTCATGTCTTCCTTACAATACTTTTGTTCTACCTGCAAACACAACCAGTGAGGTCTGCACACATCAGGACTAAGGTCTTTGTGCACATAGCCAGCAGGAGCCTTCTATGTTGATCAATGATTGTCATTGATGTCAACCCAAGTAGCACCAGGGGCTACCCCAATCTTGCATGGTAATTTTGACTTAAAAAATTATGATATTCTAGGTCAAGAATATTTTTGATGGCTTTTACTTGTCGAGATGTTTCTGTTGATATATGGCACGCCATGTAATTCTTCATAGTTTGAGAGATATTCATGTTTGAATTTTGTAACCCCAGTTAGTGGGCTAAAACCCCATGGGGTTGTGGCATGGGTCATTGAAAAGTCAATAATTAATAATTTTTAAGCTCCTAAAATATCTCCCATGTTCGCTTGTTGAAGCCCCTCTCAACCTAAGCATTTATATAAATTGTGATCCTCATTTCCTCCTTATGTAGGGATTTTGCTACCTGAAACAGGTAATCGTGGCATTTTTGCTCTAAATTTTTTTATACAAAGGTTCAGAAGATTAAATTTTTATGAGGAAAAGCAAAAATCCTAAGGAATCTCATGTAAAAATTTTAGATCAAGGTGCACAACACTTTCAGAGATCTGATCTGTGGAAGTAAATATTTTTGCAGTCTCCTAAACTTCATCTCAAAGAAGTGACCTTGGGAAAATCATCATAACTCTCTCTCTGAGTATCAGATTAGAATTTTGTAAAAAGTGATAGATATCACACGAACTTTAGTTTTCTCTGTATCAATTTCAGAGCCTAATGAAGAAACAGTGACACGTGGTATGTCTTACAATTTTTCTCTACTGAACCAGTCCATAATTAGGTCATTGTGAGAGATTGGGCATAACTCTCCCTTGAAGAATCCAAATTGGGTAAGAACTATGGAATTGGAAATAAGACTCAGAGGACTACTACTACAGAACCCAAAATCACATATTGGGGATCTGAAGTAATAGAGATACACCAGATTCAATAGCGAGCTCCTAGAAGGCAAGAAAAAGCTAGATCATGTGTTGTTAAGGGCTACAAAGGACCAGACTTTCTAGGGAAGAAAAGAAAAGCAAGGTGCAGCAGTGGGTAGCATGAAAAGGGTAGAAATCAAGGTGTAGAATAGCAAAAATAATTTCATCACATGAAGACTTCAAGTGGGAAGCACTGCATACAGTCACTGTAAATATATTATTGTACTAAATCATTGTAAATACATCATTGTAAAAATTGTAAAAGTGTCTATCTGCTAAGAGTTAAGGAGGCAGTTTTGGGAGGTCTAGGATCATCATTAGGTGGTTTTTTCATAGTTGGGTTTATGGTCTAGCGTGTCTTCTTTTTCTACATCATCTTATATCATTGTAAAGTGGACCATTTTCCCTAGTACGGGAGTCCATTCTTCTTTTATTCTTCTATAGGGTGGTAGGGTGGCGCTAGGCTAGTGCATGAAGTCACCAATAGGTTCAAGCTAGTGAAAAATTTAGGGTGTTAGGGTGGTTCTAGTGTAAGTTGTAGATCATTGGGTTTTGGGGCATCCATTCACTTAACTACTGAAGAATCTCAGGTGTTGGAGCGTCCATCTAGTGGGAGCTAGAGAAGAATTATTTTCTAGATTCTAGGAAGTTGGAGCTTTATTTTCAATTGGAGTTGAATATTAAAAAATTATTAGAAAATCATTCAGGTGGTTTTTTTCCTAGAGAGGTTTTTCACCTTAAAAACTATGTGCATTTGTGTTCCTTTTGTTTACTACTATAATTTTACAAATAGTAATAATAATTGAAGATTAACTAATGCTCTAATTGAAAGGAATATTGATTCAGCCCTCCTATCAGTATTTCCAACAATTGGTATCAGAGCTTGGTTCCTTCAATAGTAGTTTAATATCTGGAAGGAGGTCATGGAGCATACCAAGAATGGTGTACCTCTGTTCAATGAAAATAATTATACACTCTGGAAAAGAAGAATGGAGGTCTATCTCTTGGCGCAAGGTTACGAAGTATGGGACACTGTTCAAAATGGATTTACATCAACCGCAGATGAACAAGGTAAGAAGAATTTAGTAAATGATGCAAAATAAAAGAATATTATTATCAGTGGACTTGTTGAATCTTCTTATCATATGGTGTTGGGTTGTAAAACCACCAAAAATGTAAGGGACAAGCTTGAGAATATATATTTAGGTGACTCAAATGTCAAAGAAGAAAAGCTTTAAATCTACAGAGAAACATTTGAGCAACTCAGAATGAAAGAATATAACAACAATGCTACATACTTCCAACACGTTGATGAAATAAACAACACTCTGGAAGGATTGGGAGAGCCTGTTGACGAGAAGACTATTATACGAAATATTCTTGGAATGTTACCAGGGAGATTCAACCCAAAGGTATCGGTCTTAGAATATAGTGAAAATATGGAAAAACTCAACAAGGAGGAATTACATGGAGTTCTCAAGCATATGAAATGAGACTTGAGGAAGAATAGGGTACTTCGCATCTAGAAACTGCGTTCGTTGCATCTAAGAAAACCAATAAGGGGAAAACACCTTCAAAGGCACAAACCTGCACCTTCAAGTGTGAAGAAAAGGAAGATGATGAAGAAGGTCTTTCTGATGGAGAATATGCTTACTTTACAAGAAAACTAAAAATTGATAAGGGAAAATTCAAGGCTAAACTTCCATTGATATGTTTCGGCTGTGGTGAGGTTGGGAATTTTGAAGCAAAATTTCCAAACAAAAGTGATGGAAACTCAAAACAAAAGAAAATCTTTAAGAAATTCAACAAGAAAAGAAAAAATAAAGGATTTAAAAGGAAATTTCTCTCTAAATAAGATAGCTCATCATCCAATGAATACAATGATAGTGAAGAAGAAGCCAATTAGAGAGTATTTTTTATGGCGAATCACATTAAACAAGAGTTATCAAACAATGAAGAAGAAGGGATGACCATAGAAGAATTTTCTAAGGAGGAAATCAAGCTTATAAAAGAGCTCAAGGCCAAGAAGGTCCATTCCAATACTCTTGAAGAACAAGTTCAAGGTCTCAAAATTGAAGTTGAAGAACACAAATGTATTGAAGAGTCACTTCAAAAGAAGTTGAAAGAAAGCAACCAAGAAAGGGAAGAATTAGAAGCCGAATTATTCTCGTTGTGTAAGGAAGTGAAGAAGAGAAAAATTGTCCAAAAATATGCCAAAAAATCAAGGGCATTGGAAGAACTCATCAAAAATCAATGATCTTACAATGACAGAACTAGCCTTAGTTACAAAGAAGAAGAAGCAGGACCTTCTACAATAAAATACAATGAACCTATAAGATCTGACGTGCATGTACACTTCATTGGACAAGATTCACAAGAACATCCTTGGAAGACGATTCCTCGACAAAGATTTCCATCTAGCTACCAACATATTTTTCATGGATATTGTTATTCATGTGGAAAATTTGTTCATAAAGCTGTAGAATTTCACACGTACCCTAGGAACCAATACAATTCCAGGAGATCTTTCAAATATGAACCTCCTAAGGCTCAAAGAAACATCAATAGATTTTAACATTTAAGAAATAATATGGAATGTTACAAATGTCATAACTTTGGACACATAGCTAGAGACTACAACCTTGATAATCCTCCAGAAGAATCTTCAAAGCCACAGAATGAATGAACATGGAAGAAGAAGAAGACTGGTAATTATGCTCTCATTCTCAAGCCTCAAAACAATAAAGATGTGTGGTATGTTGATAACGGTTTCTCAACGCGTATGGATGGAGATAGAAAGAAATTTGTATCTTTGAAAGAGAAGAAGGATGGAACCGTGTCCTTTGGAAATGATGGATCTTGAAATGTTATAGTATCAGGTACCGTCACTCTCGGAAGAAAAAATTCTCTAGCCAAGAATGTTCTATTGGTTGAAAACATGAATCACAATATGTTGAGTGTTAGAAAAATGTGTGATCAAGGACACGCAATACTATTCAACTCCACAAAATGTGAAATTAGGAAAGGCAAGTATGGTGAAATTGTGGCTACAACAATTCGAGCTCCAAACGACATATATGTTCTAGATGAAGCAACTAAAGCATGTCTAATAGCTAAAGAGGATGATATAATATTTGGTAGCAAGGATGATCGACTATGTAAGAAATTTTCTACAAAGATGCAAAGTGAGTTCGAGATGTCTTTATTTGGTGAGTTGACATACTTCTTAGGGCTTCAAATATCTCAACAAGGGAAAGGAATATTTATATTTCAAGCCAAGTACATCAAGGAAATGCTCAAGAAATTCAAAATGGAAGATTGAAAACGCATCCTTACTCCGATGGTAACAGGTTGCAAATTGAGAATATACGACTCATCTAAGGATGTAGATCAAAGGTTGTACAGATCTATGATTGGTAGTCTTTTCTATGTAACAACCTCCCGACCATATGTTATGCAAGTAGTTGGACAAGTAGAGCAGCACCAAAAGAATCACATATTATTGCCGTCAAAATAATTCTTCGATATCTAAAGGGAACAAGAGAATATGGCTTGTGGTATCCCAAGGGTAGCAATCTCATTATTCAAGCCTTTGCAGATGTAGATTGGGCAAGAAGCGTTGATGATAGTAAGAGTAATCATGAAGCATTGGAATATCTTCGCTAGAAGCTTGGGATTCTCCCAAGTCCTCAGTAGATATTCCTTATTCATAATATAAAGGGGGAGTGGAAGTGTGTACAGGTCTGTAGGATGGTTGTGTGTTAGGGGGAGTTACACTTTTCCATTGATGTCAAAGGGGGAGAGAATATTGTAGGAAGAGGTATCATTATCACAGGGGGAGTAATTGTGTTGCCATCAATGCCAAAGGGGGAGATTGTTGATTAGTGGTTTTTGTTGATGTCAACCCAAGCAGCACCAGGGGCTACCCCAATATTGCATGGTAATTTTGACCTACAAAATTACTATATTCTAGGTAAAGAATATTTTTTATGGCTTCTACTTCTCGAGATGTTTCTGTTAAAGTATGACACACCATGTAATTCTTCACAGTTTGAGAGATATTCATGTTTGAAGTTTGCAACCCCAGTTGGTGGGCTAAAACCCCATGGGGTTCTCACATGGGTCATTGAAAAGTCAATAATTAATATTTTTTAAGCTCCTAAAATCCCTCCCATGTTCACTTTTTGAAGCCCCTCTCAAACTAAGCATTTATATAAATTGTGATCCTCATATCCTCCTTATGTAGGGATTTCACTACCTGAAATAGGTCATCATGGAATGTTTGCTCTATATTTTTTTATACAAAGGTTCATAAGCTGAAATTTGTATGAGGCGAAGTCGAATTCCTGAGGAAGCTCCTGTAAAATTTTTTGATCAAGGTGCCAATATTTTCGGAGATATGATCTGTGGAAGTCAATATTTTTGCAGGTTCCTGAACTTCATCTCAAAGAAGTGACCTTGGGAAAATAATCATAACTCTCTCTCTAAGTATCAGATTGGAATTTTGTAAAACATGACAGATAGTGCATGTGTTGTAGTTTTTTTTGTATCAATTTCAGAGCCGAATGAAGAAACAATGACACGTGGCATGCCTTAAAATTTCGTTCTACTGAACGAGTCTATAATTAGGTCATTGTGAGAGATTGGGCATAACCCTCTCTTGAAGAATCCAAATTAGGTCACACCTATGGCACTGGAAAGAAGACTTAGAGGAAAACTATAGAACCTAAAATCACATATTGGGGATATGAAATAACATAGATACATTAGATTCAATATCAGGCTCCTAGAAGGCAAGAAAACTCTAGATCATGTGTTGTCAAAGGCTACAAAGGACCATAATTTCTAGGGCAGCAAAGCAAAGCAAGGCGTAACAGAGGGTAGCATGACAAGAGCAGAAATCAAGGTGCAGAACAACAGCAAGAAGTTCATCACATGAAGACTTCAAGTGGGCAGCACTTCATACAGTCATTGTAAAGGTATCATTGTACTAATTCATTGTAAATACATCATTGTAAAAATTGTACAAGTGTTTATCTACCAAGAGTTGAAGAGTCAGTGTCGGAAGGTCTAGGATCATCATTAGGTGCTTGTGTCATATTTGGGGTTATGTTCTAGTGTGTATTCTTTTTCTACATCATTCTATATCATTGTAAAGTGGACCATTTTCCCTGGTACGAGAGTCCATTCTTCTTTTATTCTTCTATAGTGAGGTAGGGTGGTGCTAGGCTGGTGCATGAAGTCGCCAATAGGTTCAAGCCTGTGAAAACTTCATGGTGGTAGGGTGGTGGTAGGGTGAGTTGTAACTCATTGGGTGTTGGGGCATCCATTCAATTGACTACTGAAGAATCTCGGGCGTTGGAGTGTCCATCCAGTGGAAGCTGGAGAAAAATTCTTTTCTAGATTCTAGGAAGTTGGAGCTTTATTTTCAATTGGAGTTGAATATTAAATAATTATTAAAAAATAATTCAGGTGGTTTTTGTCCCGGAGAGGGTTTCCACCTTAAAAATTGTGCATTTGTGTTCCTTTTGTTTACTTCTATCATTGTACAAACACTGATAATAATTGAAGATTAACTAATTCTCTAACTGAAAGGAATATTGATTCACCCCCCCCCCCCCTCAGTATTTACAAGATTCTAAACCCAAAGAAGTTTGCTTCTTAGCTCAAAATATCAAAACATATTTCAGACTTACTACCTCATGCCTCCTATCGACCCAATCTAGACTCATATTTATACCTTTAGCCCGTTGTTAGTATGAATCTTAATTGCACGTGTACGAAAAAAGACCACTTTAGTTCTGCATAACAAACACCCCTAACAAAAAAGATGGCTACCAATATCCTTAGATCTATAATTAGGTGATCAAGATAAATGCTGCAAAAATCTAGATCTATGCATTAAAAGACATTAAGCAGTAAATAAAAACAAGATTTACTCCATGCATCCAATAGACAAGACAAGAATATGCTGAATGAATTTTGTATTAATGGCACCTGGGAGGAAAACATAGAAGGATGTTACCAACTCTCCTTAATGGGATGGGTTCTTGTAAGTCCTCAGCACTTCAAATCTAAAATCCCTCTCTCTTGATGGTATAGAAACCCAGACAAAAAGTGAAACTCAAAGGGAGCTCTCAAGAAAATGGTAGAGAAATATGACAATGATTGTGGATCAAAGTCAGACCAAAACTATAGATCCAGAGTGATGTTTAGGCAAAAAAAGGTAGTGAATGAATGGAAAAGCCCTTCTATTTATAACGAAATATTGAGTTAGTCTAGATATTGGTGCATAATTAAAATATTATTAACCAAATCAAGATCCAACTTTTATGGAATATTTTATTATATTTGTTGGAGGGAAAAATAATTTGACTTGGGTCAAATCCCTTTATTTGTAAATAATAAATAAATAAATGATTTATTTATAATTTTAAGGATATGGTTGAGTAATAATCAAATAAATAATTATTTATTTAATTATTTATGAGTGATTTAGTCATATTTAACAAGGAATATTATTTAAATAAGGTTTAAATAATTATTCCTAGAAAATAATAAGATAAATAATGATTTATCTAATTAATTTTCCTATTTTGGGTTAAATATAACCAGGAATATTAATTAAAATGTTGATTAACTAATTATTCCTTGAGGAAAATCAAACAAATGTAGATTTATTTAATATTTCCCTATGGGGTTTCCTGTTTAGACCATAAAAAACTTAATAAAGATGGTTTACTAAGTTATTTTTCATAGTGAAAGCAATTTTACTTAGGGTAAAATTGGTCTTACATGGTGTACTTAGGTCCATCTAATAATAATAGGTTATATGACCAAAAAATGGTGTAATAGATTGCCCCCTAGTGTACAAGTATTAGGAGCTAATCGTATGACCGAAGTACGTTGTAAGAACTCAATCACTACACACTAAAGGGGAAGTCAGAGAGAGAGAAATATAAGGTAGACCAAAGTGCTGAGAGGACTAGACCCTGCGGAGGCAAGAATTACAGGTGCGACAAGTCTCTTTTATGAGTGAGTACCTATGCTATAGGCGGCGGGGAAGGCATACCTATGCCCACCGAGACAAAGTACAAAGAATAATGCATCCAATAAACAAGAGACTGAACAATATAGCACATGCTGGCATAAACATGAGCCAGATAAAAAACATGATAATGAATCCCATATACATATTGTGCCTGGGATAACAACCAGGACTTGTACAATAATATCTGAGTACATGAGATACAAATACAACCTAGATGACCCTGTAAACAGGAAAGGGCTCCGAAAATCTGACTGATACATGCAATCAAAAAGGTGCTGCAAGCAGCGGAGGCCAACATCATCAAATCTATGGAGCTGCATCGAAGGATGAAATGAAGCTCGGTCATCCGAGCATGTGAGGGGCTACTTGTAGGGCCACCCCCTCATGAGGGCTGAAACACCTCACACACACCCAGGAATCACTGGTCCAATCTACTGCATCAATGGACTATCAATTATACAGATCTCGATCATATTGTAAGGAGTTGGAGCTAAGAAAAAATCAAGTCAAAGGGCAATAAGGAGTCACTTTTCCTTATCTGAGGCTCCGAACAAGATTGGAAGCTAGAACCAAGGTACACCACCCTCTCGACCTATCTTTTGGAATAAATGATCTGATGTCGACAGAAGGAGGTCCACCATGGGTGATGCAATAAGGGGTCCTCAACTAAGGCACGAGAGAAAATAGTAAAGTGTCTAATAGACGAACACCAGGGGTGATGATGAAATGGGGGTACTGAGTAGCAGATGGATGACTTCCCTTGTTAGAGCATAAAGGGCATGGATGACCTGGAAGCGACTGACACAATATAATGAGGGATAGGGGACAGTGGGACTGGGAGCCATATTGTGTGACACGAGAGAGGGACCAAGCAATGAAGGATGGAGGACTATAACGGGAAAAGGGGACTCGAGATAAACTCCATAAATGCGATGATGACTCAACTCGGATGCTCTAAATAAGGGTGACTCGATGGTGCTGCCACACAGTAAAGGTCCAATGGGGACCTAATAAACATGAGTACAAGATGGTAACTCATGACGAAAATCGACACGAGCGTGGACAAGTATGGAGGCAAAGTGGTGCCCCAAGTACAAGTGTTGCAAGTGAAGAAATTCAATTTTGAGGAGTGGTGAAGTGATGCTTCTTGGAAAAAATGTGTCCTGGGGAAGTATCAAATCATGAAAAACTAACAGATACCCATTTGAGGGCTCAGTGAGAGCTTTCCAACGGTATAGACGGTTTTTCAAACTAAGCTACGGTTTTGCCGTAGCAAGCGAAAGAAAATTTAGGGGTTTCTCTTTTAATAAGGCATTTTCCCTCCAAATTCACTCATTTGCATGTGGATCTGTGGTGAATGTAGAGAGCAGAGAAGGCCCTAAATCTTGCGGCGAGCGTAGCGGACAAACCGACCATTGCAATCGGGATCTGTCAGTTGCACGTAAGAGGCCTAACCCTACTCTTTCATTTTAGTGGATTGAAAGTTCATTTTAGGTCCCCAGAGCTCATTAACAGACCCCTACTCTTCTCCACGGCTGGGTCACACTTTTTGGGGCAAAAAATGCGACCTGGGTAGCAGGTTTTGGGTAGAAAACTACGACGTGTTCCAGGATTGGGCCTGAAAAGTGCAACCTGACAGAGAGGGTTTTTCCTGTGCTGTTTTTTGGCTGAGAACTGGTTTTTTATGTTGAGATACAGTATTTACTATCTGTACACTGAAAAATATGATGGTTTTGTGCAGATATGGTAGAATTACGGATCAACTGGAGAGAGAGGGAGACCTGGGCACATTACAGTCAGAGATCTGGGAGAATCAGGGTGTCCGCAGTGCACCGGCCAAGTTTGGGGTTTTGAAGTTTGTGGAGAACCCTCTTATGAGAGCCAGAGAGCCCTTATTGGCCTAGATTTTCAGCTATTGGGATCTAGACCATGAGGTCTTTATAGTGCAGGGGAACCGGATCAAGTTGACGGTCCAAGATATATATTTCCTGACTGGTCTCCCACCACTTGGGATGGTAGGGAATACTCAGACAATGTTACCGTGAGGGAAGAACATCATGGAGTTTGAAGAGCACCATTTTTTACCAGGTCTCCAAGTCAAGGGGACTCGGATACCCATCGGGGATCTAGAGAGGTTAGAGACCTGTGCTGTGGTCGTAGCGGTGCTATGGATCTTGGGAAACCAAGCACTCCAACACATTACTGGAGGGCAGATGATGCTTGTGGAGAGTGTGTTGAGTGGGACCTACTATGGGTGGGCCCAGATGATGCTGTCATCATGAAACGACAGTTTTCGTTATGAAAGCAGCAAGTGAACCATGATTGTGCATATGGTACAGTTTTGTGCTCGCTCTTCTTCGAGAAGTTCTTGACACTTCGATCTCCCATACAGCTCCAAGTTGGGGGCCCGAGAGAGCCCAGGATGTGCCAGTTGGGGCGACTACTATGCAGAGGAGGAGGTGGGGCGGTTGGACGGGTGTTCCGACCCGAGTTCTTTGCTCATTGGGATTAGATGTCATTGTACATAGATGACTATCCCTATTATGGGATGAGTTATCGTGGGGACCTAGATCTGCCACTACCACCTGGTTGAGTATGGGGGCCCGATGGTAAGTGACAAATTGCTAATCTTTTATGTGCATGTAAAGTTTTAGAATATTGTATATGATACTGATTTTTTCACTTTTGGTATGCAGATACAGCACTGGTAAAATCGGCCGGGTATATGGGATGGCTTGCAATATCAGGAGTTGCAAGACCTAGTGGATCGAGAGCGCCACAAAATAAGGATTCAGCGTCCCTCCTGGAGGACATCTATCGTAGATGTGAGAGGATTCTGACTGGTGTTTTAGAGCATGGTTGGAAAGACTTGGATGACCAGTACATAAAGCCATGTATTGGTCTACCTTCAGAGTGGCGAGGGGTCATGCGGCGCATGGCGATGGCTGGACAAGGAATGCGTGATCTACGAGCTGCAGGAGAAGAGCCATTAGCTCGGGATCCTGTAGATAGTGATTAGGTGTAGGGGCAGGTGGTGCCCCCAGTTTTGAGTTTTTGTAACATGCTATGGGCATGTCATATGTATCAGAGTTGATGGAATCTAAAACATTTTATCGACACATATTATGGATATGCATCATTTTGATGGTTTTATGTTACATTATTGTCTTGTGTTAAATGTGTGTGCTAAATGCCAATCTAGAACATTGTTTGCAATGCTATCTACATAGTGATTTTGTGCTCTAGGTACATGACTGAATGTAATGATTTCAAATTCACGCATCAAAAGCTTCACTTGTAAATATCTTCTAAAAAGGATAGGATTATGCACAAGATAGACACCATTTAGCTGCATGACAAGAAGCAGGGAATCTAAATGAACATGAAGGTGGAGGATGCGATGGGAAAGGGCATCAGCTAATAAACCTTGCACTGTATCATATTTAGCCTTATTATTGGTAGCAGTACCAATTCATACACCGTTCGAGAGAACTAGCGAATGCAAGGGGGTAAAGATGCCCCAACCTACCGAGGCTAGATTCCGGGAGTAGTGACTTGCACCATTGGCATAACCGATATAAGATGTGGATGGAAGGTCCATATGAAAAGTTCCACAAGACAACAAATGGGAGGATGATGAACAATGTTGGAAACCTGAGCACAAAGTAGAGATCAAACAAACACTGCGAGAGGGAGTGATCTGGGTACAATGTCTACTACTCACAAGCCGATGGGTAGGTGGTGTGTGGGAGATACCAGAGATTTAGCTTATGCTCAGGCCATGAAATTCATCATAGACACGGATGGTGTCATCCCGTTTATGGGTGGGAAAGATGAAGTCAGGGGTGGACAAGGCTTCCATGATGTCATCATCATAATAGAAGATGGAGTGACAGGAGGAAGGGAGACCACATGATGCGGCGAAGCTACCTGGCTCATCATCATGAGAAGAGAGGTTCACATCATGCGCATCATCATAGGGGATGACAGAAGAAAAAGCAGATAAGGGATCCACTGATGTTGAGCCCAGGGTGATCGCTGAAGGAAGGTCGAGAAAAACAACAAGGGAAGATTCAGAGAGAGATTCCACCAAGGGTCTCATGGATGATGATAGGTAGAGGATGGTGACCGCAAGCTCCATCATCTCGACATTAGGAGGGGGAATGTCAATGGGAGCAGGTAAATCCTCAGGCTGGCCCGCAACATACTGCGCAAGTACGGGAGAGGTGGATTGGTTTTGTTCAACCTCGTATTCCCGAGCTACCTCTAAAGAGGCGCAATAATGCGTAAGGTGGGGACAATGGTGAGAGTAATGGCCATGGAGATCACACAAAGCACACGGTTGGTTGTTGTGAATAGCTTTAGGGTTCTTAGCTGCAGTCAAGGAAGAAACAGAGGCTTCAGGGACTGTAGACTCAGCGAACACAAATTTAACCATGGGTTTGATACGGGGCAACTCAAGACAGATATGGGTGGCATGACTGACAACATCACACAAAGCACAGGGATTTGGGGGCGGAGGAGGTGCAGGGTCAGTCAGGGCGGCCTTGTCCTTTGAGGACCTCTTGTGAGCTTTGCCCTTCTTACCTGAAGTGGTCGCAATAGGAGATGGTTCCTGTTGAGGTGGCTGAGGCACTGTAATAGTGGGAGAAGTCATAGGGACCAGTTGAATTGGGGTCAAAGCAAGATAAGGTTTGGGTTGACTAGGCGGGGTAGTGGCTGTGGGATCAAGGTACCAGACGGGAATCCCGAGGGTCAGGTTAGGAAGAGAGAGGGTAGCCATAATAGGTACCATGTAGATTCTGAGAGGAGGAGCTAGGAATGGTATCTGACCAGAGGGGTAATGGCTAGGTGGGATGGCTCCAAGATGGTTAAGACCGGAGGAACCATTCCAGGAGGATAAAAAGGCTCGTGAATACCAGCTATAGCTAAAGGGCCAGGAGGAGGAGGTCCAGAAGGTTGAATTGAAGGGCTAGGAGTTGGCTGCGGAGGGCGAGGAGGCTGCTTACTAGAAGAAGCGGGCCGCTTGACAGTAGCCCAAGATGATTGCATCATGAAAACATTCGATGAGCTAGGATCAGAGACAGGAGGAGGGAGACCAGGGAATGTACCAAGTAGAGAGGAATATTTTTAGACTCCAGGTGAGAGATTGGTCAAAGGATGGACGGTTTGCTTACTGGCCACCGAAGAGATGATGGACTCAGGGGAGGTCTGAGACTTCAGTTCATAATATGTTAACTTGTCAATGGTGACTATCTTTTCGTTATGAGGGAAGGAAATATTGCAGTCAACCATAGATGGGACAACAAACATCGCATATGTGTAGCTACGACCCAATAGAATGTTTTAATCTAAGGGGGAATCAATGACTTCTACGTCAATGCAAATAGTCTTTCTCGCAAGAGTAATAGGACAATTGCAGAACAGGCCAATGGGCTGGGAGGTGGGGCCATCCCATGCTCAAAGAGTGATCATAGAAGGATCCAACTCAGGTGATCCGAGTTGCTTCCAAACCGAAGTGAACATCACACAAGTGGATGCCTCCTCATCAATGATACACTGGGAAATGTTGGCATTCCAGATTTTGACTAGGATTTGGAAGGTGACAGAAGAAGGAAGAGGAGGGTGTTTTTACCGGTCAGCATCAAAGACAATCAAGAGATCATCGGCAGGATCTATAGCACCCATGGTAGATAGTAGAGCTTTTCGTTGTGAAGGGCACGACTGGAGGAGTTCCAGCGTTGAGATGGCAGCATGAGATTGTGCCAAATCATCTACTATACTATATGAATGGGAAACTTTTCCAGAAGCAACATTTTGGCATAGTGGTCCCTTAGGGATCTTGGTATGAACCTCTTCCTTCGGTTGAGTGATCTGCAAGGGGCCATTAGGTATCTAAAGAGGCTCTGTAGGACCTAAAGAAGGTGGCTTGGGGACAAACGTAGTGGGAGGCTTGTTGTACTGATGAGACTGAGTCTGAAGGTTGAGGTCAACGATAATAGGTTGGTTAGAGTTCATCATTAGGATTGGGTAATCGGAGGTACTGGGTGGAGGAGGTTGAGTGGGCGTCTGACCTTCAGGTGGTTGGGTAGCCACAAATCCTTACTGAGGGAAACGATTAGCAAACACAGTCATTTGACTAGAGTGCAGTACTGGGAGGGACGGAAGGGGAGGCTTTTTGTCCTTGCAATACTGCTTGAGACTCCCACATCTGCTTCATGTATGGTAAAAGAGGACAATCGTGCATGTAATAACCATAAACACCACAACAAGAACAAGGCTTATTCGTACGAACAGGCCTGTCCTGTTTGGACTGAGTGCCCTGTTGCTGGTTAGCAGTGTTAGGAGCATTATTTTGTGGATTAGGTCCAGGATTACCAGAGGCAAATTGATTTTGAGTGCCTTTCCTCTTATTTTTGGAAGGAGGAGGATTAGTAACACCCTGATGTGCATACACCTGCCCTTGAGGGGGCGGTGGCTGCTATTGCCAGGGTTGAGAAGGTAAGGGAGGCGGAGGTGCTAATTCTGGAGGAGCTAGAGCACCAGGATATGCATACGGATAATAATGAGGTTGGGTAACAGTGTGGTAAACAAGAGTTTTGGCAAAAGGAGGAGGCATTCCGTATGCTGGATACATGCTACTGGGAGAGGGAAAGGTGCTGGAGGTGCTTGCCCCTCCTTGAGGAAAACCATAGCCCATAGGAGGTTGAGCGTATGGATGAGAGAGAGCTCCATAGATAACATCGGTGGCATGAGATGGCCCTCAGTGCGTTGGCACCATCGAGTCTAGGAAGATCAGGTAGAATGGTATAAACATAACCTGACTGAGCATAGATCAGGTTATATTTTAATGAAATTTGGAGAGCGGCTTCTTCGGTTTGAGGGAAATGTGATGCGACATATTTGCTGATAATAGGCAAGATAGATCTAATGAACTAGTCCATGTAGACATAGTCTTTGAAGGTAGGGGCTAGACATAGACTCTTTCTTCTCCTCCATTCCTGGACATGATCAGATAGGCGGGTCGCAGACGATTGATGGAAAGAAGTCAAAAGTTCGGTACTAGTGTCATAATGGAGGGGAAGCTGGAAGTAACATAGAAAAGCCCAGGAAAGAGTCAAAAAGGTGGTATGAGAGGATGGGGCTTGATCAACATACCACTTATAAGCTTCACTAGTAAGCGTACATTGGAACAACCAAAGATGGACAGAGTCATCGATAATGGAGTTAGATGAACACCACATGTGGAAAGATCGAACATGATTTGTAGGATCTTCACCAACAAGACCTTTAAACTTGGGGATGTCAGAAGGGAGCTTGGTTGGCATAGCAGGCCAACCAACATTATGGTGTATAGGGTCATTTATCAACTGGTCAAAATCGGGAAGACTGAGGCCTACCATATAGGGGAGCAACGGAGCAGCCAGGATAGTTCCTGTTATGGTCCCACTAGTAGTATTCCCAGCATTAGGGCCAGGGTTACCACCAGCGTTAGGTCCTGAACCAGACATGGTGAATGTGACAAGGGGAGAACTAGGGGCGAAACGAGAAGGAGAACCCAATGAACCAGAAGAAGAGTCGGAGTGTGGAATCGGTGGAGGACTAACTCGATTCCTACACGGATGAGTAAGTCTTCCTACCGGAAACTGATGATGAAGGCCAAGAATTCTCCGAGATAAACACCTTGGTGGTGCAATTATGACAACAAAAACACTGCACAAAGGAAAAAATACCCACAAGGGAAAGGAGGTGCAGGATCAACTGATTACAATGTCGAGACAAGGGCAGAAAGGTGCAAGATCAATTGATTTCAATGTTTTAGAGTCTTTGCTTAGCGGTGTTAACCAAGCTCTTTTTCGCTTAGGGTGTGTGTGTAAAATGTGTAAATTTTAATTTTTAGACCTAGACATCTGTAGAGAAAAAGAAAAATTGTGTTTTATAACTATAAATAAACCTGTAGATAACAATATATGAAACTGAAATAACAGAAAATAAGCAACTAATTATGCAATAATCTAAACTCAAGGAGGTGAGCCTCTCAAAAACTAGACTGTAGGTGGGAAAAAACTAAACAAAACACACTAAAATAGCCAATATATCTAAGGTTGGGAGGGATAGGGATATAAAGGTCAGATCTGCTGGAAAGTGGTGCAGAAAACAACAACAAATTATAGGAAAGATTGTTGTAAATGAGGTGGCGAAAGGCTATATCCTGGAGGGAAGCATAGTTGACCCTAGAGGAAAACCAAAAAAAAACTAAATGAGGTGTTTTGGATGGATAAATAGCCAATTTGAAGTGGATCTGAAGTTAAGGTATCAGATCTGAAAAAATGGCTGAAGCACACTAAAATTTCAAACAACCTATAGCAGCTATAACTCTTCCACCAATGGTGGAGGGTACTGAGGTTCCCGCTTAGTTGAGTAAAACAAAACAAGTACAGGTCCAAAATGGGTAGAGACGGAGGTCAGATAACCTTGAACAGAAGCCCACACAAACCCAGAAAACTTTCGAAAACTCCGCAAAAATTCTAGGTCAGAGTTTCTGACCTGATTTCTGCACAGGTCGCAGGTTTTGGCCTTTTTTTTGTGCCCTGGAGGTTCAGGTCGCAAGTTTTGGCCCAAAAAGTGTGACCTGCACTTCTGACACTCTCAAGAGCGGGTTTCAGCAGAATGTGTTTTCTCAGCTGCGGCTGATGTCTGTCACCTACGCAATAGGTTTGAAAACACACGGAAGTTATAATTTTTAATGTTTTAGGGTTTTATAGGTTAAAAACAACATCAAGAAAAGAAAAAAAAAGAGGCTAAAGAAAAATCCTATGGTTTTAAGCAGCTGGATATGTAGGGATTGATCCAGATTTATGCAATAATGCAACAGAATACATATATAGCCATAGATACAGAGATGCAGCGAAAATAATGCTTCATTTTATTAATAAAACAAATGAATTAAATGAACAGCTAGAGTGTTGGTAGGCATATCTCTGAGAAGATATGTGGCGGCTATAGGCCTTTGAACTATGTTATAATGAGACATAATGGAAATGAATAGCTAGGGTTCTGGCAACGCTTATCTCTGAGAAGAGATGTGTCGACTACCAGCCCCTGAACTGTCTTACAATACAGACATGATCAAAACAAGCGAGCTAGGGCATTGGTAGCGCTTATCCATGAGAAGAGATGTGTCAGCTACCAACCCCTTGAAATGTGTTACAATGAGGCTCGAAGGCCTATTTATTGTTGAGAAATAATTTAAAATACGAAATGTCCAAAAACCTAACTCTAGGAGATGAAGCGCCAAAACTGTGGGTCCCGTTTGGGTAAATTGGTGTTTCAACTTCCCGGGGACATAACTTTGGCATCCGATCTCCGTTTGATGCACTCAATAGCTCATTAGAAATATCTATCTAGGGACTACAACTTTTTAGTGAGAAACATGGGTAAAAAGCACCATTTATGGCCTTAAAACGGCTCCGGAAGTTTAGGACCCGAAAAAATGATAAAAATAGTAAGTTGTGTTGAAGCTGAAAAACTGAAAGAACTGATGCTACACGTCCAAATGGAATAGGTGGGCAGCCATTGATATCCACCTAGATCATTCCTCTCTCCTTAGGAAGAAATGGTCTCCATTGCATTAAGTTCCTCCATTGGGGGGGAAATTTTGCTGAACTTGGTATTGGATTTGTCGAGGATGTCACGGACCTATTGGTGGACGTGATGGATGTAGATGTGACATCAGTGGGTAGCCATTGAAGGATCTAGAAAAATTTGTCCATCATTGCGTTCCTTTTTTTATCGAGGACCTCCTCGAACAAGATTTTGATAAGATCTCCTGCTCCCTCATCTTTCTTTCCTTTCACCATGGGGGGGTCGTCGGGGTTGCTTGGTTGAACTCCTTATACCTTGGCTGCATTGGGGACATGCAAAGAAAAATAGAGAAAGAGCAGACCCGCTCTGATACCACTGATCCGGATTTTATGCAGGAACACAATAGAATACACATATAACCATAGATACAGATATGTAGCAGAAGTAATGCTTCATTTTATTAATAAAATAATGACTGAAATAGGCTTACAAACATAATGGAAACAAGCTAGGTGTTGGTAGCGTATCTCTGAGAAGGGATGTGGTGTACGCAGGCATCTGAACTGTGCTACATTGAGGCTCAAAGGCCTATTACAGACATAATGGAAATAGATGAGCTAGAGTACTGGCAGTGCTTATCTCTGAGAAGAGATGTGTCAACTACCAACCCCTAAAATATCTTACAATGAGGCTCGAAGGCCTATTTATTGTTGAGAAACAATGTAAAATCTGAAACATCCAAAAACCTAACCCTAGGAGATGAAATGCCAAAACTATGGGTCCTATTTGGGTAAATTGGTGTTTCAACTTGCTAGGGACGTAACTTTGGCATCCAATCTCCATTTGACGCACTCAATAGCTCGTTAGAAAGATCTATCCGAGTACTACAAATTTTGAGTGAGCCCATGTTGCTCCCCATTTTCCAAAAAAAGTGTCATTTAGGGCCTCAAAACGGCTCCGGAAGTTCAGGACGCGAAAAAATGCTAAAAATAGTAAGTTGTGTTGAAGCTAAAAAACTAAAAGAATTGATGCTACGGGTCCAAATGGAATAGGTGGGAAGCCACCGATATCCACCTGGATTAGGGATCTAAAAAAAATAGCAGTCATAATCTTAAACCCGTGTGGAGTCGCCAGTTGTTAGTATGAATCTTATTTGCAAGTGTACGAAAAAATACCACTTTAAAGAATATTATAGATTCATTAAAGAATATTACCCTAGAGAATTACCCTCCAACGAGTGTGCTATGAGATAAGGTGGGAACTTTAAAGAATATTACAAATTCATTAAAAAAAAATATGAGCACTAAGAAGTTCTCTTGATGTAGAGAAAGATTGGGCATTATTGTTTGGATTGTTGATCGTGCCTCTTGCCACCCCCTATATGCAAAGAAAACAAAAAATAGGATAAAGTTGGGTATATGTTTTATTATTTTCACAACTACATCATTTTTTGGACATTGTGTCGAGCACAACAGAGGAGGTTCAAGGGTAGCCCCAATGAATTTTTTTTGGGTGATTTTTAATGTCCATTTTTGGTGCATGGTTTTATCTTTTTGTAGTTTCGTGGTGCATGGTTATTTATCCCATTTTTTTGTAGTTTCATTAAGAAATTACAGTTCATTTTAATCCATGTTAAAATGGTCATGGTTTATGGATGCTTACTTATAGATAGATAGATAGATAGATAGATAGAGAGAGAGAGAGAGAGAGAGAGAGAGATGTACTAATATATAATTCTGGTTTTCCAGTTTGAGTTTCAAAGCGATTACTTGTACAGGGTTAAAACTTACATTACACAACTCATTACACAAGAAATAAAAGGTACCTCAAATTCTAGAAGTTCAATCAATAACATTAGGTAAATCTAGTTGGCCTTATCATAGGACTTTCATAAATCCAATTTATCACCACTTCCTTTAAATTCCTTAATTTATTTTAAACCTAAATAGCCTCATGAATCTACCAACCAACTAGGAAATTGAAATATTTCCATTAAATTGTCATTGAAAAAATGTTTTTATCCTCTTTACAATGATTTATAACACTATATTATAACTACAATTGCATAAATACATTGTATGAAAATCCTCAATGGAGGATGGATTATTTGGTTTTGAAACAACAGAAGAAAATATCATATTGAAAGTTGTTAACATTCTTTTATAAAACTTCGTATCTTTTACCATTCGAAGCAAATCACTTTTCAATAATTGTAGGAATCCCAAAATAATTCCACAATCCAATCATTTAGACCTAGATGTTTATCATTATGAAGACTACAAAGAATGGATTTTAATTCCTCCAGAGAAACCTCCTCCATTAATGATATATTATCCTCTTTGAGACAAAACTAAGGAAAACCTATATTAGGGTGATAACCTCTATGATTGAAACCCCCTCCTAAGCCTTGAAATTATTCTAAAAAATCTTCCACCCCTGTTCTTCACATTTTCTCTTATCTTATTTGTTGTAACAATTGTATTAATAGCATCCAATGATGTCGTATACTACTAAAGGACACAAATAAAGTTGATGGACCTAGTTGTGAGAGCGTCAGACTGGGAGAGCGTCAAACTGAAGATGCATGTATGCTCTTAAAGAAAGAAACACGAAGATTTCAATTACTAACTCATGTGGGGATAACTCAGTTGGGAGAGCATCAGACTGAAGATCTAAAGGTTGCGTGTTCGATCCATGTTTGTTAGGATGTAATTTTAATAATAATTATCCTTATTATTTCACCCTAGAAATAAGCCCGCAAATAAATAAAACAAAGAATATCATTTTAAAGTTCCATTCCATATGGTCAAGGCCTTCCCTTTCTTACTCCATAATATTCTTTTGATCAAGTTCATGTTACCTAGTTTCCTCTTTCCAATTTGATCACCATAACAATGTCTAATTAAACTAACTCCAATTCATGTTACCTAGATCCCTCATAACAATTTTTAATCAAACTAACTCCAATTCATGTTACCTAGCTACCTTATAACAATTTTTAATCATACTAACTTTAATTCATGTTACAGACTGACTCCAATTCATGTTACCTAGCTCCCTTTATCCAATTTGATCACTATAACAATGTCTAATCAAACTGACTCCAAACAAAGTCTTTGTCAGTAAACTTCCTATCTATAAAATTCTAAAGGAACAGGTCTCCAAACAAAGGCCTTGTGACTAAACTTCATGTCTACGAACTTTGAAAGGAATAGGAAATGGGGTTTTCCTTCTACTCCAAGCATCATAGATTGATGCTAAGAAGGCCCTCTTACAATATGTAATGTCAACACCTTTGGCTCGAGGAAAACAAAGGAAATGGGGTTTCCCCCCTATCACACTAGAAACTACAAATATAAATGGGTATTGTTGTAAATGACATGAGCAAACTTCAATCCTTTATTAATTTTGATAATGCTTGAGGATGTTTAGATTCCACCTAGAAAAACTGACTTAAAACAAAATAGAGGAAACACAACAAATATGCAAATGAAACTAACCTTCCACGTATCTCATGTCAAGTTTGAGTAAGCTCCCTCATCAAGATGTTAACAATGTGCACACTATTTTCAAGAGCTTGCCCATGTGAATTCAACATACTAGTAAGGTAGTGTTCAAGTGAAGTTTGGAGCTATTTGCCAAAAGGATTGAACCTTAATGTTATTTGGAATCCCTTCAACCTATCTCTCATGTGTCATGATTACAAGCTTGATACCATTTGTTCATTAAAGTGATAGGTGCCCTCATTGTATCCAAAGGCCATCCCTGTCGACCAATACGAGGGGGTTTAGATACCATCACTGATCCCCTTCAATTTTGCATTTCTTTCACTTCATTCCCATATAATATCTATGGTGATATTTATCCCCTTTGATTTTTCATTTCTCAAGAACATATCCATGATTCATTTTTCATTTTCCAAAGTACACATCGATGTTTATTTTACATTTTTCAAGTGTATATCTAAGATTTTTTGACACTTTTGGAAGAATATATCCATTTTCAACATCTTGCTCAAAGGTAATGTTTAGAATTTTTCACTACACTAAGTATACTAGTATTAACAAAATTTTCTATTTTCATAGGATCTACTACAACACTATAGAGATAACATGAACTAACCATAAAACTTTAAACTTCTTGGTAGTGCACTTCAAGCCTTTATTAATTTTGATAATGCTTGAGGAGGTCTACACTCCACCTAGAAAAATTGCAAAAAGGAAAAAAAGGGAAAAAAAAAAATGGAACACAACAAATATGCAAACAAAACTAACCTTCCATGTAGCTCATGTCAAGTTTGAGCAAGATCCCTCATTAAGATGTTAACATTGTGCACATTATTTACAAGATCTTTCATGTGTGAATTCATCATACTAGTAAGGTAGTGTTTAATTCTCAAGTGAAGTTGTGAGCTACTTGCCAAAAGAATTGAAACATAATGTTCTTTGACATCCCTTCAACCTATCTCTCAAGTGTTGTCATGATTATGAGCTTGATACCATCTATTTATTAAGGTGCCATAATTTTCTCCGAAGGCCATTCATGTCCCTTGATACGAAGGGGTTTAGATACCATCGTTGATCCCCTTCAATTTTTCATTTCTTGCACTTCATTCCCTTATAATATTTGTGGTGATATTAATCCCCTTTGATTTTTCATTTCTCAAGAACATATCCGTGTTTCATTTTGAATTTTTCAAAGTACACTTCATTGTTTATTTTGCATTTTTCAAATGTATATCTAAGTTTTATTTGACAATTTTGGAAGTACATATCTATTTTTAGCATCTTTCTCAAAGGGAATTTTTAGAATTGTTCACTACAAAAAGTATACTATTACTAAATAAATTGTCTATATTCATGGGATCTACTACAACACTATAGAGATAATAGGAACTAACCATAAAACTTGACACTTCTTTGTAGTGCACTACTCTATGAAATTAGGTAAGGGAGTTATCCAAGCTACAACTAAAATAAGAGCTAGGAAAAAAGGATTGAGACAAGGCAATAAAGCTACTAATCCTCACACTATGAAGTTGATTCCACATAGATGTAAAGTGGTTGATTGGGTTAATGAGTTATCATTGTGTATGTTTGGTCATTAGGATCTTTCTCCTCCACCACAAATTTAATTCCTAAGATGGCTTTCAATAGACCTCATAATTCTTGTCCATGAAGTCTGATTTGTAAAGTATACCTTGTTGTTGAGGATCTCATTTCTCCACTACCTCACCAATGCCTATGACATGAAAGAATTATTGTGCCAATATATTTATACCATCATGAAGTATTTATTCTACTATAAGAGAAACCCTGGTTGGAAATCCAATCTAGAACCTCATCAATTATTTTCATGGAAGTATTTATACACCTTACTTTAACTAAGTTTTCAATACAATTTATCTCCTCCTTAGTTGAAGTTGGAAACCTCCTATTGTATTATGTAGTGTCCATTGCCTCCAATTTGTCTTTGGTGTGCTTCTATGGAGGGGTTCTATCATTAGGGATTCTATAAGACCAAGGGCCTCCCATTATTCTTTTACTTTCCTTACTACCACCAACTAAATTATTCCCTTCTATATACTTCATGTTCATGTTACCTAAATGGATCTTTCAAATATGATTAACATAGGTTGAAGATGGTGAGTTGAATAGTGTCCAAACAAACCAACTCCAAATAGATCCCTCGTCACTCAACCTCCTATCCACAAATTTTGAAAGAACTAGGAAGTGGGGTTTTCCTTATACCCCTTGAATCACCTTAGGTTGATGCCAAGAATACCCTATTAAAATAGGAAACTCATGCCCTCAACTTAAGAAAATCAGAGAAAATGGGATCACCCCCACCAAACCAATGAGCATAAAATTCAAACGGGTTAGCCTTAATGGAGCTAGAAAACTTCAAGAAAGCATATGTTCCTTTTGATAATGCCTCAAAAGGTTTAGGATCTACCTAGAAAAACTACAAAAACAGAATAAAAATACTAAAGAAGCTAACCTTCCAAGGAGCTCATGTCAAGTTTGAGAAAACTCCCTCATTGATATTTTAACAATGTGCATACTTTTAATATTCCCAAATTTTCACCTGATATTTGGAATATTAGAGTTCTTAATTTTCTTAATGAATTAAGTTAATAAAAGGGTGGAGGGACCCATAATCCTCAATATGAATAAATATCCACCTTATGTGTGTGAATGTGGATTAATTAAATCTAGATCTCCATAATAAGGTGGTTGAGAAACTACTAATATCAATGAAATTGGAGAACCTATCTCATTAATGAGATAGATCATGGATGTAATGTTCCAAATTGGGAACAACTACACTATTGGGAATAATTTAAGTTATTACCAATGTAGAGCTTCAGAAAACCATGAGAATGGAAATGTAGAGCATCTCATTAGATGTCAAATAACATCATACCAGAAGATGAAATAACCTTAGCAAGAGATTGGCCTATATTCTCCTTCCCGGGTGGGGAAATGCAACAATACAGGGCATAAAACTATTTTCTTCATAAAATAATGCTATACAAGTGAGAAATGGGACTTGGATCCCTTAGAAGACATGATATGTGACTCATATGCAGAATTAAAGGTGAAAAAAATAACTCTAGCTCATATAAACAGATCTCCCCAAGTCTATGCAGCTAAAATAAGCCAAAACCCCATAGCCTAGCTCATGCAGCAACAACTGAAGTAGGAAATGCGTTATTATAATGAGGGTTTCTATAGAAAATGAATAAATAGGTCTGATATGAAGCTTATATTAATCAAACAACAGAGAAATGGAGGTTTAACCTCTTATACAACAAAACAAGATACCTGGCAAAGGTTTCCGGCAAAATGCATGTACAAAGCAGCATTGCAGAAAATAATGCAGCTCACTGAAAAAATGTATTAAAAATGACTGAATATGACATATAAATTCTGAATAATACATATAATTTCCTTAGGCCTTCTAATTGGAGCTCCTTGAAGGAAATAAGCACCTCTTTCTCAAAGATTAGCATACAATCAAAGGGTGCAGCTCTACTGCTACTGCTCCTGCATAAAAGACACAGTTTACTGAAGGAGAATGTGTTGTAGATGAATTTAGATGAATGGAATTAAGAAAAATACATAAATGAAGCTCAAATCACTCCCCTTTGATCCCTTAAGCAAGCTGATTTAAAGAGAGGATGGAATTCTCGCACAGGAATTCCTTGCACTAAGCAGTGCAACAACTCCGGCTAAACAGCTAAAGCATGCAAGTGGTCTCAAGACCAAAATATCTAAATACATGAATGAATCTCCTTTGATGCTATGCCTTCCTTTTATCTTTTGTGAGCCTCCTCACCCCAGACCCCACACAATGTTGAGGTGACTTCTTCATGAAGCTTCCTCGTTCAAAACTGCGCTACCCTAGCTAGCTTCCCTCCTCTTTGTGACAGCGCTGCTGACTTGGTCAACTGGAACCAATCCACCTGCAATGCCTTTTTTCACACTAAGGGATATTCAATCCGGTTCTCATATGTGTGCCTAGGCTACTCCTTGTTCACATTGAGCTAGTTTACTTGAGTGTTTCCTTCCTCCTCAAGAATGCATGTTGACTTAGTCAAACTTGACTATGTCCCCATATAATTTTTCCTTGTTCACACTTGGAAGTGTAAAACCAGCTCCTGAGGTGATATCCTTCCCTACTAAGGTGGAATTTATTAATAATTTCATTGGTAATTGGCCTCCTTACCCATTTATTCCTCTCCTAGGTGAAAGTAGTAAAATCTAATGTTCCAAATTGCTATGTGCAAATTTTGGAACATTACAGTCCTCCCCTCCCAAGTGTTGCTTGTCCTCAAGCAACTGCAAGGATAGGACTGAAGAGAATCCTCTTCTACCTTGTATCACCCTCATAAAATGAAGTCTCCCAAGGATCAAGGTGTTGCATCATCAATGTATCTCCAAGTTGCCTCTCCCAAGTGTGTAAGCTATCCAAATAGCTGGCATTATGTGACAGTAGTTCATCCATGGAGGCAAAAATGGGTTGTTTGAAGGTTCTCTTGGGGCATGAGGGCTTATATAGATTGGTATTCATCATCCCCATTTTAACCTCTCCTCCCCAAGCTATCAACCAAGCAAAATGAGCCACCCTCCAAAATGGTAACTCATGCAAATCATCCTCCACCTGAAGCTCCGGCAAAGTAGGTGGGCTGAAATTCTGGTCATGGTAGACATAGTAGTCTACCCCATGCTTCTTTCCTCTCCACTTAATACAAGTGTAAATTATTTTATGATCTTGGGCTGCCATCATGTTGCCCTCATATGGCAAGAAGGAAGCTAGACCTCCAAAGGTCCCTCTCCCAGCGTTGTGTATCAAGCTGGCCCAAACCATCTCATAAATGATGGATAAGAAACCATCATATGGAACTCCATCCATCTCATGGTCCTCCTCATAAAGAGACAAATATTTTTCTGTGGAGGCCATGTCTCTTCCCATGCTCTCCTTAGAGCATGTAATGCAGAAAGTGTGGGGATGCTCCTCCCCCAAGAACACATCCACTCTATGTGTTCCTCCCCCAATCATCCTCCTCATATAGGTAGGAATAATATCAGAAAGTAGGATCATGATCAGCATCATAATGAGAGAAATACTGAAGGTTTTATGTAGTGCTAGAGTGTACCAACAATCTCCCAAGTGGTCACAACATAGTCTTCCCCACTGCAGCTTCAGGAAATGGTATGGCAAGTTGTCTCTTGACAAATGGCTTGCTGTATAAGTCATCACACCCACTAGTAAATAGTAGATGGCTGGATATGTCAATTGAGCACACAAGAAGCAACCATATACTTGCCCCAGATCATACATTAGATGGTTGTCTCCATCATAATAGCTGGCTAAAAATAGACCATGGAGCCTAAAGAGAAATTTGCCCCTTTGGAGAGCAATGTACCACAAGGAAATGGTAAGAGTATAAAAATAATGTGTTGAACAATCAATAAGTGTGAAAATAGAATTCTTACCATGTGATGGAAGCAAGATGGTGACAAGATCCATAGATGAATCCTCCATAGTGGTATGGTATACCCATCTGAAGAGGAATGAATCACATGCTGCATGAATATCCTCCTTCTCATGCTTGGAAATCCAAGTCAAGGAGAAATAACCAATGAGTCCATCCATCACTCTACCAATCTCACCTCCTCTATGCCCATCAAGTGCATCAAACATGAAGTGATCCTGGGAACACTCCATCAACAAGCTCATGCTCCAAAGTGACAATGCTATTGGCCTATGAAAATAGGCCCCTGCCAACTCATAAATACATTCTCTGACATGTTCTATGTCAAATAATCCTCCCATAATGTTGCCATCTCCTCCCATTGCAAAATCATGCAAAATGTGAGAGAAACTCTGTCCTTGCCCTCTCTCAATCCTCCAAAGCAACAAATGTCTTTACTGCCTCATCATAACTCCATCATACAACCAATGCAATGAAATAAAAATGACCAAATCATCACAATGCATCCACACTCCTTGCTGCCCCATGATGCAAGTACTCTACCAAGTATCCTCCTCCCTCATACCCTTGGAAAAAGGATATGTCTTATGATGGCCAAACTCTCTCAAGAGTAGCCAATGCAGTCTTGCCTCTTGCTTCCCAGTATCATAGAGTTGCAAGTAACTTTCTAGCTTCTTGCTCTCTATCCACATCCACCTATCCATTGATGAATGCCTCTGATCATTCTCCATCTTGGCACTCCTCCAAAAGAGGCTACCATCCTCCCATATCAGATTTTTCTCCTTGCAATTCACGGGATGCTGAAAAGAAACTCCTTGGAGACCTCCAAGAAAAGATCTCTCATCAATGATTATCTTAAACCCATGAGTATCCAAGTGGCTTTAAGGTAAAGCCTCCTTGCTGCTACTTCTTGACAACATTGTAACCCTCCTCCAGGGTGTTCTGGCTATCTCCATTTTCTCCTGCATGAATTTGTTTGGAGCAAAGTTCACTCCATACTCCAAGAATTCATACTCCAACCTCAAGGGTTGTGTGTAACTCATTAGTGATACATGAGGTTGATGGTTCAAATTTCCCTTGAACCCTTCTGGCTTGCACAACGCAGTGCAATCTTGCTGCTCTACCTTAGCAACAATGTTTGATCCTGGGCCATATGAAAGCATATTTCCACCATTCTCAGAAATATTTGTTGCAGTAAGTGAAAGTGGAAATCTTCCCATACCTTGGTGAGATGTGGGAACCTCTTGTAGTGCTGCAAGGGCTCCTTCCTTCCATTTCATGGCTACTCCAACTACTGGTGTAGGAGGCTTCTCTCTCAAGGCTATGACAGCGCTGGTACTTGCCCCCTCCCATGGTGGTGTGGGCCTACTCTCCTCTAATATTCCTTCATCAAAGGTTCTGATCAGCTCTTGAGTGAACTCAAAGAAGGAAATCACTCTTGTGTGGCTTAAGTAACTGCACCACCAAGCATTGGCTTCACCCTCCAGGTGCAGCGTTGCAACTTCTGCTGCCTCCTTCTCTTCCACTGGATGAAGTAGGAAGAATGCCTCAAGCTTCCTTGCCCAAGCTCTTACTGTAATTGACCCATAAAATTTAGAAAATAGGAATATATTGCCTTTGATCTCTAGTTTGTTGCAAGGTCTTCTCTCTTCTCTCAGTTGAATAAACTGAGGAAAATCTAGGGTCTCTTTGAAAGCCCTAGGTTGGCACTTGTATTCTGCCAAATAACCACTCAGGATTTCATGCTCTAAGTGGTCTCCTTGCTCTTCAATCCCTCTATGAGAAAAATAAGTGCATGCATCTTCTTTTGCTTCTTGAAACCTCCTAGAGATCTCACTACAACTCTTTCCTCCTTGAAACCCTCTTGGAGTTTCAATGCATTTCTCCTCTTCTTTCCTCTTGGATCTGAAAATGGATGAGAGTAAGCTCATCCTCTCCATAATATTGTCCTCCTCTTCTTTGTATCTTCTGATTAGATCTGAAAACCATAGGCTGAGCCAAGATGGCAGCTTTGATACCACTGTAATGTTCCAAATTGGGAACAGCGACACTATTGGGAATAATTTGAGTTATTACCAATGTGGAGCTTTAGAAAACCATGAGCATGGCAATGTATAGCAGCTCATTAGATGTCAAATAACATCATACCAGCAGATTAAAGAAACTTAGCAAGAGATTGGCCTATATTCTTCTTCCCAGGTGGGGAAATGCAGCAATACAAGGCATAAAACTGTTGTCTTTAGAAAATAACGCTATACAAGTGATAAATTGGATTTGGATCCCTTAGAATAAATGATATGTGACTCATATGAATAATTATAGGTGAAATAAATAAATCTAGCTCATATAAACAGATCTCCCCAAGTCTATGCAACTAAAATAAGCCAAAACCCCATAGCCTAGCTCATGCAGCAACTACTGAAGCAAAAAATGCATTATTCTAATGAGGGTTTCTATATAAAATGAATAAATAGGTCTAATATGAAGCTTATATTAATAAAAAAACAGATAAATGGAGGTTTAACCTCTTGTACAGCAAAACAAGACACCCGGCAAAGGTTTCCAGCAAAATGCATGTACAAGGCAGCACTGCAGAAAATAACGCAATTCACTGCAAAACTATATTAAACATGACTAAATATGACATATAAATACCAAATAATATAGATAATTTCCTTAGGCCTTCTTATTGGAGCTCCCGGAGGGAAATAAGCACCTCCTTCTCAAAGATTAGCATACAATCAAAGGGTGCAACTCTACTGCTGCTACTCCTGCATAAAAGACACAGTTTACTGAAGGAGACTACACTGTAGCTGAATTTAGATGAATGGCCTCAAGCCAAATACATAAATGAAGCTCAAATTACTCCCCTTTGATCCCTTAAGAAATCTAAACTAAAGAGAGGATGGAATTCTCATACAGGAATTCCTTACACTAAGTAGTGCAGCAACTCCGGCTAAACAGCTAAAGAATGAAAGTGGTCTCAAGACCAAAATAGTTGAATACATGAATGAATCTCCTTTGATGCTATGCCTTCCTTTTATCTTTGGTGAGCCTCCTCACCCCAAACCCCACACAATGTTGAGGTGACTTCTTCATGAAGCTTCCTCCTTCAAAACTGTGCTGCCCTAGCTAGCTTCCCTCCTCTTTGTGACAGCGTTGTTGACTTGGTCAACTAGAACCAATCCACCCGAAATTCCTTTCTTCACACTAAGGGATCTTCAATCCGGTTCTCATATGTGTGCCTAGGCTGCTCCTTGTTCACATTGAGCTAGTTACTTGTGTGTTTCCTTCCTCCTCAAGAATGCATGTTGACTTAGTCAAACTTGACTATGTCCCCATATAATTGTTCCTTGTTCACACTTAGAAGTGTAAAACCAGCTCCTGAGGTGATCTCCTTCCCTAATAAGGTGGAATTTATTCATAATTTTATTTTTCATGGGCCTCCTTACCCATTTATTCCTCTCCTAGGTGAAAGTAGCAAAATCTAATGTTCCAAATTGCTATGTTCAAATTTTGGAACATTACAATGGAGGCTGACACAGTCAACTAAGATCTTGAAGAGATAAAACAAGAGGTTTCTTTAGTCAATTAAGATCTGAAGATGTCAAACAAAAGGTCATGGGACATTCATGATAAAGTGGTGGAGGACAATGTACGAAAAATGCACACATAGTGGAGAAGGTGTACATTGCACCTAGACATGATGGTTGATTTGGTCAAACAACGCAGTTTGACTTGGAGGATCTTGTCCACATGGACACCGCAGTTTAGATGAGGGCCAAGGCATGGGAAGGCTCAATAATTATATAAAGAAGATGAAGACAAGGATGGAGGTATGCTGGTTATTCTTGATGTAAAGATCTTTTCAGATCTAGAATTTTCATGTGACATTCCACTGCTTTCTTGGGCTATTTAGCAGAGATTGCAGGCGTTGTTTAGCATAGGGTATTACCGAGCGGGAATCCCACCTCTTTATTAGAGTAGCTCTAGAAAGATTATTGTACTTCATTCTACATCAGGCTTAAGTGCCACATCTCTTTTTCTACTTTCTGCAGAACATTCATATTCATAAATTGTAGATTTCTGAAGATCAGTTTGGAAGGTAGAAGTTGTCTTTTGGTTAGAACCAATAGGCCACAGGACCACTGCTGATCTCAATTGTTGCTGGAATTATTCGATTGATGCTCCCCACCCACCAACTGATCGAGGGATGTTCACTGGTCGATGGAGAAAGGTTTTTCACTGATGGAGGAGGTTACCCACATTTAGGAGGTTACCCAACCGATGTTACCCAGTTGATATTCCCATTAAGAAGAAGCCTTGTTCCCAATTCCCCTACGATGCTCACTTGACTGGGACATACTCTGTTAACTTGGCTGGGCCTACAAAAAACTGTTCGCCTCATGGGAGCTTTACACTGGTGGGCCTATGACTGTTACCTGCGAGGGGAGATAGGAAAGGAAAGGGAAGGGCAGACAGACATGTAGAAGGGACAGGGGCAGGGCCTACCTAGACGGAACACCGGGTTACTACAACACTGGATGCAATGATAATGCTTACGGTGATTCAGTTGGAGAACTAGTGAGGGTTTATTCCCATCACCTTGGGCTTATAGATCAGCATTCCTAGAGCTTCATTGTAGATCTGGCATCTGTCCAAAGGTTATTGACATCCCAACAGCAATACTTCCTTCAGGAATTACATTGTCTATCTTGCAGATCAAAAGGGAGGAAGGAATTTTCTAGTATTTCGGCTAGCAATCCTATGAGGGATCATTCCCTCACATTTCCATCAGTCTTACCATTAGCCTGCAGCTTATTGCAGCATTTTTCAGCAGGCAGAAGGCCTCTCTTTCCCTCACATCACAGTTTCTAGTAGCAGTTGTGTTGCAGCAGCTGAAATCAACATTGGAGGATTGAGAAGCTAGATCTAGAGCTTCTAGCTTGTAGATCTGAATAAGGGATCAGCCCTTCAAGCTTAGATCTGATCTGATAACATATTTTAGCCATCTATTTTTCAGATCTAGCTTTAGATCTGTATTTCCCAGCAGATCAAGGATCAAATCCTAGGGAGGTGATTTTCCAAAGTTGTAGATCTAGAAAATCCCTTCTGGGTTATCTTGGGAATCTATCACACTGGCCAAATCTTGAATATTAGCATCATATGAGTTCCAGATTTGAGTAGATCTGAATTTCCTTTTTCAGCCTACAACTATATGTTCATATTTTGCTGAAGGGACAATGCAATATTTGTTTCATTTCCTCTCCAGTTACGCTGTATCTGTTGAAGATTGTTTTCTGGGTGATTCTAGACCACCTCTTTGGCTAGATCTCCTCATATTTTGTACATTGTGTAACTGATTCATCTCCATACAATGAAATGGCTCAAATTATCTATAAATTCTGATTTTGTATTAATATTTATTGTTTACTTAGTTGCAATCCTTATATTCTGTTTAAGTATTACTGCATTCTCCCTTTTGGGAAAAACAATATTATCAGAGCATTATCTTTGGCTCAGCTTGTGGACACTTCATCTTTTGCATAAAAAGAATAAGTAGATAGATGAGATCTATCATGGAGAATGAAAAATCTATCACATTTTTCTTTAGATCCATGCATGAGGTCAATCAAATGAAGAAGGAAGGGCAGGAAGAAGATCCAAGAAGAAGATTTGATGAGGAAGGTCCAAGCACTTCTTATCAGCAAAGAAAAAGAAGACCGAAGAATCATAGATCCCCTCATAGATATACTATACCCACTTTTTCTGAGGAAAGTGAGAGGTATAGAAATGAAGAATGGAATGAATCTAAGACTCATGAGACTCTCAGTCTATATCTTGAAGAGTACAAAGCACAGTCTAGAGCATTCAAGGAGAAACTAACTCTCCAACAATTCTTCAAAATCAAAGAAGAAAGAGGATCCTATGGCAGCAATAGAAGAAAGAGGCATAATAGATTTTATTTTCCTACATTTGATGGATCTTCCTCAAGCACTGTTAAGGCTTGGAGGAGGGGGTTAGATTCATTTTTCAAGCTACATCCTGTAGCTGAAGAAGAGGTTGTTCAAATTTCAACACTTCATCTTTCATATGAAGCCAATGATTGGTGGTTTGGTCACATGGAGCATGCAAAGGTGACTAAATACTCAGATTTCTTTCACAAATTGAGGATGGACTTTGATGTGAGAAAACCAGAGATGTGTCACAAAGAGACATTTCCTAAGGAGACAAAGGAGGATGTCAATCTTGTCACTCTAGACAAGAGTTCACTACTTTCACCACCATCTGCAGAAGTACTTACATCCGGAGAAGAGATACTTGCATCTTCGCAATATAATCTTGAGTTCTTGACACACAGAGTCCCATGCATGATTCAAGAGATGCATGAGAAAGAGGAGGAAGGTTACAACACTAGTACATTGGAAGAAGAGCAACCATCTCTCTTACCAGTAGTTGGAGGCACCATTGTCCCGGTTGGAGGAAATCTTGTGTTTTGTCAAGAGGTTCCCACATATTAGTTGATGCAAGGTATGCATACACATTCATCACCTATGGTTTCAATATATCTTATTGAAACTTATGGGGACATGCCATCAGGACCAATGCATGACCAAGGATTAGATCCAAATGCTTATTTGAAGCAACATATTATCACAGTGCAGAGGACCCTTGATCTAATCAAGGAGAAGATGAACATCTATCCCAATTTTTCATGGATGGACTACATTCAACCTCTTGAGTTGAAGTGTAGATTTTCAGAAGAAGGGATGAGCATGATCCTATTTACAATGGCTGGTTATGAGATCAATATTGTATCTTGCTTTGAGACAATAGATGTATCAACTTGCAGATCTACAACGTTGTCACTTAGTAGCAGTGATAATGATGAGGCCTCATTATTCTTGAAGCATTATGAAGGTAGCTTCACTCATAAAGAAATGGAGGACAAGATGATGAATGGTAGACATATAGATATGAGAAACCTTTTCTCCTTTCTTGATGAAACTTTCTCAATGAGCATCTCACAGCTCAAAGAGAAAATTCTACCAATAGAAGATCTATAACCTCATTGGTTTTGGAAGACCATGGATGAGAAGAAGGTCTCATTGGAGGTGCACTTCAACATTTCATGAAGTGCAAAGTTATTCATCAGTTTGGGGAAGATAGTATTCTACAAAGGGACGATACCATAATTATGCAACACATCACTCATCTTCCATATTGGGGTGAATGGGTGAAGATGATAAGCAAGGGGTTGCATGACCACTTGTAGATTTATAACATGGGCCAAAAATCTTGGTAACATTGGTTTCCCTTGGGAGATTCTTGTCACTGCCCAAAGGTTCCTATTTCTTTGATCCATGCCTTGAGGAGCACTTATGAAATAAAGAAGGAGGCATGGTTGCGCTGGCTGCTCTTGGGTGAGTATGGCTACCACCCAATAGCTCATGTTTTGTTGATTCATGTCTTATCTATCAATGATAAAATGTAGCAAGAAGAGGCATGTTCATTTTTGTTTCCCTTGAGAGAGATTGGCCACCACATGACATCTCCTATGTCTATGTGTTTTGTATTGGGTAAAGTTTGGCATGATGCTCTCATGATGTGTATAGATGGAGTACATTTGTATTGGGCTTATGTGACATTCCACATGTTTATTAGAATTTTATTACTTCATGATACACATGAGGAGGAGAAAAAGCAGCAAGATCTCTTGTTGCTTTGGTTTCTTTTGGGGGAGTTTGGCTTGTCCATATTACATGATGGAGATGGAGGATGGCAGAAAATGGCCTTACTCTGGTGGTTACTGTTAGGAGAATATGGTTTGACATATTTATCTACCCATATAGCTCTTTTCCTTCTTCTTTTGCACAACTATGGAATGATGCTTGGATCTAACAAGGCCAACAGGGCTAAGGATGGGAGCATGACAATGCTCACTCAAATTCATAAAGTATGGGATGAAGAGATGTATTGTGTGATGGAAATTTTCGTTTATGGAAAGAGCTACTTTATTTTATGTATCTCATGTATTGATGATGATGTTGGACATTATATGGTTGTCACTTGGTACTTCATGATGGAAGGAGGACATCTAACCAAACAGTTAGAAGTCATTCTATGTGTTTATGAAAGACAACCTTGGGACCAAACATACTGTTGGGAAAAATACTGAGAGGGGGGGTGAATCAGTATTTTGAGAATACTTAGAAATTTTTTCTTTTTTCTTCCTCTAGAACCCATACGCTACTTTACGGAACCCAACTCGCGTATACAGGCGGATAACCTTCATAAAACTCGCGTATATACAGAGATCTTATTATGCATTTAGTTCTTTACTTAGATCTATGCTTCATTCATTCAACAAATGTCTAGTTATCAGTAATCATGTGCAGTAATAATAGAATAAACCATCACACATAAGAAACACACATGAACACCAGGATTTAGGGTGGAAACCCAAGTCGGGAGAAAACCACCGCTGCCGTCGTCTCTATCTTCAATATTTTTATTATAAAGAAAAAATTGTACAACCATGTACTAGCGCAGACTCATACCAGCACACAGGCACCCACCTGCAGAAGGCTACAACCTTCTCTCGTTTACCAGCTTTTCCTGGAAGGGAGCTACAACCCCCTGCTCTCGTTTACCAGCCTCTCTTGGAAGGGAGCCACTACCCCCTACACTCGTTTACCAGCCTCTCCTGGAAGGGAGCCACTACCCCCTACACTTGTTTACCAGCTACCACTGGAAGGGAGCTACAACCCCCTCACTAAAGGCTTCGACCTTCAGCACGTCTGTGGACCACGTTTCATCAATTTTCATACTAGATCTGTTGGCGAGTGATCAGGTCTCGCGGGCAAGACCCAGGTTCAGGGATTGTGGCCAACAAAAGAATCCGCTGTAGTCTAGGATCACGCCGGCATTATCACCCTACTCCAAAGAGTAGAGAGTCTCACCCGAGGCGTGCCGCGACCACATGCAGAAGGGGAATAGACCAGGGGAAAGGAACAAATTCACAACTCATTCTCATCAATGATTAGATTTCATAGATAGAATCACGTACGCAACATCATTCAGAGAACATACAGATATTAAGCAAATAAAATGAAATTTTTAAAGCATCTCAACCAACACACATGCATGTGAATCACACGAATAGACAGCAACCTGCAATTGTATTAAGCTTTTGGCAAAACTCCGGTTACATAGCTTTGCAATGGGCTTACAGATCTGATACATATTCCTTGTGGAACAAAGATTCTACATCAATAGACCCTAGGAACTACAGAGACCTCATCCATGCTCTGGATTCCTGCTACAGCATGCGGTTTCTCTCCTTTAGTTGTTCTCTTCTCTCTTTTGTTGTGGAATCATTTCCTTTCCTTGTGGAATGATCCTCTCTTTCTTCATCCGGGTGACTGCTATTTATTTACCCACTGTCGCGACTATTAGTTCTTCGTATGTCCTTCTGCAGTTGCTTCTAGCTTTTCTCTGATTATCTGTGTGTTCCGCTGCGTTCTTTCTGCTGTATCTTCTCCTTATCTGCACTTATTCATCTAGTTTCCTTCGCTATGTCCCGGTTCCGTCGCAACCTTGGTAGCTCCGCCGTTTGATGTGGTTGCAACTTGGTTGCGGCTGCCGTGTGTCCTCGTTCCACAACCCCAAAATCTGGCCGTTGTTCCAAATTCAAAACATTCAAAACAAGGTTTTTCAAAACAAGGGCCCCAACAGGCCCCGACCACAGTTCCTTGACTCGTCCCCGAGTCAATCACAAATTACGGTTTCGATCTCCATTGCCCTGCTTGACCCTGTGCCCTGTTCACCCTGTGTGATTTCATTCTGTGCTCGTTCCTGCTGTGCACCTTCAGCTTGTTCCTGTCCTTGCTTTGCGTCTTCGGGCGGCTGTTCAAACAAGGGCCCGAACTCTGGAACCCTTTGGAACATTGTAGCTCAGAGTTCAGTAAACGCCGACACGACTTGCTGCCACCCCTGGATAAGCGAGTCCGTGTCCTCAGCGAGCTTGGTGACAGCGGCTTCCTCAATGGGCGTTGGGACAGCTCCAAACATTGTGCTGATCTGGGTCTCGGCTGCTGCTGCGAGCTGTTGTATGGCCCGGGCGCTAGATTGAAGCGGTGGCTGGAGCTCACGAATGACGCGTTTGGCCTCTGCCGAACAAGCCTCTGTGTGTTGGAGCTGTGCCTCAAGTTCATCAGCCTGGGCGTATAATTGATCCAGCCTCGCGGGGTCAGTAGTCTCTTGAATTTTCATGGAAACCTGTTGGAGTTGGGCAGAAATCAGCTGGGTTTTGATAGTGAGGGACAGGGAGCATTCCTGAAGGCCCTTCAGGAGGTCACGGGCCTCTCGTGCCATGGATTGAAGTGCTTCTTGCATCTGAGCTGCCTGGCTCTACTTGGCGGCTACCTAAGCTGAATAGTCGACCTCGGGCTCGGCCGGCTCTGCACGGGCTACTAACGCTGCCCGAAGCTCATGATTCTCTTGGTGTAATTCCTGAACATCGATGCGGAGGTGGATAGCTTGCTCAGCGAGGCTGGCCGCAACAATTTCGGGAGGCAGCAGGGGGTAATGAGGCCCTAGGGAGGGCCAGAAATCGAAGAACATTCGGGTGAAATTGGTGATCATTGCTTCCATCTGCTCCCGTGCTGTTTGGAGTTGGTCGCGCTGTTCAGTAAGCGTGGAAATTTGGTGTTGCTGCTCGGCATACTACCGCTGGAGTCCCAAATGCAATATTTCGGCCTGCTGGGCCGCCCTTTGAATCAGCAGATACAACTGAGCAAGATTGTCCGGCTAGAAGGTGGTGGTCCCAGAAGGGTTCTGCATCGGCATTTTCTCCTGCAACGGTTGCCCACCGGCAACTGTGCCATTGGCATGCCCAAGAGGTGAGAAGGGCGTAGCCTCTGGATGTGCAGTGTCAACCATATTCAAATCCAGCGTTTCTTGTTGATCAAGGTGAGCCGGTCATGAAGGAACTGTGGCCTCAGGCGGAACTTCGGCAGAATCAGACCCGGTGTGCAGCTGCTGTGTGAATATATCAGGGGAAGGAGGGTGGGGTTCGACCACTGGGTCGATCGGTGGTATGACTGTGGTAGCACCAGATTCAACCTCAGCCCCGCGGTCCCCACCCATGAGTTCCCGGATAATGGGGTCAGACACTGTAGCTGAGGAATTAGACGGGGCGGATGAAGTGGCAGGCGGAGGAACAGTGGATGGAACAGTGGAGAGTGGGGTGGGGGTGTGTGGAAAGCGCATATTGATGAATTCGGAGGGGTTGATGAGGGGTTCTTCAATAATCAGCACCCCGGTGCTTGGGGGCGGTGGTGGATCATCAGCAGTGAGGTCCACCACCGGATTTGCCTCGGTGGTGCGGGCCCTCTTAGCTTGGGGGGCCTCGGGTGAATCTCTAAGCCCACTCGTCTCGCCCATCAGGGTCGTGAGTGGATCAGCAGAGGTAAACAGGACAGTGGGGATGGGGGAGGTGAGCGGAGTGGTACGGGGGTGCGAAGTGGAGTGAGTGAGATGAAATTCATAAAATAAAGGAAATGGGGTAGCACCATGTTGAGTCCCGAATTTGCCTCTTTTCCATACACTTTTCCATATCTTTTCCACTCATCTAAACCTCCAAAATTGTCAATATCATGTGCAAAAGGGTATCTAACATGGTTTTTAATTATGTTTTTGTGTTTTCTATTTGATTTAGATTTTGTTCATACAGCTGCGGAAACTTGTCACTTTCCGCAGCTGCTGCAACTTTCCGCAGCTATTTTGTGGAAATCTATGTTATAGGTGTCCACGAAGGAAACGAGCCACATGGGCAGGCTAGGAATGACAAGGACATGGTTCGTGTCCTATTGGTTCAAGTAAATTCGTCAAAGAAAGCCGCGGTCAAAGCCATCCACGTGGAAGTCAACCATGGAGTTCTATGTCGGCTGGACTCTGTTTCGTGGCATATAAACATCCATACGGCCGTTTCCAAGCTTGCGGAGGTTAATTGACATCTGTGCAAAGTTCTCGAGTTGAATTCAAGCGCCCACCTTCCATAGATCCGTTTTCCAACATGGCCATACTCCTATATCCGTGGCCTTAGTGGTCTACGTGCTGGCTGCTATCATAAACTTCAGGAGACAGTTACATTTTATTGTTTTATAAAGAGCGTTTGCATACACACGTAGAGTTAGTTGTTAGTATATCATAGCTGTTGAGTTGTTAATTGATAGTTGATGTGCGTACTCTGTTATGTAGTGATTATGCTGCCTTGAGCCGTAATACTACCAGTCTGTAATGAACTGCTTCTTAATGTGAAAAGACTCTGTTTTCAATTTAATTCGTGTTGAGGATCGTACCAGAGCTGTGTAGAGGGCCCCTGCTCAGCCGAGGTTCTGTGTATTAATGTATATATATTTCATTTCATTTCTTTTTAAAGTCATTGTATCATAATCCATTACATGTTCATATTTCATAGTTGCTTCATTTCTGTTCATACATTTCTATAATTTCCATTGCATTCTTGTCTTTCATGTTTTTATGATTGTTAAATCACTGATCAGTTTTCTTGTGCAGGTTTTAGGTAGACAGCCCGGGGCATTTTCATAGTATTTTAGCTAATGATATGAGACTGACATTATTCTGCCGCTAGTTTCCTTTTCATAGCATTTGTTTAACTTCAGTCTTGCTTTGTTCATTTCAGTTTTGTTTATCTGATTCAGTAGTTAAATTTAAATATATTAAGCTACTCATAGTGTCTTCGGTTACCTCCGAAAGCCACAGCTGGACTGATGGTGAGGGGCTGCATGATGAAATGTGTAGTTTAGTATTAGTTTCCTTTCCGCAAAATTAGATATATTAAGCTGCTCATAGCGTCTTCAGTTACCTCCGAAAGCCACAGCTGGACTGATGGTGAGGGGCTGCATGATGAAATGTGTAGTGTAGTATTAGTTCCTTTTCTGCAAATTTAGATATATTAAATCATGTATGACATCTTCAGTTGCCTCCGAAAGCCACAGCTGGACTGATGGCGAGGGATTGACTTATGTGTGTATGGTTTAGTATTAGTTTACTTTCTGCAAATTAAATAATCAGTTACACAAGTTGTTTATGATTACTTCCGCAAGTCATAGCTGGTCTAATGATGAAGGGTCAGAAAATGAATTGATGTAATCCGATTTAGATTTATTTCATTGCAATTTTGAATTTCCATAAGAGTAGTTTCTTTTGTGTTCAGTTGGCAGCAAGAATAGTTTAGTTTTCATGTTCACTAGTTTCTTGTTTTGATTCATTAGATTAGCAGCACTTTTCATTTCAGCAGTACACTTTTACTTTCTTTTGTCAATGTAATTTCAATTTGCTTTTAAAGTTTCGAGATTGGTAAATCATTATAGGGGATATCACTTCCTTGAATAAATATAACCAAGCTTGTTTTTCACTTTAGAATTTCCATTTTACCTTAGAAAGACCACAAACGACAAAAAGTTAAGAAAGAGGTTATCTTGCACATATAGTGCGCCGCACTTCATCAGCTTACGATTCCCGGATTGAAAATTAAATGCAGCAATTTAGGACACACTAAATTGACCAAACACACCACTAGAAATAACCTGGGCCGCCGCATTGAGATTTCGTACCTGATTGTTGAAGTGGCGGACGATGGGGATGAGTGGTTCGGAGAGTTCCTGTGACGGTGTTGCCACCACCATCTCAGCAGGCTGTTGCACCGGTGCCATCCTATCAAAATTGTATCTGGGGAGCCCGTCCCGCATGTGCTTCGTGACCCCCAGCCATGAGTAGACTTCACGGTGGAAGGTAGCATCGTCCAGCTGAAACTTCAGTGGCGTCATTCAGAAGGTGTCTGCTGGAACGCAAGCCGGTCAGAGGTAAGTGTGCTTGTGACTTACCCCGAACCATACTTTCTCGCTATAGTCGTCCAACAGGTTCCTGGGCACCCGTTGCTGACATGCCACCACATCCATCATTAGCCGGTACCATGACCGAAACACATCTGCATTCACCAGCTTGGTACTGGGGTCATTTGAGACCTGCCATGGAGTGAATTTCATCGCGAGGGGTTGGCCCTTGGGGATTTCTACTGGGAACCGGATGTCTGGAGTGTGCCATTTCCACATGGCAAAAGCAATAATCAAATAGACATAAATAAAAGTAGTTGCGCGCTTATAATTCTCCTCGCATGCATCGAACAACTCCTTTAACAAGAACGAACACCAATTCAGTCTGGTGCCTTGGACACAATGTTCAGCAATTGAAATAGTATCAAGAGTGCATTCGCCCTTGGTGTAATGCCTCATTGTCTTGTTCGCAATGAGGTAACAGGCGAATCGAATCTCGGGCTTGTTAATGAGGTCGATCTTGGCTCCTTTGCCCCCCCTACGAGTACCATATTTGGTATAGAAGTCTGCATCGCCCGACTTCCGTGCGTGCTTGGAGGAGGTCTGGCCGGCCATTGAGACGTCGGCACCTGTCTGCGAAAGCCCTGTGAGGTGATGAATATCTTTGGCATGAATGGGAATTTCCCGGGTCAGCCACAGGGACCCATTCTGAATTCGGCTGAGGAGGAAGCGTGTACACTGCAGAACTGGTCCGGTGGTGCCAAAGACCGGAATATTTCTCAAGTTCATTAGGGATGAAGTCTGAAGGCCCCTAAACTCAGGCAACAGGCGGCTGGCAGGGTTTCTGGCTGTAGTGCAGTATTGCTCCATGTATGCCTGCCGCTGGAGGGATGGAAATTTTGCAGCATTTGAGAGGTTGGCATCAATCAAGGCTGCGTTATCATACTTGCCCACCAGGGACTCGGTCTTGTGAATCCGGGTGTCGAGCTCTGGTTCAAAGATGGCTGGAACGGCCTTCGGCATCTTGGCCCAGTGCTGATAGACCTGTAGAATTTTCCTTGGGCGCCTTTCCTGGTGCAATGCGTTCTGAGAATGCAATGGCTCTGGTGCAACTACACTTGCTAATTCGAAAGGGTCTAAAATTCTCATGCTTTTGGTGCTCATGCAAGTTGTGTCAACACCTGGCACGAGTGGAGTTGATGAGACCTTCTAACGAATTAATTCCTACTGGCATTCTTTCTGCGATAATCGTGCGGTCAATCGCATGCCAATGAGTGTTGTGACAGATGCTGATGGTGGCATGGGGAAATGGGCGGACGCGACGGCTGAGGTTACTGAGGGTGATGGCCAAATGATGACGGCGTGGTCGCTGCTAAGTATGGTAATTAATGTTGCAGATCTAGGCGATCCTACAGACTGACACAAGTACGTGGGTGGACTGAGCTGGACTGATGTGGAGACTGGAACAGATCCTACAGGGATGACACGCTGGACTGGCGCCGCGCCGACCACAGTCGGTTGTGATGCGGTCCTCGCAACTGAGTGGTTATTGACGCACTACCTATGAACAGAGAATACCTCCTACGCTCATCTCGGTTGCGGGAGAGTTATTCAACTACGCTACACTACGGGTGCTCTCGGGTGCGAGAGTTATTGATGAGAAATGAAAGGTACTTACTCCTGGTAGGGCTTCAGGCGTGCGCCATTCACCCACCCAGGCAGAACCGTACCGTCCAGCTGTGCCAACCGAACGGCTCCGGAGTCGCGAATCTTGATAACGAAGTAGGGTCCCAACCAGTGCATCTGTAGCTTTCCAGGGAACTTCTGGAACCTACTGTCGTATAAAAGAACTTTGCCACCAACTTGGAAGGTTTTTTTCTTAATGTGGCGGTCGTGCCACGCTTTCTGCCAGTCCTTCTGAATCTTCTGGTGGAATTCGGCCAGGAAGCGGACCTCATCCAATTCCTGTAATTCATGGAGGCGCTCCTAGAGGGAGGCCTCTTCCAAAAACTTCAGAGACGTGGCGATCAACAGGCTCGGTACTATAAACTTGGTGGGGATCACAGCCTTCCGGCCATACACGAGCTGGAACAGCGTTTGATTGGTCAAGCGCTTCATCGTAGTCCGGTAGGCCCACAAGGCCGCTGATAGGCGCTCGTCCCAATCATCACGCTTGGCATTGCAAATCTTATTCAAGCCCTTCTCAAGAATCTTATTGAAGGCTTCCATCGTACCATTAGCCTACGGGTGATACGGGCTACTCTTGTGATGCTGAACCATGAAGGTGTTTAGCAGTGTCTTGACCATGTCATTAATGAAGTGCGTACCCTGATCACTAGTTAAACTCCGCGGGTAGCCAAACCGACAAACGATGTGCTCAAAAATGAACTGGGCGGCGGTATCCACTATGCAGTCGCGTATCGTGGCTGCCTCAGCTCACCAGGTGAGGTAATCCATGGCAGTAATTATGTACCGGGCCTTGGAGTGTCTGGCGACCGGAGCTATGGGCCCCACAAAATCGATAGCCCATTTCTCGAACGGCCGTAACACATGCACTGGGTGTAACGGAAGCTTGTCCCGGTGAGAGGGCCTGCCCGTCCGCTGGCAGACATCGCACCGCTTCACATAGGCCTTACAATCGGTATGTACGTTTGGCCACCACAGGCCAGCTTGGAGCACCTTTCTTGCGGTGGGTTTCGCACCCACATGCCCTCCCGCAACACCGCTGTGACATTCCCACATTACCGCTTCCCGTTCGTGGTCAAGGACGCATCTGCGCAGAACCTCATCGAGGCCCAGTTTGTATAGCTGCCCTGTGATCAATTGGTAGTCAGCGGCACAGACGACTAAATTTCGTTTCTGCAGCGGGGTGTAATCCTGGGGCCATTGCCCCGTGGTCAGATAGGCAGCAATGTCGGCCAAGTAGTCTGGTACGGCTTCGACTCGGAAGAGGTCAGCGTCGGGCAGCTGATCATCAAGGGGGCCGTCATTCTCCCCTGTCTCCAACTTGGATAGGTGATCGGGTCCAACATTCAACCTCCCAGGCTTGACGATTACCTCAAACGTGAATTCTTGAAATAGCAGAAGCCAACGGCAAATCCATCCTTCCAGAACAGGCTTATTGACCAGGTACTTCAAGGCACAGTGGTCCGTGAAGAACTTGAACTTGGCCCCTAGAAGATAGTGGCGGAACTTCTGAAGAGAGTACACCCTCGCCAGCACCTCCCTTTCGGTCATGGTGTAATTCTTCTCCACATTGGACAGTTTGCGGCTGGCGAAGTATACCGGGTGGTCAACTGTTGTATCATCGGGTTGTGCCAGGGCAACCCCAAGGGAAATACTGGAAGCGTCGATATGCACATGGAACTGCTTATCCCAATCAGGATGAACTAGAATAGGTGTCGACGCCAGCTTTTCCTTTAGGGTGTCCAGGGCTACCTAACACTCCTCCGTCCACTGAAAGACTGTGGACTTCCACAGAAGTTGTTCTAATGGAGCAGTGATCCTGGCATAGTTGCGGATAAACCTCCTATAGTATCCCATGTGCCCGAGCAATGCCCGCAACTGTTTCACCATCTCGGGGGCTTCCATGTGTACGATCACCGCAACCTTGGCAGGGTCGACGCAGACCCCTTGCTTGCATACCACATGTCCCAGCAACGTGCCGAACGGAACAACAAAAATACATTTCTTTAAATTCAAGGAAATCTGTAGCTAGCGGCACCGATCAAACATGACCCACAACAGGGTAGCGTGTTTCTTCAACAAACTGTAGACATTCCAGACATCCATGTAGACTTCCAGGAACTTGTGAAGGTACTCCCGGAAGGCGGCTATGACAATCCAGGAAAACACGGCTGGAGCGTTCTTCAAGCTGAACGACATGATGTGATATGCGAACGACCCCCATTCGGTGGTGAAGGTTGTCTTTGACTTATCTTCTTCCGCGATACACGCTTGATGGTAGCCCGAAAAGCCATCAGTGAATGAGTAAGCTTCGTTCCCCGCAACATGGTCCAACACTTCGTCGCTAAAAGGGGTGGGAAACGGATCATGAATGCAGGCATTGTTCAGACTGTGATAATCGAATGCCTTGCCCTTCTTATTTTGGATGATGATAGGGCTCACCCACTCTACTTCCTCCACAGGAAAGATTATACCCGCGGCCAGCATCTTGTCGATTTCCATCTTAACCTTCTCTTTAACTCGCGGGTTCAACTGGTAGGGCCGGTGCTTCACAGGCTTGGCACCCGGTTTCAGCACGATGCGCATTTTGCCAAGGTTGCCTTTGATGCCCTTCAGATCTGCGACCGACGAGAGGAACAAATCCTCATATTCCTGGAGAAGGCCGAAAATCTCTTTGGTCGTCTCCTCGTCCCAGTAATCACCCACTGTAGCCAACTTAGGCTTCTCCTCCGTGCCGATGTTTAGCTTCTTTGTCTTCAGCGGTCGCAACTAGACCCCTTCGGTGGTCGGCTCTTCATTAATTTTACACTCGCCTTCCTTCTCTTCAAAATACAGGTGCCTCAGGTCCTCCAGACCATCTTCCTTTGGATCGCCGTCAATCCTTTGGCAAACCAACTCGCGCACGGCCCTGGGATGATCGGGCAACGTGCAGCAGTCGGTCTACGGATTGCGGAAGAACAGTACCGCCCTGATAGCGTGCAAAGCCTGAGATTCCAACTCTGTGTCTCCCACGAAAGAGAAGCACCGCACAAATTTCCGCGCAACTTCTGTCCAAGAACTGGTCCCTCAGTTTCGTTCTTCCTCCAAGTACCATGCGTGGGGGATGGTGTCTAAAGAGTGGACAAACCAATGCACCCACAGCTCTTCTGGGTATCCTAGACCTCGCCACTATTCCTCACACGTCCACAAGTGGTCCTGTGGATCGGAAGTCCTAGAGTACCGCTGCCTGCTTCGAGGGCCTTCATCTTCTTTGAACCGCGCCCGCAACGCGTCAGCCACACTACTCCACCGCGACAAGGTAGTGCGGTGATTTCTCCACCACCGGGCTGCTGTAGACTGTAATGCGACATCCAAAAGGGGTAGTCTGCTCCCTTTCGGCACGATGTCCTCAAACTTGGTAATAAAGGTATTGACAGCTTGCATGTTTGACATGGTGGGGTATTCTCTAAACTCAGCACCAATCCAGCTGACGCGGCCAACATGGGCACATATTCACATGCTGGTCTCGTACCCCCCCTGCCGCCAGTCTTCCCACGCGATTTCGGATCCCAGCTCTGAGCTCTGGACACTCCGCCAACTGACAGAGCCAGTCGCGGTCGGGTTAATGTAGTCTTCCCGCTTCCCTGCAGTTATCTTGTATAGGTGGTCCATCATCTGAGCATCCTCCCGGTTATCCACCATTTCGGTATACCTCGGGCCTTGATATTGGTCGAGAGGCTAAGTGACCTGGACCTTCCCATCTTCAAAGATCATCAGCTCCTTTTTGAGGTCGATAATAGCATAATTCTCAAAGGCCCAATCAATGCCCAATAGGGCGGGGTAAGGATCCTTGTCTCCCATAATATCAATGACCTCAAAATCGGTGTAATTTTTTACCCCCGCAATGTTGACCTCGACACCTTCGAGTCGGCCAATCGGCAGAATGTAGTACTGGTTCACCATCCTGAGTTGGATGGGCGAGTAGGCCATCCGTGGCTTTCCGAGAGCCTCCCACGTCTTGCGCGGAAGGATTTTGACGTTAGACCCTAAATCAAGCATGGTGTCGCTGATTTGGAATCCCCCAACCTGCGTATTGAGCCGGAACTCTTTACCCGTTCGTCGCTTATTTCTCTTGATGCGCTGCACCGATTGGGGGGCTGGGTCCACCGGTTCTCCCAGTCCTGTCCTCCCCTGCAGTGCCCCTTCCAAAGTACACTTGAGCTGCTATTGCAGAGCAGCGCTGTCAACAATCTTGAGGAATAGCTGGAGCCATTCTTCCATCAGGGTTCCTGGGGCATTCTATGGCCCAAGATGTGTCGGCAGGGGTGCCTCTAGGGCTTCCGCTTCGCGTAGCTGAGAAAATGCATCAACCACCTCCTGAAAATACTTCTTCTGCGCCTCTGGTCTGATTACCCGGTGCGGGGAGGCTGGCCTGACAACTGGTGCCGGCTACTTCCCACAAGCATCCTCCCCCATTTTCTTACCACCCCTCGTCACAATAGTGACGTTCTTCATGGCCGGAGTCACGGCCACCCGAGGCTCGGAATTTACCAAGTTCGTGCCCCTTTGTCGTGCACGTTCTTCCAATTTTTTGATGAGCTCGGGACAGTCTTCTGTCGCATGGGTGTTTACTCAGCACTGGGAACACCACGGTTGGTGAGGGAGGGGACATTCGTGAGCCACGTGGCCCTCCTAGTCACAGTTATAGCATTTCACCAGCCCGCGGCCCCCAGCGTGGCCTCCGCGCACCCCGCCCCCTCTTCCTCTAGGAGCCTCATTCACCCTGTAGGAGGGTCGATCCAACCGGTCCGCGAGTGCGTCGAGAGCCCGATATTTCTCCGTGTTGTGAGTCGTGGAAGTGCAAAACTCACAATATACATTGTTTGGCACGTTGGAATACTTTTGTAGGATCGGGCACATCCGAGGCGGATGTCCCACCGTCCGGAAAATCTCACAATACTCCATGGCGGCTGGGTTGAGTTGGGAGGGGAACCCAGCATACGGCTGCTGCGTCTAGTATAATCCCCGCGGATTCAGTGTCGTGCCACCCCCCATAGGTGGCCCCCCTTGAATTGCCGCGACCGAGGGTCCCACCCCCACGCCACGCAACCGAGGACACTCAGTTGCGACATGGCCTTTGACCAGGCAGTGAGCGCACCAAACGTTCGGCCTGGCTGGTCTGACCGGCTGTATCTCCTTGAGCTTTTTGGTCAGGCTAGCTATCTGATGTTGCAATCCTGCCAAGGAGGGATCCTGCGGGGCCGGCCCTCCCTGATATTCCTGAGGGTAGCCCGCCATGGCCTCGATCTTCATGGCCTGTTCCAAAGCATCCTGCAGATTGTCGATCTTCTGTTGGGTGACGGGGGTTCACGTCAAGGGGAGCAGAGCCCTGATGAACTAGTCCCTCTGATGGTTCAGGTCGATCGGGTAGCTGAGTTTCTCGATCGCGTCCTTGAATCGCCGCATTAGTTCCCATGCGGTTTCTCCTTCCTTCTGTTTAATTTCCCAGAGCTCGGATAGACCCTGTTGGTCCGTCTGGGGAAGCTTAAATTCCCGGACAAAATCTCGTTTCACATCCGCAATGACGGGATTCAGGTGGGCCTTGGACCACTTGATAAACCATCGCAGAGCCCTCTCTCTGAGCGTGGTCTAGAATTCTATTAGTTTCCCTGCGTCCGGCGTCTGCCGAGCCCTCCAAATGGCTTCGCACAGATACCAGTGTTGCTCTACATCATCATTACCCTGGCCTGAGAACTCGAGATATCGGGTAAAAGACCTAGCCATGTTCACTTGCAGTGGGTTGACCACGATAAATCCTCCGGGTCCTGGTTGCGTGACTGTTCCACTCGGGAACACAATACTACTAGTGTTACTGCTACCAACGGGTATTGCCGTCGACACTGAACTACGCTGCAATTGACTCAATGCTTGTAATTTAATGAAAATATTACTCAACGGTTGATAAAGTACCAAGGGAAGGTAGGGATCCTGGCCATGCAGATTAGGAGGAGTATGGCAGGCTGGATAACTGAATGTCATCCGCTCTTGAAACAACTGCTGCATCACAACGTACCATTCACCATCGAAACTTTCCTCGAGCTGCGCATCTCCATCATCTTCGTCAGTCACCGTCTCGCGTGCTCGCTTGGCTGGGCTCCCATGCACCCATCGTACTCCCACAGCGGTCCCTTCTCGTCCCTGAGTATCCGCGTCCATACTTCCTACCCTCTGAGGTGCCTCCTTCCGATTCTTCCTCTCGATCTCTCGTCTCTTCAAATCTCGCATCACCCTTCTTCGCCACCTATCGACAATCTGCGCCCGCCGATGTGCACGTCGCTCCCTCAGCATCCTTGCAGCCTCAGCATCCATTCCCCACTCCCCGCGTCATGCTCTACGTAGCATCAACCCCTTCAACCCTTCCCCCAGCACCAGTGGTTTACGCTTCCATACTTGTCTTGCGGAATTCTATCAACCCTTCATCCGCCATCAGTGCTTTAATCCACAGCGGAATCTCCTTAAGCAGCTTCCCTCTGAGCCCAGAGCGGAAGGTAGCCTCGGCCTTCGAGAAGGACTGATAGCACTCAACAGCAAACTCCACAATGTATCCTTCCACCATGGTCCACCCAAAAATCCACCGTGCGGGTCAACTCGGTGTTCAACCGATGCAGAGCCACCAGATCTCCGTGCGCCCACCTGTGGTCTATCTTCTGCGACCCATCTCTAGGTACCTTCGTCTGTAACCTCCACAACCAATTGTAAAGGTCGGTGGGGAACTTCCCCCAGAAAATTTCATACTTATCACCAGCTGGATCTGAGAAGAGGACGAGTTCCTTGATCACTGCCTCCCCTTTCTTAATCAACTCCGCTTGCTGAGCAATGAAATGTTCTAAATGACTATCCCACCATCGCCGTATCTCCCCTTCGAAGATCCGTGATACGATGGTCTAGATCCCCTCATATCATGCGGGTCCCAGCAATGGAACCATTTGTTGGCGAGTGATCAGGTCTCGCGGGCAAGACCCAGGTTCAGGGATTGTGGCCAACAAAAGAATCTGTTGTAGTCTAGGATCACGCCAGCATTATCACCCTACTCCGAAGAGTAGAGAGTCTCACCCGAGGCGTTCCACAACCACATGCAGAAGGGGAATAGACCAGGGGCAAGGAACAGATTCGCAACTCATTCTCATCAGTGATTAGATTTCATAGATAGAATCACGTACGCAACATCATTCAGAGAACATACAGATATTAAGAAAATGAAATGAAATTTTTAAAGCATCTCAACCAACACACATGCATGTGAATCACATGAATAGACAGCAACCTGCAATTGTATTAAGCTTTTGGCCAAACTCCAGTTACATAGCTTTGCAATGGGCTTACAGATCTTATACATATGCCTTGCGGAACAGAGATTCTACATCAATAGACCCTAGGAACTACAGAGACCTCATCCATGCTCTGGATTCCTGCTGCAGCATGCAGTTTCTCTCCTTTAGTCGTTCTCTTCTCTCTTCTGCTGTGGAATCATTTCCTTTCCTTGTGGAATGATCCTCTCTTTCTTCATCCGGGTGACTGCTATTTATTTACCCGTTGTCGCGACTATTAGTTATTCGTATGTCCTTCTGCAGCTGCTTCTAGCTTTTCTCTAATTATCTGTGTGTTCCGCTTGCATTCTTTCTGCTATATCTTCTCCTTATCTGCACTTATGCATCTAGTTTCCTCCGCTATGTCCCGGTTCCATCGCAACCTTGGTAGCTCCGTCATTTAATGTGGTTGCGACTTGGTTGCAGCTGCCGTGTGTCCTCGTTCTGCAACCCCAAAATCTGGCCATTGTTCCAAATTCAAAACATTCAAAACAAGGTTTTTCAAAACAAGGGCCCCAACAGGATCCAAGAGCTTCCATACAACACAACTTGTAGGCCACTTTTCATCATATTTTCAGACTGGACACACTCCACACATTTAAGCTCAACATTCATCAAACTGAAACTTATAACCTCATCAATTCATTCATTGAATCATCAACCAATCAACCAACAACTTGATCTTCAATTAACATAGTCAGCAGCATATTCATCATTCAAACAACCCAGTTCTGTATGAATACATCATTGACAGATAGCATTAAAACAACAAAACAGATCAGACATTTCATTCCACTTACTTCAGCAAACCCTAGATTCCATACGCGCTTTTACTTCACTGAACCTGCGTATGTACGTGCTTTCATGCAGCCCAAACCGCATATACTTCTGTGCATTATTCAGAAAACCCTATCTACCCATACGCGCTTTGCCTTAAGCAGACCAGCGTATACACGCGCTTTTACTGAAGCGAACCTGCGTATACATATGTAACTTTTTAGGATTGTGCAGCTCTTCAGATCAGATAAACAACTCAGATTTCATCCTTTACTTCAGAAAGTATTTCGCCTCATCTCAGATCTAAAAATTCCATAAACAAATCTAGAAAATACATATACATTTCAGATTTAGAGATCCTTCTTCATCATTTTCTTCATAGGTGCATCATAGATTCAAATCTATCAATCAAGAACAGAGTTCATCCATGCAGACATTCCTTAGAGAGATTTATTCATTAACAACCTTTACTCATACACCCCTTGCACTATGATCCTCTTCTCCTTATATAGGTTTAGCCTTTATCAATACCATGAGCCAAAACCACACAACTTCCGATGGTATTCCTGGACAGGATCAAATAGATAATCCAGCGCTCAATACAATGGGTCAATACCATGTTAATGCCCCTTGGTATTCTAATTTTGGAGCGCAAAAGGGCATACGCGACTTGGCATGTACTTTTCCGCGTGCATACGCTACTTTACCTTAACGGACCCGCGTATGTTTTGTAACACATCATATTTATCATTTTCCTGGCACTTCCTTTCTTCTGTTACTTCTGATTTGACCTGTAGATACATCATCCTTCCTTTTAACACACAGATACATCATCCTTATATATTTAACACATAGCTTGCTTATCATAGGCAATTCATCAAGCATGTTTCTATCAAGAACAACTTCATCAGGCAGGTTCCATCAAAGTCAACACATTGTATCACATTGCCAACAATCTCCCCCTTAATTCATCAAGTAGGTTTCCATCAAGGACATCTTCATCAAGTATGTTTCCATCAAGTACAATACATTTCCATCAAGAACAACTTCATCAAATAGGTTTCCATCAAGGACAACACATTGCATCATATCGCCGACATTCTTATTTCATCAAGTAGGTTGCCATCAAGGACAACATATGCCAACACATACGTGACACATTGCAGCAAATGGAGGAAGCCTAACTTATGTGGATGCCATTTGGGGGGGGAGAATAGATGGCCTTGCATCTATTTTTGGAGTTGCTTGAGGACAAGCAACATTTTACTGGGGAGGACTGTAATATTCCCAAATTTCCACCTGATATTTGGAATATTACAGTTCTTAATTTTCTGAATGAATTAAGTTAATAAAATGGTGGAGGGACTCATAATACTCAATATGAATAAATATCCACTTTATGTGTGTGAATGTGGATTAATTAAGTCTAGATATACATAATAAGGTGGTTGAGAAACTACTAATATGAATGAAATTGGAGAACCCGTCTCATTAATGAGATAGATCATGGAGGTTGACACAGTCAACTAAGATCTTGAAGAGATCAAACAAAATATCATGGGACATTCATGATAAAGTGGTGGAGGACAATGTGCAAATAATGCACACATGGTGGAGAAGGTGTACATTGCACCTAGACATGATGGTTGATTTGGTCAAACAACGCAGTTTAACTTGGAGGATCTTGTCCACATGGATAGCGCAGTTTAGATGAGGGCCAAGGCATGGGAAGGCTCAATAATTATATAAAGAAGATGAATACAAGGATGGAGGTATGCTGGTTATTCTTGATGTAAAGATATTTTCAGATCTAGAATTGTCATGTGACATTCCACTGCTTTCTTGGGCTATTTAGCAGAGATTGCAGGTGTTGTTTAGCACAGGGTGTTCCCGAGTGGGAATCCCACCTCTTTCTTAGAGTAGCTCTAGAAAGATTATTGTACTTCATTCTACATCAGGCTTAAGTGCCACATCTCTTTTTCTACTTTCTGTAGAACATTCATATTCAGAAATTGCAGATTTCTGAAGATTAGTTTGGAAGGTAGAAGTTGTCTTCAGTACTTCAGCTGGAGAACTGGTGAGGGTTTATTCACATCACCTTGGGCTTATAGATCAGAATTTCTAGAGCTTCATTGTAGATCTGGCATCCAGCCAAAGGTTATTGACCTCCCAGCAGTAGTACTTCCTTCAGGAATTACATTGTCTATCTTGCAGATCAAAAGGGAGGAAGGAAGTTGCTAGTATTTCAGCTAGCAATCCTATGAGGGATCATTCCCTCACATTTCCATCAGTATTACCATCATCCTGGAGCTTATTGCAGCATTTTTCAGTAGGTATAAGGCCTCTCTTTCCCTCACAGTGCAGTTTCTAGTAGCAGCTGTGTTGCAGCAGCTGAAATCAACATTAGAGGATTGAGAAGCTAGATCTAGTGCTTCTAGCTTGTAGATCTGAAGAAGGGATCAACCCTTCGAGATTAGACCTGATCCGATAACATATTTCAGCCATATATTTGTCAGATATAGCTTCATATCTTTATTTCCCAGCAGATCAAGGATCAAATCTTAGGGAGGTGATTTTCCAAAGTTGTAGATCTGGAAAATCATTTCTGGGTTAAGTTGCGAATCCATCACATTAGCCAAATCTTGAATATTGGCATCATTTGAGTTCAAAATTTGAGTAGATCTGCATTTCCCTTTTCATCCTACAACTATATGTTCATATTCTACTGAAGAGATAGCGCAGTATTTGCTTCACTGCCTCTCCAGTTACGTTGTACCTGTTGTAGCTTGTTTTCTAGGTGATTCTAGACCATCTCTTTAGCTAGATCTCCTCATATTTTGTACATTGTGTAACTGATTCATCTCCATATAATAAAATTTCTCATCTTCTCTATAAATTCTAATGTTGTCTTAAGATTTATTGTTTACTTAGTTGCAGTCCTTATATTGTGTTTAAGTATTACTGCATTCTCCCTTTTGGGATATTACAATATTGTAGAAATTATACAACAAGCATGTATATGTTGGATTCACCTGATATAATGATGTGCTAAAGTTAAATACTAAATCGCTTCTATAAATATTTTTCGGAATTAAAAACATAATCGTTAATCACATGAACATGAAGAAAGATCAATCACACACAACACAGATAATTTCCAGGGGAAAGCTTACAAATAAAAACCCCACTATATTCTATTGTATATTATATCATGGATCATGAAACAATTACATTAAAAAGTCTTCTCACAAGAGAGCTCAGTACATCAGCTAATTGTCTCACACTATCACACAAAAATTGGCAAATTCCTTGGAAAATTTTTTGCCTCCAGACAACCTGCCTTGCTTATGCAATCCCTGATTGAATGAAATCCCTGATTGAATGCAATCCATGATTGAATGCAATCCTACCTTGACTTGACTGCGTAAGTATCATGGGAACTGCAATGAGTGTTTTCCTGCATGTGTGCAAGCAGATAATGTCACAACTGATAGCCAACCTCCCTTAACCTAGAAATCAACTGGGTCTCCATTGGATCTGACATGCATGCAACTAATAATATTAAATACTTAGTTGCATGTGAGATCACTGATTGTGAATTAATTAATATTTAATTCACTATATCTCTCACTAGTGTATCTTCAGTTACAACTAGCACAACTGAGTTAACTCACTTAAATGAGTTAAACTGATTTACAACTTGCACCAAATCATGCACCACTGCACTTCGAACTCTGTTACAACTAGAATTACTCTGCATGCCTCACTAACTACCTCTAACTTGAAATACACTAGCTAACTATATTTTCCACTTCAATTAAATATTTAAAGTCCACATTTAGAATAGATTACAGTTTAATGTCCTTCTAAATTAAGGGATAATAAAAATAGACATGCACCCAAAAATAGCCCTGTGGGCCCCACCCTAGTGTAGGTGCTTAATGTAACTAGGTGATTAATGCACTAGTGTGTGTGTTGAATCTTATTGTTGAATCTCAACACTCCCTCTCAACAAGAAAGGGATTATCCTTCACCCCGATCCTGTCTCTATGGTATTCGAATTTTCTCCTGGTGAGTGCCTTCGCCAGAATATCTACATCCTGATCTTCCGCTGGAATTTACTGAAGCAACATGATCCTCCTCTGCACACAGTCTCTGATATTATGGTACCAAATATCTATATGCTTGGACCTATCATGAAACACAAGATTAATCGAGAGTTTAATGCAACTCTGATTATCACAATGAATCACTTTCAGATCCATCTGAGAACCAAACAAACCAACCAAGATATTTCTCATCCAGATAGTCTCACATGCAGCTTGTCTTGCTGCCATGTATTCCGCTTCCACTGAACTGAGTGCCACGGATCGTTGTTATCTGCTATACCAGGAAACTTCTATTGATCTAATGCTAAAGATCCCCCCTAATGTGCTCTTTCTATCTCATGGAATTCCAACCCAATCTGCATCTGTGAAGCCATAAAACTTCCCTCCATCCATCCTTCTATATTTTAAACCATACTCTGATGTGCTCCTCAAGTATCTTAGGAAATGCTTCCTTGCCTTCCAAAAGAGCTTGGTAGGCTTAACCATAGCTTAAATCAGTTGGTTAACGGCGTAGCAAATGTCTAGTCTTGTCTTCACTAGATACATTAGCAAACCCACTAACTGTCGATAGAAAATAACATCCACTACCTCTCCAGAAGGAGCATCCTATTTCCTCCAGTTTCCAGGAAGAGGAGTATCTATGGGTTTGCATCTCTCCATGTTTAACTTACCTAGTATCTCCTTTTCATACTTTCCTTGAGACACAAAAATTTCACCATCCTGCTGCCATATTTCCAATCCAAGGAAATAATGAAGGAGGCCCATATCCTTCATTTCAAACTCCCTTGCAAGATCCTCCTTGCATGAGTGTATCAGCTGCTCATCACTAGTAAAAATTAGATCATCAACATAAAGAACAATGATCAATAACTTACCCTCAACCACGATCTAGTACAATTTTGCATCTACTTCACTTTTGGTGAAGCCCATTTTGGTGAAATATATATCTATATGAGTGTACCAAGCACAGGGTGCTTGCTTCAACCCATATAGTGCTCTTTTGAACCTGCACACATGCGACTTGACTACCTACCATTGATTTATCAATCGGTCTTGGTACTATCTCCCATGCACTTTTTTTGACAATGGAGTCATACTCCTCCACCATTGCATCAACCCATGTAGGATGCTGCACTTCTTCCTGAAAGGAAGATGGTTTAATCACAATAAATTTTCTCATAAGATCCATGTATCTAGTAAATCGATCAGGAGACTGTCTCTATTTGTGTTGTGAAGTAGGGGCTCCTACATTATGTGCAACATCAAGTCTCAACCTATCATCTTCTGTGGTGCGCCTTCTGCCATTTCTGATGGATGGCTCTGCATGAGTGATTTCCTCCACTACATGAACCTCCTCATGTAGTTGATCCACATCTTGAGACCCATATTTGGGAACCAGCAGTTCCTCCTCTGCATGCAAGTCCAACTCCCTCTCAAGGGACAACTGCATGGCTTTCCCCTCATCAAATTTTATATGCCATTGCACAACAGTCATTATATTGTTTAGCAAATACACACGATAATTATGGGGTGTTTCTGTGTACCCCAAAAAATCCAAAATTCAACAGTCGGTTCCAGCTTCTTCCTAGCATCCTTGGTCACATGTGCATAAACACATGAGCCAAAAATCTTAAAGTGTGAAACATCAGGTTTCTTACCAGTGAAAGCCTCTTCAAGTGTACTCATGTCAAGTACTCTATGAGGACAACGGTTTTGCACATAAACCATAATGTTGCATGCTTCCACCCACAAATTCATTGGTAGGCCCTGATCATGCAACATTAGTCATGCTGCACCCATGATCGTTTTGTTCTTCCTCTCCGAAATCTCATTCTGTCGTGGGTTATGAGGCACTATGAGTTCTCTTTGAATTCCTTATTTGCTGCATAAGTTGTTTAATTCATTAAAGATGTATTCTCCACCATTATCACTCCTAAGAGCCTTCACTTGCTTCCCCGAATCTTTCTCCACCAATGCCTTAAACTCACAAAACTTAGAGAATTTTTTATCTTTCTTTTGCATGAAGAAGATCCAAAATTTACGAGAAAAGTCATCAAAAAATATTGCATAGTACTTATGTTTTGTTTTTGAAGCAACTGATAATGGTCTAGACACGTCTATGTGAATTCTCTCAAGGATCCCTAAAGCACGCTTCTCCTTCTCATGAAAGGTGGACTTTACATACTTCCTCATGGTGAAACCCTTACACTGATCTAACTGAGCAAGTGTTCCCATTGGAAGTCCAATAGAAATTTTTTGCATGACTTTCAAGGCTCCATGATGAAGATGGCCCAATCGCATGTGCCATAATTTGCCCTCATCCTGGCTCACCACTTTTTCCACCTTGCCCATCATGGAAGCGTAGCCATCTACCTCCTTCTTATAGATATTCTTAACTTGAATCCCTATCCTCTTAGCTTGACCATTTTTATGTCGTAGGAAAGCTATTCCATCACTAAAAACAACGTCATAGCCTCTGTCCTCCAACATTGCGACTGCGACCAAATTTTTATTCAAACCTGGTACATGCATCACATATTTTAATTTAAATGGTTTACCTGACTCCCTATAAAAGGTAATGGTACCAATCCCGGTAGCACTATACCATCCATCGTCATCCATCTCAATATGCATATGGAGATCTTTCTCCTCCAAGTCACTGAAAAGTTCCTTATCTCCCGTCATGTGAAAGGAAGCACCACTATCCAAACACCACATAGATCCCAATGCACTGGAAAAAATGCATGCGATCAATGAGAATTCAAGCTCAAATTGTGAGGTAAGAGCCTCACCAATGGAATATCCAAAAACCTTCTTGCTCTTCTGATTTTGTGGACAATTAGTAGCAAAATTCCCACGTTCGTGAGAGTGAAAACACTTCACCATGGACATGTCTTGATTCTTGCCTTTGGACTCAGATTTTGAAGGAAATTTATTCCCTTTCCCCTTCCTTGCCCTGGAAGCCAAAGAAAAATCCTCTTCATCCTTATTCTTAGATGAAGATCCATCTCTAGTGTTTCGTCTGAACTCCTTCTACACCAGATCTGACCACAGTCGTTCCCAATCTGACATTTTTTCCCATTCGTTGACAAAGTCTTGATAACTGTTCCAACTCTTAGGAATTCCTAGGAGAGCCAAGATCACCAAATCATCATCATCTACTATTATTCCCACACTCCCCAGTTCATCCCTACATTGGAAAAACTTTGTGAGATATTTTGGAATGGTGTCGCCCTTTTCCATCTTGATCTTCCTGAGTTTATCTTTGAGCACCAATTTTCTATGGTCGCTGCTGCTTTGGAATAGATCCGTCAAAGCCTTCCACATAGCATATGGTGTGGCTTTCCCATGTAGGCTTAAGACAATGTGGTCTCATACTCCCTCCAATAGGATCCTCCTCGCCTTTGGCACTTTATTTTTCCATGCATCAAGATTGACAACATCTGCAGCATCTGGATTAGGAACATCTTTGTCAATGAATTCCTTGAAACCATTGTCTTTGAGTACTGCCTCCTTCCTATCCTTCCAAGCAATTTATTTCAAGCTACCCTCGAGTGCATACTCTAACCTCAAGGCATTGAAAGCCATTTCGATCTTGAATCAGTTGTAGCACCAAGAAAGTCTTTCTGCAAATTCGAATTCTATATAGTCACAAACTTAGCTCTTGATTCACTTCTGCAATTTCCTGTGCTCTGATACCATGTAGAAACTATACAAAAAGCATGTATATCTTGGATTCACATGATCTAACAATGTGCTAAAGTTAAACAATGAATATCTTCTACAAATATTTTGTGGAATTAAAAACACAATCGTTAATCACATGAACATGAAGAAAGATCAATCACACACAACACAGATAATTTCCCGGGGAAAGCTTACAACTAAAAACTCCACCATCTTCTATTGTATATTATATCATGGATCATGAAGAAATTACATACAAAACTCTTCTCACAAGAGCCCTCAATAGATTAGATAATTGTCTCACACTGTCATAAAAAAATTGGAAAATTCCTTAGCCAATTTACTACCTCCAAACAACCTTCCTTGATTGTGCAATCCCTTCTGAATGCAATCTTGGCTTGCCTTGACTGCTCAAGTATCATGGGCACTCCAATGAGTGTTTTCCTGCATGTGTGTAAGAATATAATGTCACAACTGATAGTCAACCTCCCTTTCACCTAGAACTCATATGGGTCTCCACTGGATCTGGCATGCATGCAACTAATAATAGTAAATCCTCAGTTGCATGTGAGAACATCGATTATGAATTAAATAATATTTAATTCAATATATCTCTCACTAGTGTATCTTTAGTTACAACTAGCACAACTGAGTTTAACTCACTTAACTGAGTTAAACTGATTTACAACTTGCACCAACTCATGCACCACTGCGCTTTGAACTCTATTACAACTAGAATTACTCTACATGCCTCACCAACTACCTATAACTCGAAATCCACTAGATAATTGAATTTTCCACTTGATTTAACTATTTAAAGTCCACATTGAGAATAGATTATAGTTTAATTTCCATCTAAATTAAGGGATAATAAAAATAGACATGCACCCAAAAATAGCCCTGTGGGCCCCACCCTTAGTGTAGGTGCTTAATGCAACCATGTGCTTAATGAAACCAGGTGCTTAATTCACTAGTGTGGGTGCTCAATATTTTTTTTGAATCTCAACACATATCATTTACAAGACATTACCCATGAACGTTCATCATAGCAATAAGGTAGTGTTTAATTCTTGTGTGAAGTATGGAATTTCTTTCCATATTGAAGGGTCTAAACATAATTTTCTTGGACATCCATTTAACCTTTATCTCCCATGTTTTCATGATTAAGCATTGTGCCACCTATCCATAAAGGTGATAGGTTCCCTCATTTTCCCCAAGCCTGTTCGCGACACCCTATATGAGAGGGTTTAGATACCATTGTTGATCCCTTTTGATTTTGTATTTATTACATTAAATCCCCATATTGTATTTGTGGTGATATTAATCCCCTTTCGTGTTACATTTATTGAGCACATATCCATGCTTTATTTTGTACTTTTCAAACTACATGCCTAAGTTTATTTTTAAATTGTCAAGTGTATATCCATGCTTTATTTTTCACTTTAAAAAGTACATATCCATGTTTAGTATCTCGTTGAGAGGGAATTCTTAATTTCAATTTACCATTTTAACTATAACCATAAAGTCATTCATAGTTGGAAACTTAGCAACGATATTAAAACATAGGTAGAATGCGGAAATATAATAATTCAATTGTGAAGTTTGGACTTGTGGAATCTCTCATTAAAATTGAACAACTGACATTGGAACTCTCACTTTGACCATATGTAATATTCCTATTTTAATAGGAATATTCAATTTCATTTTGTTTTCTTTTTTCAAAGAATAATTATGTAAAGGAGGGTCAAAAACTCCTAATAAAAGAATAAATACATGCCCAATGTGAACAGAGGAAAATCAGGGTTGTCTTAATAAAATCCACTTGAGTGTGAAACAGGATTGAGCCATTTGAATGGGTCAACAGGACCAAATCACAACATAGTCTAGATGCATTGAACCTCCTGGTTAATCAACGCAGTTCTAGAAGGAGGTCCTCCATGTGAAAAGGGTTAAATGAATGAAGGTGGTTTAGGGTTTTGGCAAGATCTCATCTTATAAAAGGAAGGGGAAGGCAACATGTTGAGGTTGTTCATGATTTTATTTCTGAATTGGTGTCTATTTAGACAAACAAATTTCTTGGCTGCTTAGCCTAGATTGCATTGGAATTTCCTATTTAGGAGTTTCATCTCTTCCCATTGAGGAGCTCTTGGGAGAGATTTTATTGCTTGTCCACTATCAGGTTGGAGACCAAGCTTCTACTTCCAACTGCAATGTAGATCTAGTGAGGGTTTTCTTGCTTTTGTAAGCTGCAGCAGTTGGAACACTATATCTGTTCAGATCTAGCTTGTATTGGAGCCTCTTCTCAGTGAGTGTGTCTTTTAACCTCTTGGAAGAGTTCAGCCATTGTTTGAGCTTCAGTTTTGATCTTGGAATTAGGCCAAAGTATTCTACATCACCATATACATAGTTCCTTGAAGAGAATGCATTCTTTTTGCAGGCAAAGTTGCAGTGGGGTTTTTGTATCAGCTTGGAGGAAATATCTCTGGTGAAAGGGACCCTTCCCTTCACTATGGTGATCCATGGATTGGCCAACCACTCCATGTTCATTTCAGATATGATCTGTTGTGTATCACATGCTTCATAAAATTCTGAATATTACTATATATCTGTGGCTTAGATCTCAAATCTATTCATTGATATCCATCTTTTGCTGAGATCCCCAAGGGGAGTGTAAAGAAGAGCCTCTTTGGAATATAGATATGTAATAGATCTATATTTTTATGTAATAATATGCCCTATATATAAGTTATAATTAAACACTAATTCAGCCTCCTGAAAATTATGCTGTCAATCTCATTCTGCATTTTCTTGTGCTGCAAGTGTCTCATTTTAAAGCCTTGATCCATGTAAACTTCTGTATTTCTCTGATATATTGCATAAATAATATCATAGGTATGATTTAATGATTTTAATACTTATTTTCATCTAATAGCTTCAGAAAATCACGCTGCTTAAGCTTCAGTAAATTCTGCATTTGCCAAGACATGGGGATTGAGCCTTTTTTATCCCTGTCGGGAGAGGGAGACCTGTTTAACTTAGCTATAATGATTTTTTTAAGATGAAATTTGGTATGGGAGTCCCTCATGACCTAGGCTAACAGATAAAACCGTAAATTTCCTCTTTTTTTTGGCATATTTCTGAAAATGACCTTTTTAGGGCTTAAATCACTGTTTTTCCCCACTTTTGGTTGAAGGGATAGATCACTTTCCTTTTTTCTACATATATTACTGATAGTAAAGTGTTTATTAACACATACCATGAATTATTAGCCTACTGCTACTCCAATACAATGTTTAATATTTTTGTAGTCCCTCATTGGACATTTATCAAGCCATACTAGGTGTGGAAGGCCTGTTTGCCTCACCCAGTTTGTTTGGTTTCTGATCTCCTCTTAAAATTGGGTCTTAGATTATCAGATATAAGGAATCCAAGGGCTGATATTGGAATCTCATGGGCTGATCTGAGATGTCCCTTTTGGGATATTACAGTGGTATCAAAGCATGATCTCTGGCTCCACCTGTGAGATCCTGCTATCAGAAGACTAAAGAGAAGGATTAGAGTTCAAAATTATGGAGAGGATGATATTACTCTCATCAGTTTTTAGATCTAAGAAGAGCCTCTCCAAAGAGGTTAAACAGAAGAAAGGAGAAAGATGCAGTGAGACCTCTAGAAGGTTTCAAGAAGAAGGAGAAGGACTAGGCACTTCTTATTCTCATAGAGGGAGTGAAGAGAGAGAAGAGAACTTAGAACATGATATTCTAAGAAGGTACTTGATAGAGTACAGGTGTCACTCTAGAGCCTTCAAGGAGACTCTAACTTTTCCTCAATTCATCCAGATGAGGGAAGAGAAGAGACCTTGCAGTAAAAGGATGATCAAGAGATTTGAGGAAGAGAAGTCCTCACTATCTCTTGAGGAGGTTTTCACTAGCACTATGACAGCCTTGGAGGGACAGCCTTCAAAACCTGAGGAAGCCAAAATTGTGAAAGAAAGAACTCTTGCAACCATGCAAGGTGTTCCCAAAGTTCAACAAGGTATGATTGCATGTCCGCTTTCTACTATTGTAGCAAATCTTTCAAAATATTATGGAAATAGGCTGTTGTATGACCCAAGATCATCACTTACTGCTAATCTAGAGCAGCAGGGTTTCACTGCACTGTCTAGAAGTAGCAGTGAAGAGTTAAGGACCCATTCCTCATGGGAACATTCATATGCCAGCTTCATTCAGGAAGCCATGGAGGAAGAAATGTCAAAGGGTAGACATCTTGGGATGAGAAAATCTTTCTCCTCTCCAGATGACACTCTCTTAATGAGCATGCCATAGCTCAAAGAGAGACTTCTACTTGCAGGAGATCCAAGGCCTTTTTGGTTTTGGAAGGACATGCATGAGGAGGAGGTCTCATCAAGAGATCCCATTAGAGGTGCACTTCATCATTTCATGAGGTGCAACATTCTTCAAAAGTTGGAAGAGCATGGTGTCCTACCTTGGGAGGATACCAAGCCATGGTAGAATGAGATCCATTACCCACATTTGGGTGATTGGATGGTAGTATGGAGCAAGAGGTTGCCAAACCCCTTGTAGATCTATGATACAGGCCAACAAGAAGCATGCTTGCGCTGGTTGTTTTTGGGTGAGTTTGGTCACTACCCAAAAGTTTCTATTTCTTTATCTCATGCCTTGAGTCTCATTGATAGGATGCATAAGAAGAAGGCATGGTTTTTTTGGCTTTTAAGAAGAGAGTTTGGACATCATATGTCAAATCTTATGTCCATATATTTTCCTTTGTTTGAGATATATCTCATGGGCTCACATGTATTTATGCTTGAGATGTATTTCATGTATGTGCAATGTTTTTGGAGGGAGGAAAAATTCCCAATGATGTATGAGGGAGCTGGTTTGTACTATGTTGATGAGGCATCTCGCATGTCCATCATTATATTATTGCTCCATGATCTGCATTTGGATAATGCAAGGAGGCAACAAGAGTCCTTGTTGCTATGGCTATTATTGAGAGAGTATGGGATGGAATCTCTCCATACTCATCATGATGTTTTAGAAGGAATGTATGGCACATTGTATTGTTATTTTGATCATGTATAGCTGATATTTATTATTTTTTACTCCCACATAGTGGATGCGCACTCATGCACAGCTAGTACCTTGTTGGAGGACAACTTGCCACAAGACATTCTCAAGCAGCAGTTGGGAGAACTACGCTATATCCCTTGGATAAACCATTGGTATCATGGGACCATTAGCATTTTTCTGATTTGGATGCCAAATGGTGATGAGGTGCCATTCCTTTTGGATGGGATGGTTTGGGCCAGAACTATTTTCAAACTTGGCCACTTGCTTGATGGGCTAAGGGAGGTTCTGCAGCATGATGGGTGCTTTCCTAAAGCACCAAATATACATTTCACCTTCAACCTTGGTGGAATGATGAGGGCAGCAAGTAAGTGGCATGTAAACCACTTAGCACATCCAGATCTAAAGCAGGGAAGAGATGACCTGCGCTGGTTTCTATTGGGTGAGTGTGGGTACCACCCAAGGTTTTTTATTTTCTTGTCTCATGCCTTATATCTCAAGGAAAGAATGCATAAGAAGGAGGTATGGTTGCTTTGGTTGACAAGAAGAAAGTATGGACACCCCATGATGAATTCCATGTCCATACATTTACTTATGTCTATGATGTATGTACATGTATTTCTATTTAGGATGGATACCATAATCATGTATGTACTTTGGGTTGGGAGAAATTGTGACCTTCTCATGAGGTGGCATAAGGGAGCTTCTTTATATCATGATGTTAATAATGATCCAATCTTTGTTATGAACATGAGAGAAGGAATGACACATTGTGTGGATGTGTCCATTGGGAATGCAATCTCCCATATTTACTTGTACTTCAAGAAGAGGATAGAACATTGTGTGGTTGCTACATTATATCATTTGTTTCCTTATGCTAGAAGCCATATGTTGGGCTTATGTCATTGGGAGAATTCTCTCACTTGGGAGAGTTTGCAGCAAGACATGTGTTGTTTGAATCATATTCAGCCAACACCTATTACCCTCTACTATTTCCAAGCTTTGAAGAAGCTTTTTGCAGCAAGGAGGTGGTGAGATGGCCAATTATTGTACTATGATTTGAGGCAGCAAGATGAAGGACAACGTTGGTCTCAAGGGAGGGACTATTGTCACCATCCAATATATCATATGACACTTATTCCATGTTTATTTTGGAGCACATATGGTGAAGACACTCTATTCAATATATGCATGGAAGATTTGGCAAGAAGGCTCACTAGAATCCATGAAGGGAATCATGAAGTTCCAAGTCTCTTTTGGCTTCATGAGGACTATATTATTGCAGCCCAGCATCATCAGCTCCATATTTATCATAAATGGAGTGAGAGACAACATGAGTTGAGTATTCTTATCTCTCATTTCCAGCCATGGAACCCCTACAAATTGCATATGGTGGGGATTGGTGACTATTTCTTTGAGCTATCAAGGATGGCTCACTCTGTTTTGATGATAGCATGGAGATTGGAGTTTCTCATGGGGGTTGAAGTGCCCAATGTTTACCATCTCTCATGCCTTGAAGGGATCAATGGACAACATATGATTCTTTTATGTATCTCCCATTACTTCATGATGACAACTATTTAGTTCATCCACCAAAGGCAGACTTGCATTCTTGGGAGGAGACAGCACCATTGGAGATTTTACAAAGTCCTTGTGAGTTGCTTGAGGACAAGCAAAATTTTGGAGGGGAGGGCTGTAATATTCCTATTTTAATAGGAATATTCAATTTCATTTTTTTTTTTTGTTCAAAGAATAATTATGTAAAGGAGGGTCAAAAACTCCTAATAAAAGAATATATACATGCCCAATGTGAACAGAGGAAAATCAGGGTTGTCCTAATAAAATCCACTTGTGTGTGAAACAGGATTGAGCCACTTGACTAGTTCAACAGGACCAAATCACAACACAGTCTAGATGCATTGAACCTCCTGGTTAATCAACGCAGTTCTAGAAGGAGGTCCTCCATGTGAAAAGGGTTAAATGAATGAAGGTGGTTTAGGGTTTTGGCAAGCTCTCATCTTATAAAAGGAAGGGGAAGGCAACATTTTGAGGTTGTTCATGATTTGATTTCTGAATTGGTGTCTGTTTAGACAAACAAATTTCTTGGCTGCTTAGCCTAGATTGCATTGGAATTTTCTGTTTAGGAGTTCCATATCTTCCCATCGAGGAGCTCTTGGGAGAGCTTGTATTTCTTGTCCACTATCAGGTTGGAGACCAAGCTTCTACTTCCAACTGCAACACAGATCTAGTGAGGGTTTTCTTGCTTTTGTAAGCAGCATCAAGTGGAACACTAGATCTATTCAGATCTAGCTTGTATTGGAGCCTCTTCTCAGTGAGTGTGTCTTTTAACCTCCTAGAAGAGTTCAACCATTGTTTGAGCTTCAGTTTTGATATTGGCATCAAGCCAAAGTATTCTACATCACCATCTGTGCATTTCCTTGAAGAGACTGCGTCCTTTTTGTAGGCAGAGTTGCAGTGGGGTTTTTGTATCAGCTTGGAGGAAAGATCTCTGGTGAAAGGGACCCTTCCCTTCACTGTGGTTATCAATGGATTGGCCAACCAATCCATGTTCATTTCAGATATGATCTGTTGTGTATCATATGCTTCAGAAATTTCTGAATATTACTGCAAATCTATGGCTTAGATCTCAGATCTATTCATTGATATCCATCTTTTGCTGAGATCCCTAAGGGGAGTGTAAAGAAGAGCCTCTTTGGCATATAGATATGTAATATATCTATATTTTTATGTAATAATATACCCTAGATCTGAGTTATAATGAAATACTGCTTCAACCTCCTGAAAATTACGCTGTCAATCTCATTCTGCATTTTCTTGTGCTGCAGTGTCTCATTTTGAAGCCTTGATCCATGTAAAATTCTGTCTTTCTCTGATATATTGCATAAATCATATCATAGATCTGATTTACTGATTTTCATACTTATTTTCATCTAATAGCTTCAGAAAATCATGCTACTTAAGCTTCAATAAATTCTGCATTAGCCAAGCCATAAGGATTGAGCCTTTTTTAGCCATGTCGGGAGAGGGAGACCTGTTTAACTTAGCTATAATGATTTTTTTAAGCTGAAATTTGGTATGGGAGTCCCTCATGACCTAATATAATAGATAAAACTGTCACTTTCCTCTGTTTTTACGCAGATTTCTGAAAATGACCTTTTTAGGTTTTAAATCACTGTTTTTTCCCACTTTTGGTTGAAGGGATAGATCAATTTCCTTGCTACTACATACAGTAATGATATTAAAGTTTTTATTAACACATACCATGCATTATTAGCCTACTTCTACTCCAATACAGTGTTTATATATTGTTGCAGTCCCTCATTGGACATTTATCAAGCCATACTAGGTGTGGAAGGCTTGTTTGCCTCACCTAGTTTGTTTGGTTTTTGATATCCTCTTGGAATTTGGTCTTATATTATCATATATAAGGAATCCAAGGGATGATCTTAGTTTCTGAAGCACACATCCCTGAAAAATGCGTTTTTCAAACCTGTTTTGCTAAGCAGTCCCTTTTGGGATATTACACCATATTCAATTAAAAAAAATATCATTATAAAGAATAATTATGTGAAATCATATATGAAAACAAAAAAACATATTTTCTTATGGGTTTTTGTCATTTATTTCTAAACTATTGTGGATATTCCATTGGAAATTTCGTCATAAAAAATCTAATAAAATTATATTGAAAATCTAAAATTTTGTACACTATTATAGTTTTATTAGATTTATGGATATGTATATTTAATATTAATAGTTCATGCATGTGAATTTAAAATTATGAGGAAAATAGAGAATGAAAAAATAAAATATCACACATACATTTAACACATGATATGACCTAGGAAACCCTTTCGATACAAAAACCCAACTGGAAGGTGAGGCTGCTCCACTCTCTTTCTCTGAATTGAAATATGGTTGCAAGTACAAAGAAGTATGGTATGTGACCCATGGGTTGCTACAATGCACAAATACTCTCTATTTACTCTACCTCCTATACCTCTTATCTATTTTTTCTTAGTTATTAAACAAATTCACTGGAAATAATGGAACCCATTTTCCTTCTAATGGCTCAGATTATAACACAACCCGATATCCTACTGGTGTTTAGGTTTGACTACCTCAAATCTCAACCAAAGTTATAGTATAGACTCTTCTAGATTCTTTTGCATCAAAATCACATGGCTAGACCCTTTTTCATGAATAATGGTGGACGACGTGGCATCCTATCAAGTTATAGTGGTGAAAACAGGAAGGTCAACTTCTGAGTGGCATAACATTCACATACACACTCCATTTGATGCAATTCTTGCTCCCTTGGAAAGGTATTTATGTGTGGAATATGAAAACAAGTGTCGTGCTAAAAAAATAATTTTTTACCCCCAAAAAATGTCGTTTGTTGTCTCAAAATGCTCTTGGAAGGTTTCAGACCCCAATTTGCCAAACTAGGTCCCACTGTCGTGAGAGATAATTCCTCCACTTTTTCCACTCTGAAAGCATCAAGATGGATGACAAACAATATAATGATCTAATCTGGACCAACCGTTGTGTATATTGATTTATGAATACATCTTTCATTTCAATGTGGTTTTTGTATGTGTTCCTTTTATTTATTTATTCCTAGAATTTTCTTTTCTTATCTCATATTCCATTGATCTAATTTGGATTTTAATTATCAACAAATTCAATTGTGTGTTGTTGAAAAACTATCTGTCCATGAAATATTGTATATCCTTAAAACCTTATTGATGCTTTAAATAATTCCATCCTCTTTTTCTAAACTACCAAACCTACATGTATCATGACTTGAAGGAATTTCTTTAGATGTTTGAAATGTTTTTCAATAGAACCTGAGAAAACAAGAATATCATTTATGTACACAATAAGTGAAAAAAATAGAGTTTTAACACATCATCCATTACACTCTAAAACTTTGTAGCTACACGTTTCAGTCCAAAGGGCATCATGTTACATTCATTGTGTCTTGCAATAACACAAAATGTAGTCTTGAATTTATCCTCCTCTTTGATAGCTACTTGCCAAAATCCTGATTTCAAAACTTTGAAGGTGCATGTTTTAGTCCACAGGGCATCATGTTCCATCCATCATGTCTTGCAGGAACATAAAATGTAGTATTGAATTTATCCTCCTCTTTGATAGCTACTTTGAAATTTTTTTTTCTCCAACAATCCTATTTATAATGCTTGATTTATACGTAATAAGATAAGTATAATCTTCTATTAACTGATTTAGAGGTTTATAAACCATACTCCTATAATATGTTCTGAATGTTTATTTACATAAAAGCTATAACAATTCCAGGGATTTTTGGATTCTTTAATTAATCCTTTCTAGGAGAGTCCCTTTATTTATTCTTGATATAGTGTCTTATATTTGATGATTTATCGAAATAGTTTTACTGTTACAACGTTTCCCCTCATAGGACTTATATCGAATTTCAACAAAATTATTTTTTATAATGTTGTTGGGTTCTTAGAACAAAGTGTTGAATTTCCATGACCTTGGGTCTAGGTTAGAGTCAAAATCAATGATGCTACCAAACCAAGAATCTCAACCATGAAGTACTTTTCACAACATAAAAATAAAGCATTAAATCAGATATGAAGAAATATACACATTTTTTAACAAAATTGTACAATAATGTACAACCCCAATCTTTGTTATATTAAACCAAATATAAATAATACAAAATTCTATGGCATACAAGATATAATGACAAGCTTGATGTCGTATCTTGTCATATCATTCCTTTGCTCTTGTATTGCTCACTAACCCTTCGTCCTTCAAAGGAAAATACATCGAGACTCCAGGAGGGTTGCCATCTAAAATTGCTACAAGTAACTTCTATAGAGTGTAAACGAGATGATCCAATCTTATCTCTAGGAAGGCCTAACTCCTGAGCTCCAAATTGCCAGGTTAGTAGTCACCTTTTTCCATTAAGGTGTTGCATTTTGGCACCAAAATTCACCCAACCTTCAGCTCCTCTTTGTTAATTCAAGATAGCTTGTCTATGGATACTTGGGGTAGCCAACACACTACCCTCAACCATATCAATGGCACCCAATACTACATTGTGACATTTGCACCAATTAAGGCTCACGATAACCCAATTAAGCCTAAAAAATGGCTCCCACAAGATGCTACAAATCTGATCCAATTTTGGTCAACTTCCTTAACCCAACACAAGGCACAATTCTACTCTTAAGTTTGTTATAGTTATCTTGTTCCTAACAATGACTGGTTAGGGAATCACACATGTTGAAACAAACCTAAAAAATTCCAAAAAACCCTTATAAATTTTAGGCTTAGGCAAGGAAAAAAATTCTTCAACCATGCACGAATATGCCCCAAAGCCTCTCCATGCTGCCCTTGTTCTGAGGTGGTTATGCCTGTGGCCTACCATAGTTCTATTTTCACCTATAATCTACCCCAAAATAGGGTTTCCTTACCTCATTTTCTTCCCAACAGTCTCTCCTTCCACCCGCGTTTACCCTTTTCTTGCTCGGCCTTGTTGTGGCATGAGACAACCCTCCACGAAGTCACAAAGAAGCACTTAAACCAACCGTAATCCTCCATGTTGTTCTTTATTTTATCTTGTAGCCAAAAAAAGATAGCTCTCCTATTCCACGAGTTTTCATCTCTCCTTAACGCCACCCTTATGTTTCACTTTGGATGTGAGAATAACCTCACACATCACCCTCTATTTATACCAAAGAGAGGGGCTTCTAAAATGTCACAATGAGGGGCTTCCAACTTGCCACATGACTAAAACACCTTAGGGCTACCTACATTCACATGTGCAAACCCATCATATAACTTCAAAAATTCATATCTCTACTTATGTAACTCATAATTTTCCGATTCTCAAAGAATCAGATTCTCCTTTCCTCCCTCTATCATCTCATGCCATCACATGTAGAAATTTTCTCCCATAAATGCCCAAAACATGATTTGGTGCAACAACTCATACTTGGGTTCCAACCCCACAAGTTACCCTTGTGGCACTTTTCCCTCCAAACCTTGAACCCTAGGGCTTGGAGTACCTCCCAAGCAACACAAAAAGAAACACTACCTCTTAGCAAGGGAGTTACTTCCAAGTCTAGGAAGTAACTCGTCATATTGATCACTGCTTGTAAGACTTTCCCAATTCCTACTACTCACAATCATAGGAATCCATGTTGTGTGAACTATGCCCTTCTCAAAATTGTCGCTGTCACTGGAAGCATCCTACTTATTTTTCTTCTCATGTATTTCTTTCCAATCTCTCCATGATTCGTTCTTGGTAGATGTGGAAGCACCCCTTTCTCCCTACTGACCACACACTCTTCTTGGGCTGCAAAGTCTCCCTCTAAACTAGCAAGCTACCACTAGAACTCAACTCCCTCTGAACCTATGGAACCTAGAACTTCTTCACAAGAACCTGTACTTGATCCTTTGAATTCGACTCTTTTGGAACCTCCACCTACTCCATCTGCCTCTCATGATATATAGGCTTTACTAGTAACCTATATAGACCATGCTCTTGAAATCCAAGCATGATACTAACAAAGCTATAGCCTCTAGGTTCGAGTCTTTCCTTCCCATCCTATAACAAGACCTCAAACCCCTTCTTCTCGATCATCGAGACATAAATCATGCTATATATGAGTCCTGGTACAAAAAATACATCCTAGACCCGCATCATACATCCTGTATCCATCTTGAATGACACAACCTCAATCCTTAGATCTCCAACTGACTCTTTTTTCCCAACACCATGTGCAACTTTGAGTCCCATTCATCTAGATTCTAAATAACACCCTATGATCGTGTCATATTATTCTTCGCACCACTGTCCATGTATCATCAATCATCTTTGATAGTACCCCATAAGAAATGAGAAATCATAGAAAAGTACACCTCTTCCAATCTCCTGGTGATATCATCCATCTTAGATGAAGTGGCAACACTAGCGACCTGCTTTCCCTTCCTCTTCTCATCATCTCCCTTCTTCATTGGACATCTCGAAGAAAAATTCCCCATCTCGCCATAATTCAAACACTTGAATTTACTCAAGTATTTCTTCAAATTTCCCTTCATTCATGCTGTAAGTGCCATGTCCTCATTTTCTCTATTCAATAAATGAAGATCCTCGTCTCACAACTCTTCCTTAATGTAGTCGTCCCACAGTCTATTCCAGTCTAGAAATTTCCTCCTTGCAACAATTCCTTTGATGAAGGGCTTCCATTCCTTAGTGAACCCTTTCAAGGAAATCCTCACCATATCTCCATATGAAATTTTGAAACTGATGGAAGTAAGCTCATCTCTGACTTGAGACAACCTCTTCAGATACGGAGTCTCTCCTACACCCTTTATCATCTTGGTGGAATTCAACTTTTCCTCCAATACGAGTACTTGGTTCTCTTGCTTATTTTGGAACAAATTCTGAAGAGCCATCCACATCTTATCTCTGATGTTCTTCCTGGAAAAATGGTGTATTAGGGAAATATTCACACCATCTGGGATTATCAATATTTCCTTTATATCCAAGTCTTCCCATATTTCCAGCTCCTTAGGGTCATTTGGCTTCTTGATGACTTTCTCGGCAAAATACCAGATCCTATTGACCTACACGACCAATATAATCATTTCCTTACAAGGACTAAAGTTGGACAACCCCTCAAACCTTTCCTATAATATTCCTAAATTAGCACACGGCTAATTGGAAAACTAATTTTTTATTTTTCTCTTAGTTAGAGGAATAAGAGGGTATGGAGACCCATACATATCTTTAGTAGGAATTAAAACACTCCTAATGTGAAAGGAGGCCATCTAAAATATGGATTGAAGACCCTTATGTTTGAAAAGGGGATGGAGCATGTAGACTGTTTCGACTTTGACCAAATCAAACAACGATGGTATGGAAGGAGTGGCATTCATTGAGGGACAACGCAGTTTTTGAGGGAGATTGCATGCATGGAAGTAGTGGATTTAATGAGTGGGGCCTATGGTGAGGAAGCTCACCAAGAATATAAGGAAGGGGATGGCAGCCATTGTGGGCATGATTGGATTATTATTTTGTTGATGGTCTATTTAGAATTGTTTCTCTCTTCAGTTGTTTAGCTAAGATTGCAACGCTATTTAGCACAAGGTGTTCCCGAGCGGGAATCCCAACTATATCCTTGAGGAGTCTCTAAGGAAGATTATTGCACTATATTTCCACTTTCTGGCATTATTCCAAGCTTCATATTTCTTCAACAATGCAGTTTCTTCTTAGAGTTGTGTTGTGTTGTGTTGCAGGGTGTAGCAGTGGAGGTTTGTATTGGGTGTTTTGTAAGCTAGTTTTGCAGTGGAGGAAGGTTTCCTTCCATTGGGAGGCTAGTAAGGAATCCCATTTGGATTTATGGACATATTTGGTAGCAATAAAAGGATTATTTATCCCCTAAATCGTAGTTCTAGTCCAGATCTATGTTATTTTAGGGAGGGGTTGTAGGGGTAGTTGCAGTATGTGTTTTGGGAGGTGATTTCTTCAACGGAGGGGACATCCTTTCATCCGGAGGATCTATTGGAGAAGAGTTGTAGGATCCTACATTAGATTCAGCCATATATTCTCATTTATTGTGTTGCAGCAAACCTTGAGCCCTAGGGCTACAACACACATTTGTATATTTTGTGTATTTTCTGGAAACCCTCATGGGTTCTCTAGGAAAGGTGATATAATGCCTAGATTTGTGTGTGTAGCATCTATTGTGGAATATATCAGTATTTTTACATCACTGTATGATCTCCAACTATATTTATTCTTATTATGAATGCGCTGTACTAGCTCTTCGAAATTTTGTACTGTAGCAGCATCTCATATTTGGGAGTGATTGTTTATGGAGGCTTGTTTTCTCATTTCATATGATTTATTCCTCACTATTTTGTACTGATTTATTGTTCTTATACATAATGTAATGGATCCATATTGGTCTCCATTTTTTATGTGTTTATTTACCCTACTATTTCCATATTTATGCATTATATTCCTGCTTTCCCCATTTGGGAATATTATAGTGGTATCAGAGCATAATCTTGGCTCAGCTTGTGGATCTCAACCATTATGCTATCAGGAGAATAAGAATAAGGAGAAAGAGACTAGAATGATGGAATGTATGAGTTTTATCTCATCTCTTTTCAAATATATGAGGGAACTCACCAAGGAGGTCAAGAAAATAAAAGTGGAGAAAAGAAATGAAACCACACTAGGGTTTCAAGATGAGGAAGGTCCATGCACTTCCTATCAGCAGAAGAAAAAACCGGTATTGCATAGAGCTCTAAAGAAATACAATATGTCTACTTTATTTGAAGAGGAAGGTGAAAGACATGGAGATGGAGGACACTTAGATCATGAGATTATAAGTGTGTATCTTGCAGAATATAAGTATCAATCAAGAGCTTTCAAGGAAAATCTAACTCTCCCATGGTTCATTCAGATCAAAGAATAAAGAAGACCTTGAAGCAATAGAAGAAGAAAGCACAATAGATTTATATTGTCTACATTTTATGGGTTATCCACATGCACAACAAGGGCTTAGGGAATGGAGTTGGATGCATTCTTCCTGCTACATCCAGTAGTAGAGAAAGAAGCTGTTGAGATTGCAGTGCTGCGCATTGAGGGTGAAGAAAACATTTGGTAGTTAAGACATTTGAGTCATGCAAGAGTGACTACATATGAATATTTTACTCAAAGGTTGATCAAGAAGTTTGATATGAAGAAATCATAGGAGAAGAAACCTTCACCACCACTTGCTACAAGAGTACTTGCATCAGGAGAAGGAACACTTGCACCTTTGCAAGGTGTTCTTGATCTCTTGACACATAGAGTCCCATGAAATATTTAGGAGATGCATGAGGAGGAGGAGATTTATACCAGCACTGGTGCATCCATAGAGGAGCAGCCATCATCATCATTAGTTGGGCAAGTCATCACATCGGTGGGAGGAACCCTTGTAGTAGTACAAGATGTTCCCAAGAAAAAGCAAGATATGAAAATGTTTCCACTTCCTGTTATTTCAACACATCATATGAAAGGTTGTGGGGATATGCCATTGCATGACCTAGGGTCAAGATACACTACTAGAGAAGCAGACTATCACTACACACAAGACCCTTGACAGGATCAAGGAGGAGATATCTTTTCATCCTAGCATGTCATTGATGAGTTGCACACAACTCTTGGGGTTGGAGTGTAGATTTTTGGAGTATAGGATGAGTATTGTCCTAAACAATCCAATGCAGAACTATATTTTCAACATTGTGCATGAGCATGAGATAGTAGATGCACCATCATGGATATTAGCAGCACTGTCAGGGAGCAACATTGATGAGATGGGGGCCCACCCATTATTGGAGCATTCTAATGACCATTCTACATATGTAGGAGGGGATATGAAGATGGTTAATGAGGGACATATTATATCCCATTATTATGATGGATCCTTCTTGATGAGCTCTTCACAACTCTATAAGAATACTTTTCCTTCAGCATACTTAGATCCTTATGGATTCAACATGGTCATTGATGAGTGGTCTTCATATGGAGATCTCTAGGAGGCTGCACTTCAACATCCCATGAATTGTAGAGGTATTGATTTGATTTGGGAGGATGGTATTCTCCATTGGAGTAATACCCATGTAGAGCGCAACATTAGACACTCACCATTGGTTGGATGGGTGATTTTGATGAGCAAGAGGCTGGAGAGCCACTTGCAGATCTCTGACACAAGGCAACAAGAGGCAAGGCTATGCTGGCTACTCTTGAAAGAGTTTGGTTAGCATGTGACATATCCTACTTCAAAGGATATGTTGGTGGTTGGGACTTGGCATGGCACTTGCATTATATGGCAGCAAGGAGTTTGGTTGCATTGGGGTGATGTTGTAGGTTTTAACCCTGTATATAAATTATCTACAAACGAATCTTAAAAAAATAAAATAAACAATTGCGAGAGCATAAAACATAAAATAGATATACACAGAGATTTTCCCTTGGATCCCAAATCAGGACGACTAGCTTGATTTTTCATTATATTCCTTTTAGTGTTACAACACATATGTATACATGCCGAAGCATATATAAACCCCAATCCATTAACCCTATATTAGAACATAATAGTAGTTCCCTTGACTAGATCTACAAAATACCAGGGGCCGAAAACCATCATGCCCCAAAACCATGTGCAAACCCATGCAAAAAACCATGGGTAGGTCCACCCACTGAAAAATAGGGTCCAATTTTTTTTTCCCGAGGTGCTGCCACCCCCCCCTGTGACCCCCCTGTTGTGCCCGGTGCAAAGTACAGGTGGATCTTTCGCCCCCCCATGTGTGACTAGTCACGGCAATAATATAACATGTACCCAACAAATGTGACATTTTTCATGTCAATCATCATGTTTTCACTCCATGGCCTATATGATGGAGATGCGAGGAGGTAGAAAGAGATTTTGTTTCTTTGGATACTCTTGGGAGAGTGTGGGGTGATTTTCTCCCATACTTGGCATGATATTTCAAAAGAAGAGGATGGCACAATTAGGGTGCAAAGGGATACCCTTCAGCATTGGAGGATAAGGAGGTACTTCCACATAGGAAGGAATCTCCCACATATAGCAGCATGATGGTGGATGACTTTGGCATGTGGCATGTCAAAGAATGGAGTCATGAAGTGAAAAGAGCCTCAACTCAAATTCCAACAGCGTTTTCACTTGGGAGTATGTATCTATTGTTAGAGTGTTCCAATGGGAGTATGCATCCCTTCATTTTTCAGATCACTATGAGGAGATTCTCATGGGAGGGCTCATCCATGGACCTCATTTTTAGCCTACTCACAATGCATGGTAAGAATGGTATGCTTGTACTTTTTGTTCATCTAACAAAATATTTTCATTCTCTTGCCATATATGTACAGTGCATTGCTCCACAAGAGGGCAAGTTTCTAATTTTGCTACATGGTATTTTTAAGACCAATATCAGTGATGGAGGAAGCCCTTTCTTGGATAGCTTTGGGCATGTGTTGTTCTATTATTGTTATGCTCAGATGATATATAATGAAATTTACCACTTCTTAGTAGATGATCAAACATGCACAGCTAGAAAATCATTGGAAGACAAATTTCCACATGATGATTGGAAACAACAATTAGAAAAATTGTGTTGTATCCACTGGAGAAATCATTGGTACATCCAACATTACACATAACACTCAGTATATTTTTTATTTGGATGCCATATGGTGATGATGTGCTATTCACTTTTTATGGGATGGCTTGGGCTAGCAAGATTCATGATACTAGAGAAGGGGTCTTTGAAGATCCAATTGTACTTTTGTCTCTTGAGGGCAACATTATTGCAGCCCAATATCAGCAGCAACTCTACATTTTTCATAAGTGGAGAGAGAGACAACATGGGGTAGGCCATTTGGTCCACCATGTTCAATTATGTAGCCCATATACATTGTAGGAACCAAAGGTGGAAGAATTTTTCCATGAGTTACCATTTTGGAGGGTGACTCACTTTTTATGGATGATAGCTTGGGGTTTGGAGCTTCACATGGGAATGAAGATTCTCAATTATTTTATGATCCCATACCTCAAGAAGGAATCTAGACCACATATAGTTGCTTCCATGGATATCCCACTTCTTCATGATGAGAGCCATTTGGATTTGTCACCAAAGGCCAGCTTATACATTTGGGAGGAGCAACTTGGGGACATACTGATGAGAGCGCATCTTGTTTATTGGATGAAATTATCATATGAGGATGCTAAGGAGGAGGAGAGGAGGCTCTTCAGTTCTATCCTTGCAGTTTCTTGAGGACAAGCAACAGTTGGGAGGGGAGGATTGTAATATTCCTAAATTAGCACACAACTAATTGGAATATCAATTTTTTATTTTTCTCTTAGTTAGAGGAATACGAGGGTATGGAGACCCATAAATCTCCTTAGTAAGAATAAAAACACTCCTAATGTAAAATTAGATCATCTAAAAGATATATTGAAGACCCTTATGTGTGAAAAGGGGGTGGAGTATGTAGACTGGGTCAACTTTGACCAAATCAAACAACGTTGATATGGAAGGAGTGGCATTCATTGAGGGACAACCCAACTTTGGAGGGTGATTGCATGCATGGAAGTAGTGGCTTTAATGAGTGGGGCCCAAGGTGAGGAAGCTCACCAAGAATATAAGGAAGGGGATGGAAGCCATTGTGGGCATGAGTGGATTATTATTTTTTTGATGGTCTGTTTAGACTTGTTGCTCTCTTCAGTTGTTTAGCTAAGATTGCAGTGTTGTTTAGCACAGGGTGTTCCCGAGTAGGAATCCCAAATATATCCTTGAGGAGTCTCTAAGGAATATTATTGCACTATATTTCCACATTCTGGCATCATGCCAAGCTTCAAATTTCTTCAACAACGTAGTTTCTTCTTAGATTTGTGTTGTGTTGCAGGGTGCAGCAATGGAGGTTTGTATTGGGTGTTTTTTGAGCTATTTTTGCAGTGGATGAAGGTTTCCTTCCATTGGGAGGCTAGTAAGGAAGCCCCTTGGGCTTTATTGACATATTTGGAAGTAGGCCAAGGAGTATTTATCTACTACAATGCAGTTTGAGTCTAGATATGCGTTATTTTAGGGAGGAGTTGTCGGGGTAGTTGCAGTATGTGTTTTGGGAGGTGATTTCTTCAATGGAGGGGACATCCTTTCATACGGAGGATCTATTGGGTAAGAAATGTAGGATTATACATCAGCGTCAGCCATATATTCTCATTCATTGTGTTGCAACAAACCTTTATCCCTAGGGTTGCAACTCACATTTGTATATTTTGTGTATTTTCTGGAAACCCTCTTGCTTTGTTTAGGAAAGGTGATATAGTGCCTAGATTTATATGTGTAGCATATATTGTGGCATATATCAGTATTTTACATCACTGTATGATCTCCAGTTGTAGTTATGCTTAGTATGACTATGATGTAGCATATTTTCGGCATTTTGTACTGTAGCAGCGTCTCATATTTGGGAGTGATTATTTATGGAAGCTTGTTTTCTCATTTCATATGATTTATGCCTCACTATTTTGTATTGATTTGTTGTTTTTATACATAATGTAATGGATCCATATTGTTCTCCATTTTTTATTTTTTGATTTAGAATTTTATTTCCATATTTATGTACTATATTCTTGCTTTCCCTATTTTGGAATATTACATTTCCTCATACCAGATACCTTCCTGCAACTTCGACATTGTAGTGAGCCCTTCACTTAAAGTGTGACCAATTCCTTCCCACACTGTACTTCATTGTGCACAGCTCTAATTCAATGGCTCCCAAAGTATCTTAGATATCCTCTGAGAACATGTTGAATTTCCACGACATAGGTTCTAGGTTAGAGTCTTAAAATCACTGACACTACCAAACCAAGAATCTCAACCATGAACTAATTTTCACAATGGAAATATAAAGCAGTAAATCACATATGCACAAATATACACAGTTTTTAACAAAATTTTACAATAATATACAACCCAAATATTCATTATACTAAACCAAATATGAATAATACAACAATATATGGTATACAATGTATAATGACAAACTCGATGTCGTATCTTATCCTACCAGTCCTTCGCTCTCGTATTGCTCACTACTCGCCCCTTAGTCCTTCAAAGGACAACACAACGAGAATCTAGGAGGGCTACCACCTGACAATGTTGCAAGTCACTTTTGTAGAGTGTACACAAGCTGATCCAATATGATCTCTGGGTAGGTCTAATTTCTGAGCTCCAAACCATTAGGCTAACAATCAACTTTTTCCATGAAGGTGACGCACTTCGGAACCAAACTTCACAAAACCTTTAGCGCCTTTTCGTCACTTCAAGATAACTCATCTAAGGATACTTTGGGTAGTCAAAACACTGCCCTACACTAGATCAATAAAACCCAATATTACACTACAAGATCTGCACCGATGAAGGCTCACAATCACCCAATCAAGCCTCCAAATTGGCTCCCAGAGGCTGCTACGAATCTGACCCAATTCTAGTCAACTTCCTTGAACCAACATAAGGCAAAATGTTGCTCTCAAGTCTGTTATATTTTTGATGTTCCTAACAATGATTGGTTAGGGAATCATGCATGTTTCAACAACCCTAAAAAATTCAGCGAAAAAACCTTATAAATATGCAACCTATGCAAGGAATAATATTCTTCAAACATGTTGTTGTTCTGGGCATAAATCTACCACAAAGCCTCTCCACATTTACCTTGTTCTAAGGTGTTTAGGCCTATGGACTACCACAGTTATACTATCACCTACAACCCACCCAAAAACAAGGTTTCCTTACCTCATTTTCTTCCCAATAGACTCTCCATCCACCTGTGTTTACCCTTTTCTTAGTCATCCTTGTTGTGGCATGATATAACCCTCCACAAAGTCACAAAGAAGCACCCAAAATAGTCGTAATCCTCCACGATTTTTTGCCTTTTATCCTACAGACAAATAGAGGTAGCTCTCCTCTTCCACGAGTTGTTGTCTCTCCTTAATGTTTCCTTTATGTTTCCCTTTATATGTGAGAATAACCTCACAAATCACCCTCTATTTATACCAAAGATAGGGGATTCTAAAACGTCACAATAAGGGGCTTCCAGCTTGTCACATCTCTAAAATACCTTAGGCCAACCTACATGCACATGTGCAAACCCATCATATAATTTAAAAAATTCATATCTCTATTTCTACAACTCATAATTCGATGATTCTCGAAGTTTTGCATTCTCCTTTCCTCCCTCTATCATGTCATGCTATCACATGTAGAAATCTTCTCTTGGAAATGCCCAAAACATGATTTGGTGTAAAACCCCATACTTGTGTTCCAAGCCCACATGTTACCCTTGTGGTGCTTTTCCCTCCAAACCCTAAACCCTAGGGCTTGGACTACCTCCCAAGCTACACAAAAATCAACAAAAATTTGGTCTTCAAATCGATTCTAGAGTTCTGAGACCCTTTTTTTCCTGTAGTTATTCTTCAATCTTCAAATTTTCTTTGAATTTCTTGATCTATTGGATTTTCTTCTAATTTTTTTTATATTCTTTGCTACTTGGACCATTGTGGATTGGTAATGGGTAGATACAAATGGGATAATTATTTCAGTCTTGATTATGGCCTTGTTTACTCTAGGGATAGATGGGATTGTGACGAATAATATTGCTTTCCCATCTCTTGTTCTGGTATATCCATGGGATACCACTACTACAAGGAATGGTGTCCCTAGAATGCATACCACTAGAACGTTTGCAATAAGAAATTTCATATCCAAACAATAGGAATTAAAGCACAGAGTTGCTTTGATGACCTCATAATCTATTCACATTGACTTATTCCCTAGTCTAATAACAGAATTATTTGTATGGATCTAGTAGATACTGGGGATGATGTCTTTTTTTATAATGTTAAGATAACATCCTAAATCTATAAAGGATTTCATCTTGAAACTTTGGCCCTTGATTTTAATTTTATGAGGAAATGATATTTTTGATGTTGTATAGAAAGTATCCTCATTGCATTAAGCCCTTCTATGTTTTGCGTATCAAACAGATTAATATTTGGATTCTCTGTTTCTTCAAAATATTATAGTGGAGGTGAAACTTGTTCAAGATGCTTGATTTGTTCTTTTATTTCTTGTATTTCTTATCTATCAAATAGATCTATTTTATATCCACTTTCTTCCTAATTATTATGTTCTAATATGCAAAAATTTTCTTTAAGCTTTGCAACCTCTTTATTCAAGATATCTATTTCTTTACCCAAATCATTCACTGTAAGGGGTTGTGTCGTCACATTTCTATTATGTGTTATGAATGATCTAGTATTTCTTTATAATCATGCATCAATCCAATTAGGATTTATATTTGAGGGGCTACTAATTTCTTAGGACTTACAAGATTTTTCCATTGTCTTGAGGAACCTTCATTTCTCCTTCAGACGATGCTTTAATTTGATCCAACATTTGTGCATATCCATCTCCTTTTGCTTGAACCATGAAAAATTTTAATTTTTCAACAAGTTTTGGTTCTTCATATGTGCTTTCTCCTTCGTTGTTGCTACTCATACTTACACTAAGGAAATTAAAAACATCTCGAATTTTACATGATGTAATATTCCTAATTTAGCTTTTAGCTAATTAGAATATTAAATTTTGTCTTCCTTAATCAAGATATGAATAAGAGGGTAGAGGGACCCATAAATCCCTTTAGTAGGAATAAAAACCACTTCTAATGTGAATGTGTAACATTATATCAGTTGAATAAAGCACTCTTGGGTATGAATAGGGGCTAAAGCATGTGGATGGGGTCAAGGTTGACCAAATCAACAACATTGTCATGGAGGGAGTGGAGATAGTGGAGGACAAGGCAGTTATGATGGAGGAGTGTAAACATGAGAGTAGCATATTTAATGAGTGAGAGAAAGGGTGAGGAAGCTCACAAATCATTGAAAGTAAGGGTATGGAAGCCATAGAAGGAATTCTGATTATTTTCTATGTCCTGGTATTTTATGACTTTCTGCATGCTTCAGTTGTTTATGGAGTCCATTGTGTTGTTTAACACAAGGGTGTTTCCAGGCGGAAATCCCACCCTCATCCTCAAGGGACTTCGAGTGCCCACTTAGGATAGGTTCATTTGAGCTTCATTCCACCAATCGGCACTAGGCCAAGCTTCATCCATCTACAACAGTTCAGTCTCCTTCAAAAACTGTGTTATTTTGTAGGGAAGTTCTAGTGGAGGGTTGAAAAACCTAGTTTTTGAGCTAGTTTCTTATTGAAGGGAGCAACCCTTCATCCATAAAGCTAGTAGGGAGTATTATCTATTTTCTTGTCATATCAGCCATCTCCCTGTAGTTATTGAGTTGCAGAGCGTAATTCAACCCTAGGGCTGCATTCTTCACATAGTGTATTTCTGGAAACCCTTTCTGGGTTGTCTTGGAATTGTACTAGAGAGTCTAGATCTCCAGTCCTTACGTTTTTTAAGCACTATATCATCATCTCTTTGTATTTATATTCTCCAACTGCAGTTATTCTCATTAGGACTACGCATTGATGGCACTCCGACATTTTTTGTACTAGCAGTATCTCACATTTGGGTGCATTGGATCATGGACAACATGTTTTCCTAGCTTGAGTGACTTTTTCCTCAAGGCATTCTACTCATTTTCTTCTATTATACATAATGAAATGGCTCCATGATTTTTTCATGTTTTGATGTATTAATATTTACTGCAATTTCTAGTTTTATGTTCAATATTTCCGTTTTTCCTAATTTGGAATATTACAGTGGTATCAGAGCATAATCTTGGCTCAGCCTATGGAAAAACCAGTCTATGGCATCCGAAGATAGATAATACATTACAGACCGGACAAGGAGAATCAAAAACTGAGAACGCAGAAATCCACTAAAATAAAAAGCGACAGTTTTGCATTAGATGTTTCGAGAAAATGAATATGAACCTTGAAAACCATAGCCATGGGTTTTGTGCAGAACGGAACAATTATTTTTCTCCATGAGCATTTTTTCTAAATTCGGTCTCTATTGAGAGAAATGGAAGGTTGTCTAAGAGATACAAAAAATAAAAACGCAGAAATTCGTTGGGGTAAAAGTGACAGTTTTGCGTTAGCTGTTTCGGGTAAATGAAAATGAATATCGAAAATATGAGACATGGGTTCTATGTAGAATGGACGAATTATATTTTCTAAAGAGAAATTTTTCCAAATTCAGTCTGGATTGAGAGAAATGAAAGGATCTCTGAAGACAAGTTTCTCAGATTTGTGGTGGTGGTTGTTTTTCAAACTCTTCCAATTGCAATATCAAATTCAACTTGTTTCAGAGTTCACATTTGGCAAAGAAAATTGTGTTCCAGTGGAGGAGGATAAAGGGAGTCTCCAATGGTAGAAGAAGGTTATGGGAAGGAGTTTTGAAATCTCCTCCTCAGAACTATGCAGGATCTTGCGAGAGAGCTCAAGGAGATGAGAGTAGAGAGACGAAGGGAAACCCCAAGAGGGTTGCAAAATGAAAAAAGTTATGGTACTTCACATTATTGGTATGATAAATTGGTAGTGCGACAAGCTTCACAATTCTCCACTATGACTACCTTCCTAGCAGTAGGAAATGGGGCTGGAGGACCACAAGAGCAGGAGAATCTAAGTGATTATTTTCTGGAATATGAATCTCAGTCTCAAAGATTCAAAGAACATCTGACTTTCGAAGAATTTTTCCAGATTAAGGAAAACTGAAGACCTCATAGCTACAACACAAGAAGAGGGTACACGTGGGGCAATGACCTACAACGTACTGTGGATAGAATTTTTCTACCTACTTTTGAGGGTCATTAAAGAGTATTACAAAGACTTGGGAGGAGACAACTAATAATACACTCATTAATGAGACACCACCCATTGTTGAGGTATCCATTGATGGGGTATCTAGGGTTATGACCAAGTTCTATGATGATAGCAGTGCATCACAGGTTAATGAGGTGTCTGTTGGAAATACTGAGAGGGGGGGTGAATCAATATTCCTTTCAATTTAGAGCATTAGTTAATCTTCAATTATTATTAGTGTTTGTACAATGATAATAGTAAACAAGAGAAACACAAATGCACACAGTTTTGGGGTAGCCCCTCGTGCTGCTTGGGTTGACATCAATGACAACCGCTGATCAATAGTGTCAGAATACAGCTCCACCATTGTTGAGGAGCCGATAGGTATAGAGGCCTCTGGGTTTATGGAAGAATTATTGGATGACAATCATATGCAGCTGACTAGTGAGCATGCCTTGCATATTGGAGTATCTATGGATGAGGGTGTGTAACCATTCTTTGGGCTATCCCTTGAGGAGGCGCTAGGGGATACAAAGGTATTGGATGATGGTCACACACAACAGTGCCATCAGTTTCGGGTCAAAATTTTAGGTTTGAAGGTAAAGGCCACATCAGTATGAGAGGCTATCCTCTGATAGAATGAGGAGCTGGAGGCATGAGAGTGGTTTTTTCCGAGCCAGCGGAAAAGTTGGTCAACATTGCGGAACAATTGGATTCTCTAATGATGTTGTTAGAGGGCACATTGGAGTGTCAGAGCACCCCACTTTAGGCATACATCGACAGGGTGCAGCACTCACACTATGGAGGCACTATTTTATGTTCGGGAATTCTTGTATTTGATTATTTTCTCAAGGTTGGATGGAAAGACGTACTAAGTTGGTACCACATTTCAGCAGAGTCCATGGATTACCATAGGGACACGAGAGCTAGATTACTATTTGGATCCAGGTGGGATTTACCATCACATGATAGATTTAGTAGGTGATGGTAGTCATTCTTCGATGGATCTGATGTTTGGGCGCACACACATTTTCATATCTCTATCAAAGCCCCAGACATCCCTAGTGACAGGATGGTTCAACAGGAGGGTACACCCTTTTCTGGAGTTATCTCAGCATAACAACCATGCATGGGTTCACAAAGTGATTAGCCTACGTCGGCAGGAACTGGTCGGAGGAAGAGACATCGGTAGGCCACCAGAAATGGAAGTGCATAGAGATGGTTCTCTTTCATGGGTATATTGTATGCTTGAGCTATGGAGGATAGGAGAAGTGGTGTCATTGTCATTAGCATATGAGGAATCAAGACACTCTGATCCTTTAGAGAAGATGGGGAGATGTAGCCCACCTCATGGGGGGTTTATTAGCAGAGTGGTGGATCTTTTGACCCATGCAGGATACATGATGGTACTTGATGGTATAGCCATAACCGATGTTGTCTAATGGTGTACAGGGGTAGGTCGTAGCATACAATGGCATGATGAGAAGTGCAGAGACACTTGGTGGTATGCAGTGACCCATGATACAGCGCAGCAGGCACTTGGAGCGTTACCTCTAAGGGAACTTATGGACAGGGGCATTAGGTGTACCCTGGGATGCAGCTCACCTAGGATTGATGAGGATAGTGTTGAGAATATGGAGACACCACGTTTAGTAGAGACATGACTATGAGGGTGTTATCGGAAGATCTGAGGCAGAGGGAGGCCTGATCACTCATGCTTGAGTGATGCAGATGATGTGGCAGAGGTAGAGCAGGGGGAAATTCCTTCTATATGCCAAGACGAGGACTCTTCTTCAGATGAGTCCATGGGGTCAAATGAGGATTCTCTCATGGAGTCAGATGAGTAAAGAGATGACTTCTTGTAAAATAATAGTGGAAATAATAAAATAAGATTTGATTACATCATCAAATTATAGAGGGAAAATAGAAAAAACTACTTTTCAACTCATATTTTGAACTTATCTCCCTAATTTTTTACTCAAATTTCAAGCAAGAATACTCATTGGATGAAAAATTTAACTACCCATCCAATGAGTACCCATGTTTCATACTTTTTATGGACCCTTCTAAAAAAATTTGAGAAATACATGAAAAATGTGATTGCAATCATGTTTTTTCATGTATTTCTCATTTTTCGTGTAGCAAGTTCCAGCAAAAGTATGCAACATGGGTACTCCTTGGATGAGGAATTAAATTTTGCATCCACGTAGTACTCCCGCTCGAAATTTGATTAAACCCTTAGAGAGATAAGTTGAAAATACGAGTTAAAAACGTAGTTTTATTATTTTATTATTTTTTAATATTTTTTACTTTTTACTCCAAAAATGGTGAATCATCCCCCATGGTTGACATCATCATCTTGAATCCTATTGGTTCTCATAAATTTTATTTGGTTGTACATTTTTCTTTGGAGGCCCATTTTAGACCTCAAAATTCCCGTAATGACAAGTAAATTTATGGAGATTAAGTTGAAAACTTGAACATAAAAGCATGGAAACTAAATTTTGAATAGCAGCATATAAACACACAACAAACCATCACAATTGAATCAATAAAAAAAAAAATTATGAAGGATTTCACCCCTCCTGAGCTACACCTCCTTGGTTCAGCTTCCATGGCATGGGCCTTTGTATTAGCTCAATTGTGAAAATAATGATGTTTACAATCTCCTATTGCCTTTGCAACCTGCTCCAATGTGTCCAAAACATTAAAATCTACCAAGAATGACTCTTCCTAAGCCAAAATTGGTCAAAACTTGGCTTAGTTATGGAAAAAACAAATTTCCCTACAATTTCTCCTCCAAATCTGGAGAAGACTCCAGACAGTTCCACTATTTTGGTCGATTCCCCGAATATGGTTTTGCTACTAATTCCACCTCCAACTTAACAATGGATTAAATAGCAATTAATGATGGCTTAATTATGGATAAGCGTGTCTTAAATGCGCATTTATCCAAATAATATAAACCATGTTTAATTATTTTTAATCCACTGTTTACTAGCTAAAACATGGATTAATGTTTTAATATTCCCACCATTTACAATATTTTCTGCCATGGTCTCATCACCACAATCATATGGGAGGGCGTTGGCCCCCTCTCGACCCCCATTATTAGAACTGATAAAGCATAAGCATAAGCGGTGAACCTTATGGGTTAAAACCCAACAGAGAGCAGAGCTAGTAAGGCAAAGGTGTGGCGCGAGGTAGGTTGTGGGTTCAACCCCGACCCCTGCACAAAATTTTTGTTCCACCCTTCAACATAAAACCATAATTAAAAACTTTGGCATATAAAAAAATTTTGCTTGTATAATATGACTCTTCCACCATAGTGTAGACCTTAGGTATAATATGACTCTTGTATAGTTTAATACCTTAGGATATGTGAAATATATTTGACCCATAACACATATGTCTAAACTTTGACATAACTCAGAAATTCAGAATTTCAACATAGCCAAAGATTGGATGGGTCAACCAAAGATTTAGACCTTAGGATAGATGTAAAAAAAATTCACTTCCAAATTTAACGGGCGAATCAGGTTGTGACACTTGTCATAGTGTCATTAGGCTAAAACTAGAGAATATTCCCTGAATATACTTGGAGTGCTGAATGGGCTGCCATGTCATCAGCCAGTCACTGTTCCACAATTTTTTTACATGTTTGAGAAAATAGACAGAAGGTCGTAACTTCCTCATCTGAAGTCATATTTTGATGAAATGAATTGCTCCAGATTCCTGGCAATGTGCTCTACCCGGTCATTCTGGTTTGGATCATTTCTAAGAACTTTCATTTTTGAGCTTAATACTGAGCCTCTAATCATGTACAAACAAAAGAGGGTGAAATGGGATAGTGGTAGGAAAGAATTAAGACGGTTGAATGGCAGAAGTGTGTCCTATCTCTATCGTTTAAAGGAAAATCTGACAATTATATTCCCCAACAATTGGGTTGTTAACCAAGTTAGAGAGAAATACGGTGCAACCGGTCGTTACCCGTGTGTTGAAGAGGATACGCTAAACGTAGGGATTATTATTAGACACATGACACTATGGTTTTTTAAAATTTTTATAGGTGCATTTGTTCCCATCTATATGGGAAAATTCCAATGATGGACACATGACACAAGATTGTGGAGTGGAAGTCGAGTTTGATCAATCTATTCGAGCTAGCCACCATGATAAAAACCTAGTATGAGGGACGTTAGGTTATGTCAGAAAGATACAAGAGATCTTTGAATTGGACTTCTCTTCTTTCCAATGTGTTATTTTTAGGTGCAAGTGGTGAGACACCTTTGATCGGAATAATGTAAAATAAGATCGCGATAGTAGGATGATATGTATCACTTCTAGAAATATGTGGGATGAAGCTAAGGAGTCTTATGTTTTACCCAAACAATGCAACCAGGTGTCTTTTATCCAGATGTGTTGGATAGGGATTGGTTGTTCGTATTGAGACATGACCCTAGATCAAAACATATTTTTGAGAACAATAATGTTATCATTCCAAGCGAGCTGGAAGATAATGAGGGTGATCATGAGAACAGAGAGTGATATGGTACATGTGTTATTTCATCATTTATAATATTTAAGATGGGTTTTTACAAAGAAGAGAACTTAACCTTATAACTAAGACTCTTTTTTTTCGAAACATTATAATATGTATTTTGAATTAATTGGTTTGCATTGTGTTAATGTTAAAATAATTTCACTTTATAATTTGCAATTATGTTGATCTTGAAAACAGTGCACTGTATCAAGTTCTTTTTCTTTATGTCAATTCCTAAAATAATACAACTACTTGATTGCTTTAAATGTGTGTGAATGATATCTTCAAAATTTTAAAAATTGTATTAATGTTCATTGTTATTTTTGGTATGTAAGATCATAATAAAATAATGATAATTCTAAACATGAATTTATTTGCATTATTTTCTAAACTTTATTATGTTACAAAAACTCATATTATTCTAGATTTATTATTTTACGATTATTTATATTCATACAAATTTACAATTTTACAATTTTACAATTATGGTAAATTAACAATATTTAAGGTATACATTTTACTTATGGTAGTTATGGTTCAAAATTGACAATTAATTTACAATTTTACAAGTTTACAAATTTACAAATTTTAATAAAACCGAATCATGACAATACATGCAATTAGAATTACAATTTTACAATTTCACAATACAATTACATTAACAATTTTACAAATATTTTACATAAAATTACAATTACAATTTTACAATTTTACATACAATTACAATTAAAATTACAAGTAGAATTAGAATTGGAATTACAATTACAATTTTATAATTTTACATACAGTTGCAATTAAAATTATAATTGCAATTACAATTTTACATACAATTACAATCAGATGCATACAATTAGAATTACAATTTTACAATTACGTACAATTACAATTACAATTAAAATTTTACAAATGTTTTACAAACAATTACAATTAAAATTACAATTATAATTTTACATACAATTAAAATTACAATTACAATTACAATTCCAATTACACAATTTTACAATTACCAATACATAATATTTAATAAATATCATGATTTAATATTAAAAATAAACATCACGATCACGATAATCATCGCACAAACATGATATTATGAAATACACATTCAAATTTGCTAACATCATCTAATCATAATGATCATGATCATATAACAAAACACAAGCATTGTATAACATCATTACAACACAAACATCAAATATACATCTCATGTCAAATAATTTTTATCACATACACATCTATATTAGCACTTTAACATATTTGACGTGTACAGAACACCAACATGTATATAATATGAACATAGAAGGTATACCATATATATATATGGTGCACGTATTTTATGGTGCATGTTGATGTACTTAATTTACGTGTTGGTGTTCATCATGATGTGTATATTGTTAGGTCATGTTAGATATGTTCATTTAATGTGCTTGTAGATAGATGTGTATGTGATATATATATATATATATATAATGTCAAAAATATACAATTGTAATATAATTTCATATAAATGTCAAATATCTGGTGGTACTACATCAATACTCGTACTAGTCGAGGCATGCTAAGTCGATGATGCAACCTCATGTTCAGATGGATGACATGTGTTATCACTCAGAAAAAAGAGAAACACCATTTGGCATAATACTAGAGGTTCATGTGTCAAAGGTATGGTCATAGAATTCATTTTTCATTACTTGGTTAAGGAAAATTTTAAATTTTTATTATTATCTTATCCTAAGGTCCAAACTCACCCCCATTTAAGTATTTTCATGTCACATCAGTCATTATTTCATGAAATTTTTCATTTCCCAAGCTTACGACTTTGAAAAGGTCATTTTAGCCAAGAATCCCTATTTTCCTAATGAATTACACAGAAAAACACACTTTTCGCTACGAAAATGCTAATACTTTCGTAGTGAAACTACCCAGAAATACACTAAGAACGCTACGAAAGGAGGGATTCTTGTCTGTCATGTCAAAACAGGTGCTAGGTGTCAGTAAATGATTGAAAGGGATAGGGTAGATTCCATTCGAGTCAGTTAGGGTTTAATCAAGGTACAATGGTCACGGATGAAGTCATTATTACCATTTTAAGCATGTATGAGTCATCATTATGCCACGAGTTGTCATCAAACTTTAAAATATTTCCCAATTAATGCATTTGTCATTCTTCGATCCTTCTTTACATGTTATTGAGCTCTGGAGAGATATTTCATTGAGCCCAAGTTGTGGCTGGTATTTTCAAAAGTTTGCAGGTATCACTGATCAAGCAAGGCATAGAAGACATAAAAGTACAATGGCTACAAAGAGGAAGACCAAAAAAGGTGGACACCACCTTAGATATGATCCATCAGACATGAATTTGATAAATGAAGACCCAACAGCTTCAGAAGTTTTCAGAAGAACATGGTGTTTGCAGTTTTTCCAAAGATTGCAAGGATGCCATGTACATGTTTCTAAATATTTTGCCCAAAATTTCAATGGGACAGCTACAAAAGTGGGAATGTTGAACCTCACTATAGCTCCAGAGACCATTGCAGCAACACAGGAATTCCAAGAGGAGAAGAAAAATGGTTCAAAGTTTTCAAATTCAACATGTAGGAATGTAAATAATTTATCAAGCCAAACATAGTGAGGTTGACCTTAAAAATGCCATTCCAAGGAGCTAAATGAAAGATAATTTCTCAAAGCTACTGCTTATCATTTAGAAATACTTCACTTGTGAAGGGAGGTATCATAAGGTCTATTCTTACCACTTCAATCTTCTGCTACATTTTGTTGGTAAGAAATCTCTTGATCTAACTTTTTATTTATACAAAATTTTAGCAAAAATGGCAGATAAAGTTCAAGCTAAATCTGAAGGAAGTGAAACCTTACTTTTTCATCATGGTTTAATAAATTTGTTGGTTTTATATGAGTTAAAAAAGACTAGGCAGAGACTAGTCTTCTTTTCTGTTTGTCAATGTTTTTGAAGTGGATGCCATCACCCCTAAAAGAATTCCTAAACCTAGAGGTATAACATCACCTTCAGTGGTAGAACAAAGTGAACTAGTAGGGGCAGAGCAAAGTGAACCAGTAATCATGGAAACAGAGCAATTGCAGAAACTTGATACACCTATTGTTTCACCTGCAAAACAAAAGTCAACTATGAGAAAACCTACAAAACAAGAGCCAACTGTGAGTAAAAATGATAGTAAAAGGATTACAAGAAGACAAACAGTGGCTAAGGGAAATTTAGAAGAAATTATACATGCTATTGATATTGAAGAGACTCCCATAGTCCAAGCTGAGGATATAGATAAGGGTAGAAAGAATCTCAAGAAAGCCAAATCAGTAAAGAAGTTAGAATTTGAAGGTGAGGATGCATGTTTTATGTTTCAGGCTAGGAAACCCATGATAATACATGCTAGAAAACTCTTGGAAAGTATTAAATAATTTCAGAGGATCATTGACATTGTTCAACCACAACCAAGTATCATTGAGCTATCATCACCTGCAAAAGAAGATCCATTCATCAAGAAAAAGAAAGGAGAGAAGAAAATTATTGAAAACACAGATTTTAAGGTCCTTGAGGAACAGTTGAAGTTAGCAAATCATGAAATAAAAATCATGAAGAAAGAGGCAAGGAAACATAATGTACAAAAAGTGCAATTTGAGAAAATGAAAGAGATTTGGGAAGAGCAGGTTGATAGTGTGTCAAATACCTTAGATGATACACAACAAAAAATCAAATGGACTATGCCATTGAGGAAAGAGGTGAAGCATGTTAGAAGAATGAACCTGCACTTGAAATCTAGCAACAGAAAACTGAAGGACCAAGTTAAAGACCTCCAAGATCAGTTAGAATTGATCCATGAGGAGCTGGAGAAGAAGGGCTTAAAGATGGCTATAGTTGAGGAACCCATAGCTCAACTCATCATTAATGAAGAGGAAACACCTCAAGGCTCTTAAGTTGAGTTTGTTTATGTTTTTAGAGGTTAATGTCATGTTGAAAACCAAGTTTATACAACTGGAAGGTACCTTTTTGAAATAAGGTCAAAATCTGGAAATTACACAGTTTTCCACAGTTTCGTAGCGTTTCCTAGGCTTGAAGCCAAGAAAACTCTATGGAAATTTTTGTAGTTGTATTTTTTCCTTTAAAATCACTTTTTGTAGTTTTCAAGAGGGGATAATGGTGATGATGAAGTTTCATTTCATGATGGACACCATGCAAGAGAAAAGAAGCAGAAATTTTGAGTGAATAAGTCATTTTTTGGACGTTACGAAAGCACGCAACAAAACTACCATGTTTTCGTAGCGAGCTGTCTTTGAAGGTTTCTAAGTAGTTTAAGAGAAGTTTTGGACAGGTGGACACATCAAGTAGGTCAAGGGACCTTTCCAACAATCATCCATGACTTGAAGATCGTGAAATGGAGACGACTCATCAATTGAAGCATTTGTTGAAGATATGGTCTTGTTTTCCTGAAAAATAGGGTTTGTTTCCATATGTTGAGGAGGATATTTAGGATGTCAAGTAGTGATGAGCTATGAAATAGCCCATTTGAACATGTGAAGCATTAGTTGTCAGATATGTAACTGTTTTAAGAGATAAGGTATAAATAGGAGTTTGAGTCCTATTAGGAAAAGGATTGTTTTAGAGTGTAGATGTCATTTTCTCATTAAAGCACATGTTTTCCTGTTATGCAAGGTGTCATAGGAAGAGTTCGATGAACCTATCCAAGAGGCAGATCATCTCTAACGTAAGAAGGTCTATTAAAGGGTATATTATCAAAATTGCAAAGGGTTGGAGATTTTTTTCACTACTGCAGCTTTATTTAATTTGACTAATATCAATAATATAGAGGACTTTTTCTTGACAGGCCTGAGATTCTCATGGAGTTTTTAATGCCTTCTGATCTATATTCTTATGTGTACTACTTGAAATATATTTCATCTTTATTACTTATAATTCATATTTTTATGCTCTGACTTCCTTTATTGATGAAATTACTGTGTTGCCTTATGTTCTATGAGTGATTTATCTTTGTTAAAAACTCTTTCCTGCCTCAGCTTCCATGCCAAGAGACCTTACCCTTGAACCTACTAATTTTTTGACTCCATAATCCCAATGGTTGCAGACCTGTACTCTTTTCAACCTACATACATCAAAATCAAGTTATTTTTCAAATAGAGTTAACCATCTAGTTTCATTATTATATAATATCATAAACACCTTTGAGAGAGCCCTCTCATACTAAAGAGGCTAAGCTTAGATCACAAGATGGTTTGAAACAGTTACATAGAGTTGTCTGATTAGTAGCCAATCAAGTGCAATTTTGTGATAACATTTTGGTGTGTCTGTCGGGTTCCTGAAGTTATACTTTTCCCGAAATTTTGAAGCTGAACTCCTGAAGGTAGCAGGGGCTCAAAAAAAATTTCAAGGCTGCATCTACCTTGGTGACTCCATTCAAAATTCATATGATCAAAGGTGGCTTCTAGAAGGAGATACACGATGAGTAATCCTGACCTAGATCCACCAACCATTGTGGACAATCCAAACACAATCTCCAGAGGTATTCAAGGCATTTATCCAATATCAGGTGCTCCATTACACACAAAATCCTTGTCCTCTGAAGTTTTAAGAAGTCCTGAAGATAAAAATTTTGATGATAAAATTCAGGAAGTCTTGTTTAGGTCTGAAAGTGAAAAAGAATTCACTCAAATTGTCTTAGACCTACATAAAAGAGGCATTGATACCTTAGCCTTAGTAACTCAAAAATATAAAGAAGAGTTTTGGGAAGCAGTCACTTCAGAGTTACTGTTAGAGAAATAGTCTTTGGATAGGTTGAAGGAACTAGACCCATTTGAAATTTTGTTAAGAATTAAATCTGGTGTCCCTCTTCCTGATTGGATTTCAATTGTGACTGGACAAAAAATACCAAAAAACCCTCCTCCTAACAGTTCCTCTTCCTCTACTGTTGTTGTCCCTAAAAATACCACAATCCCAGTCATAATGGAAGGAAATGTTCCACCTCCACCTATTGTTGCACCTACTAGGTATGCCCCTCTTGTTCTTCTAGTTGTCCTAAATGCCCTTCCTTGAAAATATTTTGCTAGAATCAAAACTTGGGGAAGTGATGAAGAGATTACAGCTGAAGAGCATGTAGACCAGTTTAATGAATTCATAGACAGGGAGGAGGTTGACCATGAGGATGTCAATGTAATATTCCAAAATTTTCATGCAAAAAATTGGAATATTAAATTTTGTTGATTTCACTTAGGAGGAGAATAAATGGGTAAAGAGGCCCATGCATAATAAAAATCTGAGTTAAATCCCTCATAGTATGAAAATGGATCATCATTAGAGCTACATTTCACACCCTCATGTGTGAACAAGGTCATTTTCAAGTGGACAAGGTCTAGTTTGACCAAGTCAATGGCGCTGGGATAGAAGGTGGAGGACACTTAGAGAAACAACGCAGTATGAATGGGAAGAGGTTTCTTTGGTGAATTAAAACCTAATGATTGGGACCCATTGTGAGAGGGATCTCACTTGTTTAAAATGAGGGCAAGGAAGCCATTGTTTCTCATGTTGAAGATTATTGATTTCTTTATCTGCTTAGACTTTGTGCATTCTCCTGTTGTTCAGCAGAGTTGCAGTGCTGCTTAGCACAAGGAATTCCTGTTTAGGAATTCATTCTCCTTCCAAGAGAGGCCTCTTGAAGGAGTTTCTCTTTATTTTCTCCACATCCAGGCTTGAGGCCAAGCTACTTCCTCTAGCTACAGTGTTATTTCTGCTCAAGTATAACATTGTGTTGCAAGGTGTTGCAGTGGAGGTTCTACAACACCACTTCTGGAGCTATTTCTCAGAGGGAGTAGAGTTGCCTTTGAAGGATTAGTAAGAGAGAACTTGAGCTTGATTCCCATAATATTTGGCATCAATCCAACCATTTTTCATCACCTACAGCATAATCCCTCTCATTGACTGCGTTATTTTCATTGAGTATCAGCAGTGAGGGTTGCAGTATTGGTTTGGAGAGTCAGATCTTCAGTGTTAGGATCAGCCTTTCACTTGGAGGATTCATTGGAGGAGATATATTCATCATATGTAGTATCTTCAGCCTTCTCCATTCATTTCCAATTCTTGAGTTGCAGCTGCTACCCAGCAACTTTAACATTTCTGCAGATTTGCCATTTTGTCCATATTTCATCCAATCCTTTTAAGGATTGTTGTATTGTTGTTTCTAGGGGTTGATATCTTGCTCCCCCATATATTTTGATCTATTCACTTCTATATCCATGTATTGACATCATTTTTTAGCATTTATCCATAATAGACTATGCTATCATAGCCTGGGGTTTCATGTATGTAGCAGTGTTCTTCATCTCCTAGTACATGTATTGTTGAGGCTTGCATTGCCTTGCTTGAGTGATTTATTCCTCAAGAAATTGTACTCTTTTTACTAATATAACATCACTTTTTGGCTATTTGAATTTTCATCTACTCAAGCTCATTAAAATAACATTTTTTCTCCATTATATGTTCTTGCATTTACTGCAGCCCCTTCATTGGGCACTTTTTCAAGACAACTAGGTGTGGGAGACCTGTTTAACCCACCTAGAGGGATTTCTTTTGAGCCTCTTCTTGGATTTCGGTCTTAGATACATTGATCTAAGGGATATAGGTCTTGGTTTCAAATCCTGTAGTATCCATTCCTGGAAAATACGTTTTCCAGTCATGCCTTGTTGACAGTTCCCATTTTGGGATATTACAGTGGTATCAAAGAAGATTTATTGGCTCAGCCTATGAGTTTTAGCCAAAGAAGATCAGAATGATGAATAATATGAGATTACTCTCATCATTTTTCAGACCTAAGAAGAGCCTCTCCAAAGAGGAAGAGAAAAAATAAGAGGAAGGACCATGCACTTCCTATTCTCATGAAGAAGAAGGAGACAAGCATGAAAGATACTTGGATCATTTGATTCTAAGTAAGTACCTTTTTGAGTACAAATCTCAACCTAGAGCCTTCAAGGAGACACTATATTTTCCATAATTCATCCAGTTGATGGAAGAGAAGAGACCCTGCAGAAGAAGAGAAATTAAAGGCAATAGATTTTTGTTGTCCACCTTTGATGGGTCATCTATAGCAAAAGCTTGGGTGAGGAAGTTGGAGGCATTTTTCCTACTACATCCTGTAGCAAGGGAAGAAGCTATTGAAATCTCAGTGCTACACTTGGAGGGTGGAGCCTATGTTTGGTGGTTCAGCCACTTAAGCCATGCAAGGGTGAAAACTTTTGCAGAGTTCACTCAAAGGTTGATCCAAACCTTTGATGGAGAAATAAAATAGGAAGAAAAGCTCACACCATCACTTGAGGAGTCTTGTAATAACACTGTCACACTCATGGAGGAGTAGCCACATGCATCAACAGTTGGGGCGGCCAACACATTGGAGGGAGGAACTCTTGCAGCCCTACAAGAGATTCCCAAATCTCATCAAGGTATGAAGGAATTTCCACTGTCTATGGTTGCAGCAAATTCTTTTGATAGTTGTGGAAATTTGCTTTTACATGACCAAGGGTCAAATCCCATTGCTAATCTAGAGCAACATGATTTCACTGCGTTGTGAAAATGGTTCAAGGAGGAGATGAACCATCATCCTCATGCACCTTTGTTGAGTTGCACATAATCCTGGAGGTTGGGGTGTGAAATTTTGGAGGATGAAACAAACCATGACACTCCTATAAGAAACCATGAACCCATATTTAAGTTGGAGTATGAGACATCCACTACATCCATGGAGAGATTAACAGCATTGTCAAACAATGGTGAAGAGGAGATATTAACTTCATCATATTTGGATCCCTGTGGATTCAACATAGTCATGGGTGAGAGATCTTCTCTAGGAGGTCTCCAAAGAGTTGCATTCTGAACTTTCATGGAATGAAAAGGGAGAGAATTGAGTTGGGAGGATGGTAGCCCTCATGGGAGGAGTACCAAGATGAAGAGAAGGAGGAGACATCCACAATTCATTGAGTGGATGTGGTTGATGAGAAAGGAGCTGGGAGGCTACTTGAAAATATATGACACCGGGCAGCAGGAGGCTTGGCTGCGCTGGCTCCTCTTGAAGGAGTTTGGCCATCACTTGGCATGTCCTCTTCCTGGGAGGATGGGGATGGAGAAGAGGTGGCAGAATGCTTACATCATTGGGAAGCATGGAGTATGGATGCATGATTTTGAGGTGATATTCATTTTGTCCTCATCACATGAGTTGTATGATGGGAGCATAAGGAGGTAGCAAGCACTTTGGTTGCTTGAGTTGCACTTGAGAGAGCAAGGGCAGATTTGCTCTAACATATTGTGTGATGTTGCAGGAGTAGAAGAGGGCACTCTCATGGTGCAAAGGGGCTACTCCTTGGCCTTGGATGATCTGGAAGAACTTCCATCTTGGGAGGTATTCCATATTTGCAGCAGCATTACTAGAGGAGTATTTGACAAGGAGCATGTCAAATAACATAGCTTTGTATTGATAGGAGCCTATTTGCATGAGATCACAGCGCTATCACTTTGGATCAGGTATTTATGGATGGAGTGTCCCCGGGATCACTTCACATTGGATGCACTTGGTGAACAAGGGGGAGGTGAGGATGATAGAGTAGTGGATAGAGACATCTATCACTATGACATATTCTTCTTGACTTGGATTTCCATGCATGAGAAGGATGATTTTCTTGCAACATATGGTTCATTCCTCTTCATAGCATGCCAAAACACTATGGAGGACTCACTCATGGATCCATGTATCATCTTATTTCTGACATATGGTAATAAATCTATTTTCACATTTATTGATTTGCATACTCTTACCATTACTATGCAGTGCATTGCTCCACAGGAGGGCAAACTTTTCACATTGCTCCATGATCAATGTTGGGCCAAACCATATGATGGAGCCAGCCATATTTTATATGGCCTTGGGAAAAAAATTTCTCATTACATGTATGTTCATTTTTTATATCCAAATATTTTCCATATGATGACATACATGATTAACTATGTACCAAAAAAACATTTTGCCATGTAATTTTCTGAAGCAGTAGTTTGAAAAAATGCGTTGTCACTATTGGGAAAACTGTTGGTACCTTCTTGCACCACATAAAACCTTTAGCATTTTCCTCATTTTGTTTTTGATCATGTTTTCATTTTCTGATATGGATCTGATTTTTATTGGGAGCATGATTAGGAGAGAGGCACATGAGTTGGGTGTGTCCTTGAGGGGAGAGAATTCCCACATTTTATGCACTACATGTTCTAATGGGAGCATGGGGGGAGATATGGCCACCACAGCCACCTATTTGTTTTCTTTTGAGGTGGGCCATGATTTTGATAGCCATCCATTGTATAGCCATGGGAAAGTATGTGATCATGTATTGTTGACACATTCAGCCATTTACTATTCATTAGTAGATGTGATGAATTTTATATGTTACTTGCCATACTATTTTCTGGAGTTGCAGTGGATGATACTATGTTGTGTCCTCTTGAGATATTTTTTGTATCATGCATCATCATGTAAAAATTGTAGCAAAATTCTCACTGGGACACTCTATGATGACTATGTTGTATTCATCATGGATGGATTGTTTTGGGCCAGCTTGTTCTTCAATGTTGGAGGAGAGATCCTTGGAGCATTGTTCTTCATTTTGCCACTTGAGGGAAATACTTTTGCAGCCCAGGATCAGCACATACTCTACACTCATCATGAGTGGAGAGAAGGACAACATGGGGTAGGCTATGATGCTTACCATATTCAGATTTTCAGCCCACCTTCATTTCCGGAGCTTGAGGTGGAAGGAGATTTCCATGAGTTTCCATGTTGGGAGGTAACTCACTTTGTATGGATTATTGCTTAGGGATGGGAGATTCATATGGGGATGGAAAATCCAAATTTATTTTTAGCACCATGACTCAAAGAGACCCCTCAGTTCTATCTTTGCATTTGCTTGAGGACAAGAAAACTTTGAAAGGGGAGGACTGTAATATTCCAAAATTTGCATGCAGCAAATTGGAATATTAAATTTTGTTGATTTCACTAAGGAAGAGAATAAATGGGTAAAGAGGCCCATGCATAATAAAAATCTGAGTTAAATCCCTCATATTATGAAAAGGGATCATCATTAGAGTCGGATTTCACACCCTCATGTGTGAACAAGGTCATTTGCAAGTGGACAAGGTCTAGTTTGACCAAGTCAACAACGCTGGGATAGAAGGTGGAGGACACTTAGAGAAACAACACGGTATGAATGGGAAGAGGTTTCTTTGGTGAAGGAAACCCTAATGAGTGGGACCCATGGTGAGAGGGATCTCACTTGTTTAAAAGGAGGGCAAGGCAGCCATTGTTTCTCATGTTGAAGATTATTGATTTCTTTGTCTATTTAGACTTTGTGCATTCTCCTGTTGTTCAGCAGAGTTGCAGTGTTGCTTATCACAAGGCATTCATGTTTAGGAATTCCTTATCCTTCCAAGGGATTCCTCTTGAAGGAGTTGCTCTTCATTTTATCCACATCCAGGCTTGAGGCCAAGCTACTTCCTCCAGCTACAGTGTTATTTCTGCTCAAGTATAACGTTGTGTTGCAGGGTGTTGCAGTGGAGGTTCTACAACACCACTTCTAGAGCTATTTTTCAGAGAAGGGAGTCTCCTTGCCTTTGGAGGATTAGTAATGGATAATTTGAGCTTGTTCCAATCATCTTTGGCATCATTCCAACCATTATTCATCACCTATAGCGCAGTCCCTCTCATTGGCTGCGTTATTTTCATTGAGTATCTGCAATGAGGGTTGCAGTATTGGTTTGGAGAGTCAAATATTCAGTGTTAGGATCAACATTTCACTTGGAGGATCCACTGGAGGAGATATATTCATTATATGCAGTATCTTCAGCCTTCTCCATTCATTTCCAGTTCTTGAGTTGCAGCTGCTACCCAGCAAGTCCGACATTTCTGCAGATTTTCCATTTTGTGCATATTTCAGCCAATCCTTTTAAGGATTGTTGTATTGTTGCTTCTAGGGGTTGATATATTGCTCCCCCATATATTTTGATCTATCCACTTCTATATCCATGTATTTACATCATTTTGCAGCAGTTATCCATAATATACTGCGTTGTCATAGCCTGGGGTTTCATGTATGTAGCAGTGTTCTTCATCTCCTAGTACATGTATTGTTGAGGCTTGCATTGCCTTGCTTGAGTGATTGCTTCCTCAAGGAATTGTACTCTTTTTACTGCTATAACATAACTTGTTGTCTATTTTCATTTTCATCTAATTAGGCTCATTAAAATAATGTTTTTTCTCCATTATATGTTCTTGCATTTACTGCAGCCCCTTCATTGGGCACTTTTTCAAGACAACTAGGTGTGGGAGACTTGTTTAACCCACCTAGAGGGATTTATTTTGAGCCTCCTCTTGGATTTAGGTCTTAGATACATTTATCTAAGGGATACATGTCTTGGTTTCAAATCCTGTAGCAGCCATTCCTAGAAAATGCGTTTTCCAGTCATGCCTTGCTGACAGCTCCCATTTTGGGATATTACAGTCAAGATGAGATTGTTTTCTTAGAGCTTTACTGGTGAAGTTAGGAAGTGGTTCAAAGCCCTTGTTGTAGGAAGCCTACATAATTGGAATGAATTTGAATATATTTTTTTGAGGAAGTTGGGAAATAGAAATAATACTGTACAAACCCTTTCTAAGTATAATAGTTTGAAAAGAGCTGTTGATGAAACTGTTCAAAAATTTTCAAAGAGATTTAAAATTTTTTATGACTCCATCCCTGCCCATCTAAAGCCTCCACCAGGAGCATCTCAGCTGAGATACGTTGAAGCCTTTGATTATGAATTTTATATCCTACTAAGAGAAAGAGAATCCCCTTCACTTGATAAAATGAAAAATGATGTAGTGAAGGTGGAGGTTAATATGATAACAGGAAAAAAGTCCAAGATGGGAAAGTATAAAGTGAAAGAAGAAGATAAGCCTTCCACCTCAGATGAAAAATTTGATTCCATGATGAAGACAATGGAAAAACTGACGGATAGGCTTGCCCTTGGGAATGCATGTGCTCCTCCTGCACAACATGAACCTCAGTTTAGAAATCCTCAATTCAGAAGACCTCAAACCAGCAAAGACCAAGGGAAAACAGAAATCAGCCACCTAATCCTCAAGTAAGGCCTCCTTTTTAGCAAAACTTAGTTGATGAAGAAGACCAGCCTGGAATAGAGGAAGACTCAATTCATTTCTTAGATGAAAATATGTTAGGAATGTTTTTGACTAAGCAGGAACATGATGATTTAGATCATGATGTAAAAAAGGGTGAGGAACCATATGATTATCTTAAAGGGTATCAACATGCAATCTTTGAGATGAAGAAACAATACAACCTCAGAAACAGAAATGTGCTAATTAATGCAAATAAAACATAGCCCAAGAAAGATGCCCCTAAAGCTGTTGAGGTTAGGAAAGATACACCACCTCCTCCTCCTGCCAAAGAGACTAAAAAATCTTCTTTTGTTTCTAGTTTGGAGAGTGAAATCTCTAAGATCAAAATCCCAGTACCTTTTGGAGAAATTATTAAGGTGAATGAATACAAAAGTAATATTGTAAAAATGCTAAATTCCCAACCAGGAGCTGCTGATATCCTAAATGTTCAAGAAGATCATCCAACCATATACTTGGGACCAAGATTAGAGGATGAGCAGAATGAAGAGGTACCTCCTTTTTATGTTAGCCTTAGCATTCATAACATGACATTTCATAATTCCATGTTGGATTTAGGGGTCTCTCACAATCTCATGCCCAAAGTGATCATGGAAAGGATGGGATTGGAAATTACTAGACCATATAAGGACTTGTTTTCTTTTGATTCTAAAAGAGTTCAATGTATTGGTTTAATAAAAAATGTTGTTGTTGGTCTTACACAAGTCCCTGCCAAGATAGTGGTAATGGACAATTTGGTAGCAGACATTCCACCTAAGTTTGGCATGATGTTATCAAGGTCATGGGCAACAAATATCAAAGGTACAATGCAGATGGACCTAACCTATGCCACCATTCCTGTTTTTGGTGAGCAAAGGAGACTATATAGAGAAACAAGGATGGCTTATATGGTAAGTAGTAAATAAAAACCTCAGAAATTGCCAATATGTGTTTTTGATACTGAATTAGGATCTACTATTCTCTTGAATGAGTTGACTGATGAAGTTAAAGATGAAAAGAAAGCATAAAATCATCAAACTAAAATTCAGGAAATAAAAAATCAGCAGACATAAAATCAACAAATCAGTGAGGAGAAGGCAGAAGGCTGGTGGTTGTTACACTTTGATGGATGAGCAGGAAGAGAGGGTGTAGGAGTAGGAATTTGGATCACAACTCCAGAAGATGAAAGTAAGTTATTTTCTTACAAACTGAATTTTGATTGCACAAATAACATGGCTAAATATGAATCTTTATTTTTGGGCTTAGAAATTTTGAAAAGAATTGGTGCCCAAAAGATTTATGTTTGTGGAGATTCTGAATTAGTTATTAAGAAATTTGAGGGTGTATATCAAACTAAGGATGTGAGAATGAGGGCATACATAAATTTTATCATGGAGATGTTAGAGAATTTCCAAGAATATTCATTTATTGTGAAGACTAGGGACAAAAACTCAGTAGATGACTCCCTAGATGTCTCTGCAAGTCTATTTATCATCCCTACACATTCCACTGAAAGATATGAGGTTGAAGTTCACCATAGACCTGCTATCCCTGATAACATTATCCAATGGAAAGTTTTTGAGGATGACCAACAAGTAAAAAAAATTATAGAACTAAAAGAGGAGTTTGGAAGTACACAGTAGATCAACAAAACAAGCTTGCTGAAAAAAAAGGGAAATTCTAAAGTGTTACAACTAAAGAATAAATCTATACCCAAAGGTCTCATACCTCTTGAGAAGATTTTTTATCAGAACGATGTGATCAAGTCTCCTAGGATACAAGCTGATGATGAAAAATTAGAGAGTTGTAACCTTGGTACAGTGACAATGCCAAAAATGATTAATCTTTCAAAGTTTCTTTTAGTTGACATGAAACAGAAATATATTAAGATGATGAAAAGGTTCATAGATGTATTTGCATGGAGTTATGTTGATTTGAAGAAGTATGACCCTACTATCATTCAACATACCATTCCTATTAAGGAGAATGAAAATCCTTTCAAGAAGAAGCTGAGGAGGATTAATCCACTTCTTATGCCTCTGATTAAGAAGGAAATCAAGAAACTCTTTGATGCCAAAATTATTGTTCCAATCAGATTCTCAAAATGGCTTGCAAACTTGGTTCCAGTCAGAAAAAAGAGTGGAGAAATTATAATATGCAATGACTTCAGAAACTTGAACAAAGCTTCTCTGAAGGACAACTACCATCTCCCAAAGATGGACCAAATTTTTCAAAACAGTGTTGGTTCCCAAAGAATGTCAATGTTAGATGGTTTTTCAGGTTACAATTAGATACTTGTGCATCCAAAAGATCAGGAGAAAACTGCCTTTACTACACCATGGGGCACATTCATGTATGCAAAAATGCCCGTTGGTCTGATGAATGCAGGAGCGACTTTTCAAAAAGCAATGGACATTTCCTTTGCTGAGGACAAGGAAAATATGGTGGTTGTCTATCTAGATGACATAACAGTCTTCTCAAGGAGAGAAGAAGATCACTTGAAGCACCTAGAAAACATTCTGCTAAAGTGTAGAAGTTTTGGAATTTCTCTCAATCCCACCAAAATCATTTTTTCTCTGACTTCAGGGAAGTTAAATGAGCATATTATTTCTAAATATGGGATTAATATTGATCCAAGCAGGTTCAATGCAATTCAGAAAGTGGATCTGCCTAGAAGCAGAAAGGAAATTCAATCTTTCCTTGGAAGGGTAAATTTTGTGAGGAGATTTATTCCTAATTTTGATGAGATTGTAAAAGACATAACAAAGATGCTGGAGAAGGGAGCTAACATCAAGTGGATAGTAGAAGTAAATAATTCATTTGAGGAGATCAAGAAGACACTTACTCAAGCACCAATTTTGATGAGCCCAGATTCTACAAAATAATTTTTGGTTTTTACATTTGCATCAGAAGATACAATTGTTGGAGTTTTGTTGCAGAAAGGACACAAGGTACTGAGCAACCCATTTCATTTTTTATCAGGACAATAGCTAATTCAGAGCTGAAGTACAACATCTTAGAGAAGCAAGCTTATGCCTTGGTCAAAGCCATCAAAGATTTTAGAATTTACATTCTGCATTCTCATGTTATAGCTTTTGTTACTAATGTTGTTGTGAAGGACATCCTAACTCAAGATGATCCTAATGGTAAGAGAGGGAAATGGATAGCTAACTTGCTAGAATATGATATAGAGATCAGACCCACAAAATTTGCCAAAGGGCAAGGTCAGGCAAAGCTGATGGCACAGTCAAATTTTGACTGTCTTGATATGAATTTAATTGTAGAAATTTCAGAATTATCAAATGAAGATGAAGAGCCGATTCCCATTGAAGAGAAGTACATCTTTTCTTAAAGGTATTGATTATACTACTTGTAACCTGCCTTCGGCAAAAGGTCACAAGTACATTATTGTAGCAGTAGACTACTTTACGAAGTGGGTCGAGGCTATGCCTACTTTTGGGAACGATGGTGAGACTGCAGCTCTGTTCCTTTTCAACCAAGTTATTGCTCGTTTTGGTATACCTAGAGAGATTGTCACTGACCATGGCAGTCATTTTCAGAATAGTATGATGGCTGAGTTGGCTCTCAAATTGGGTTTCCGGCAGGAGCATTCATCTCCATATTATCCTCAGGCCAATGGGCAAGTGGAAGCCGTGAATAAATCCTTGAAGACAATTCTTCAGAGGACAATTGATAAAGCTAGATCCAACTGGCATATTATGCTATATCCTGCACTTTGGGCATACAGGACGTCAGTGAAAACTGCAACTGGCTTTACTCCGTTTCAGTTAGTGCATGGGGTGGAATCCGTATTTCCTATTGAATGCGAGATTCCTTCTCTTAAATTAGTTGTTGAAATTCTTCCTGACACTTCTAGTCTGGCAGAACAGCTTCTTCATCTGGAACATCTCGATGAGCAGCGTCGAGATGCCGCCACGATGAATGAAGCGCATAAAAACCGAGTAAAAGTTCAGTACGATAAGGCGGTCAAGCCTAGGGTCTTTTCGGAAGGTGACCTTGTTTTGGTCTATGCCCAAGAAAAGGATGCCCTGGGGGCAGGAAAGTTTAAGTCTATGTGGTATGGCCCCTATATCGTTAAAAAGTCCTTAAGAAAGGAGCGTATACCTTGGTTGATTTCGAAGGGAATGAGTTGCCGGAGCCCCGAAATGGGCTCTATTTGAAGAAGTATTATGCCTAGGCTTTGGCCTGGCATTTTGCTTTTGTATATAGTAGTTTTTGCTTTGTACATATCTGATTGATTTTCGATTTTTGATGAGTTGGTGATGTTTTTGATCTGCTTTGGCAGGTTGTGTTGGATGTCATGAGTCATTTTGGTTTCGCCGATGGTGCTAGTAGACACACCCGGAACTTAGCTTCCGCGACTTGGGTGCTTCATTATCCTTCCGGTCAGCTGTTGGTATCAAGAGGGGTCTGCATTGGTCCTGCTTCCAATAATATAGCAGAATACACTGCAGTCGTTCATCTACTCTCGGAGGCAATATCTTTGGGTGTTGATTCATTGGTAGTTTTCTTGGACTCTCAGTTGGTGGTGTCGCAGTTGAACAACACTTATCGGGTACGAGATCCATTTTTATTACGATTTTTCTTGAGGGTATGTTTGTTACAAAGGTCATTTCAATTTTTAACTTTCATTCATATTCCTCGAGCTGGCAATTGGTTTGCTGACTCATTAGCTAATCAAGCATTAGATTGGAATATTAATCATTCCATACAATAAATTTTTAATCATCAAAAACATCATACATTTGATACATTTATCTCATCACATCAAATATCGTTGTATATATATCATCGGAGTGTTCAAAAACTTTACAAAATTTGGATCCATAATGTCGTACAAAACTTGGGCTTATGCCCCCATCATGTTCAGTCTCAAAGAAGAATATACAGTCATCTAATACATAATATCTGTCTACTCCTGAGGTCCTGCCCAGAAGTCGTGTTCCTATAGAACGTGACTGCGGTGGCAACTCGGCGGAATAATCTAACCCAGTCTCGAGGCACTCCCACCACCCGTCTCTGGATGGCTTCTAGCAGGTCCTCCACGGCAGCCATAGGGATTTGGCGGGTTAATCCCTCCAAGTTTCTCTACACGGCCTGGAGAGTCCTATCTGAATCCACAGTATCTGCTTCGCCCCTGTGGCGCTTGTGGCGCGGGAGACCCTCAGGAAGAACTGGTCCAACATCTGAAACATGATCATTTTTAATTGTCAGTCATTTATGAATCCAATCAAAAACATGTTTGTTTTTCATTTTTTCATACATATTTGAAAAAATCCAAAAAAATTATATAAGTCAAAATTTTTTGCAAACTTACCGACTGTACCCCATGCTGTGCCTGGTGGAAGAACTAGATCTGGATCTCCACGAAAGTCCATCCCGGCATAGGGATAGTCGTCCACTGCGATGATTTGTTCTCCCCACCAACGGAAGAACTCATCGTCCCATGTGGTCCGGGGTACTTCACTACCCCCCAATCTCTTCATCATGTCCACCCAACGGGCAATTCTTGGGTCCCGTGGGCTACTGATGGTAGAGATAACTCTGGGTCTCAATGCTGGTATCTTCTCAAAGAAGAATGTTGTCAAAATTGTACCATAGCCAAAGTGTTTGGTCTTTTCTTGGCGGATTGAGGTCAACTGTTGTTTCATGTTCAATAAAAGGGTTGTGCACCAATCATACACATGAGTCAAACATTCTACTGCTATGCTCATTTGCGTCCTGGACGCCTGATGTAGGGAGGCAGATCCTGCCACTCTGCCGATGGTGAAAAGGAGGATTTTCATGTGCAAATCCCTCACATCTTTAATTTCAATCTGAGTTCCAACCTTTTTGGAACCCCCTACGCAATATACGTGGACATAGTCTTCCACGGTTAACCCTCCCAGGGGCTTCCCGTGCAAGTCTACTGGTTCTCCCCTCCGGGAGAGCCCAGTAATGAAATATATGTCTTCCACTTCAATGCGTAGTGGCATCTGATCAATAATGAAGAAATCCTGATCTGGTTCCCAGTAATTTACAAGCATTTCTAGCAACTGCACATTGCTTTTCATATTTGGCATTTTGAAGAATTTGAACAATCCGCAATTCCGAAGGATATTTTGCGCTGCGCGATCTTGCATGACCTCTTGGTCTATTGCGCTATGCTCACGTTCCCTCCATGAGATTGTCATCCTGTCAAACTTCATCAAATCATGCATTAGCCACGCTTTTTAAGTTTCGGACCTGCGCATACGCGACTTTTTCTTTGCACAGTCGCATGTATACGCGAGTTGCCTGTAATGAACCCGCGTATGCGCAAGTATGCATTTTTTTAGCAAGGGTTTTAAAGCTAAAATTCACTTAATTTTAATTTCCAAATGGACAAAATGATTTGCAAGGATGATTTAGGAGCCTACCTGAAATTTCGGCGCGATTCGACGGTCGGTTGTTCCTGATTTGACGAAAGAAGTTTTTTGCTCCAGAGCACTTTTTCCAAATCAGCAATGCAATAATGAACCAAATATGAGGTAATTTGTCTATTTATGGCTAAAAAGTTGAAAATTTTCACAAAAATTCCTTATGCTTATTTTTTCGATCTATCTTAAGCTGCATAACCCGGATGCTTGGAAGTGCCCAGTTTGGTATGTTTTCAGGTACATTTTGATGAATTTGAGATTTTTCCCGTTTTTGATCCATGATTACCGACTCGTCACGGCAGGTATATGATCTTCACTGGCATATAGGTTAGGGAAATCACTTTCCGCTGCATCTTGCATACTAGCCTCCATACTGATCACTTGCCTTAGGGTCGATCCCATAAGGTCATGAGTATTACACCCATTTCACTCGCCGATTATTTAATCATGACTTGGTGGTAGAGCCTTCCTTTACATGGGCTTCCTAGTTAGTTCCTCGCTATCACTTGTTGCCCATGTTGCGTTTTATGTAGGCTCGGGAGTCCTCTTTAGTCCCGCCATGTCTTATGTGTTGAAGCTTCATTCTTCTTCTTCTTCACTATCATTTTTTCTGGCTTTTACCCTAGAGGCTCCCTGGTGTCGTTAAGTTGTATTACTGCATTGCATATTGGCTACTTGTTTATCCTGGCCTTTAGCCAGCTTTATTTGGACTCGATGTTTAAGCCAACTTTTGACCTTGACTTTATGTACAAGTGAACCATTGCATGCACTTAGCTATCATGACTTGACACCTTTTTACCCATGGATGGAACGTTCCTCCGAGTATCACTTACCAGTTTTTGCCACCTTGCATTGAGCATAGGATTGTTCCAATCCCAGGAACTAGAGCATCTAATTTCTTGATACTCGTTCTATCCATTGTACCATAGCATTCTTTTATTCTTTTTCAGGCTTATTATATGAAAAAGACAAAAAAATCAAATATAATAAAAAGAGCGGGAACGGGATGTATCTTCGTTATTTTGATGGCAGTACAGAGTCAGTTTGTCGCCCTTGAACAAAGCACATTTACTTATATATATCTCCTACATTTGGGATGGTTTTAGTTTTGACCTAGGTTCAGCCTTTACCATGTTTCACTTGTCAGTTCTCCCCCGGTTGGTTATCTCTTCCAATCATATGAAGAGTTTGTTCTGCCTCCTGCATAACAGACTTATACATTGTCACTTTTTACTGCCATGGTCATCACGAGTCGTGCTTTTGTTCAAGGGAAGTCTAACCTGAGTTGACATTCTGCGGTGTCTCTTGACTCATTATTCAGTCGGCCTTCCTGGTCTTGTCAGTATCATGTTCTATCACATCAGATGTTTTGGTCTTCTGCTCGTGCTGGTTTGAGAAGGTCCTCATTGACTTCTTGCCGGCGGGTTTGTCTCTTATCGACTACGACACATTGCTCTGAGAGCAAGCCTAGAGCCGCACCTTGGGCCTATTTCCATCATTGATAGGTGACCTCGTGCTCAGCATTTCATCATCATCATGGGTCTTTGACTGAGTGGTTTCCCCTGTGTTCGACGTCAGCACACATTATCACACTTGGGATTCGTGCAGTACCTGGATTTCCATTTGATCCATTCGTGGATTTTCGCCCTTGTACGCATTCATTATTGGTTGTTCGTAGTGGTTTTTCCGTGTACCAGCTTCATCTTGTGCATGTCTAAAAGTACTTGCTTGTCTACACTTACTTCGTCCGATTCTTCCAAATCTTGTGTCACAGTTACACTTGCTACTGGATCGATGTGGGATGCTTGTCGTCTTTCCTTCTAGCGGCATCTTTTCCTATCGACTCGTACCATTGCCTGGAATAAGGTTAGATTTTTGTCGGCACTTAGTTTGCAACATCGTTGCGTACTCTTCGCTATCTATGTGACCAATGGCTTCCGAAGTTTGGTAGTATTCTTCATGTTCGACTTCAACTCATTCATTCGGTAAGACTATATATTGCATTAAACACCTTTGAAACTCATTATCATTATCGGTGGTTTGTCTCGCGTTGGTTAACGGTATACATCATTGACCGGTAATCCAACGATTTCTCACATGGTCGACTTCAGCTCATTTATTCCCATTGTGTAGAATTGTGCCATAGTGATCGGTGAAGACCTCGGGTTGCATCAGCATTTTTCGGTTCACTTTTGACAGTCCATTCAGTTTCTGCCAGTGATTTCGTCCACCCTTATATGTTGCAGTTCAATACAGCAACATCCTATATGTTGGCTCCCGAGTTGCGTGATTGTACCGGTTGTTCCACCTCTTATGATTCGGTACTTGGAGATTCAGTTACTTATTTGATCAGACATCCAGTTGCACCATCCTTGATCAGCTTTTTATATTTGATACTTGGACATTGATTCAGACTTACACTTCCGGGCCATGCTCAGATGATTCATTGTGTACTTTCAGTTCAGCTATACTTGTATACATGTTGGATCTATTCATTACTTTCCATATGATGTATTTTTGACTGAGCATGGGTATGCCCGCCTCAGCATGAGTTGACTCTCTGGTTTCTTTCATTGGTTTTTGGCAGGCTGAAATCTGGTGAAGTCCTCTCTTGTCCTTGCGAAGTTCTTTCTATGTGCATAATACATTTCGGCCATCATGTACCCCTTCTGACCTCATATATTAGGGGGCATCTATTATAGCATCATTTCTCACCTTGACATGATTCATGATTGCTTTATGGCTTTTGGGCACCCATTCCTACAGACTTGGACAAATTCACTTAAAAACAGTGTAAAATCCCTCATACGCGACTATGCCCGTGTTTTTCCGCGTGTATACGCGAGTACATCTAGACTTTTCCGCGTATGCTATTAAAATGATTAAAAAATATATAATTATTCTCATTTTCTGTCAGTCGATGGTTATCTTCAGTAGTTCAACCACCCTCAAAGACGTGTCAATCAAGTTTCAATTGTTAGAACATTTAGTGAGCATAAACCTCATGTGTGCATGGCTTGGTGAGAGAGAACACACATACCGTTGGTATTCCCTATCCAAGTCTGAAATCCCGTGCCTCCTGCACTTTCCCAGTTCAGTTCAGGAAACCTTTGTTTCCTTGAGATGATCATCTTCCTATATGTCATCTCGTATGCACCAGTTTGGAAAGAGTCTTAGTGAGGCAAGGGCTGGACGGATCCGGACGACGGTCTGCTCGAAGGCCGTGGAAGGATCAGGTGATCTCTCCACTTGTTACTTTTGTACATGCTATTTATAATACAGAAGTACCATGCTGTTCCCGAAATATACGTGTTAGTGTATGCTTATATGTATGAGAATATTGTTATTTAAGCGTTCATTATGATTTACTTGATGTTTCATGTTGATTTCACTAACATTTAGAGTAGATATATGCTGTACAACCAGTTCTTCGTGCTTGTTTCTTCTTTTCTTTCAGGTTAAGAAGGGCGACTAAGTGTTTGAATTGCGGATTCATTTCTCTAACCGTAGGGACTCATTGTAACTTTCTCATTCTACTCTATTTAGTTTTTCTGAACATGCATGGTTGTGTGAGTCCTTCTTAAGTAGCATGCCCCTGCTCTGTGGAGGTTGTAACCCAACGAACCTCTAGGGTGATATTCCCCGAAACAATAAGGACATTGAATTTGTCTAACATCATCATATAACGCCTGCTAATTTGAAAAATTACAGGGCCAGGTTTGTGAAGCTAAAGTCTTTGAGGTACTGCATCATTGATAAAAATTTGTATTGGAAAGATACCAATGGTATTCTTTTGAATTGTTTGCTGGAAGAGGAGGCTAAAAATTTGATTGAGGAGTTTCACAAAGGAGATTGTGAAGGTCATCATTATTGGAAGGATACAAAAAATAATATTTTCAGAGCAGGGTATTATTGGCCTACTATGTTTAAAGATGTCTACAAAAAGATTGTTGCCTGCCATGAATGCCAATTTTTTTATGGTAAGAAGAAGCTTGTTCCTTTACCCTTGATGCCTATATATGTTGAGGCGCCATTTCAGCAGTGGGGGTTAGATTTTATTGGTGAGATTCATCCATCATCTTCAGGTCAGCATCACTGGATTCTGACAGCAACTGATTATTTCACCAAGTGGATTGAAGCAATCCCAACTGCGCAATAAAATGATTCAGTTATCATTTAATTTTTGGAAAATAATATATTGTCTAGGTTTGGCTGCCCTATGAAGATCATCACTCATAATGCACAGGCATTCAAATATATGAAGCTGATCAAATTTTTTCATCAATATCACATTACACTTGGGCATTCTACTACATATTATCCACAAGGTAATGGTCTTCTTGAATCTTATAACAAGAGAATTGTGACGATTATTAAGGTGTTGCAGGAAAATAAGAAGTCATGAAATTTGAAGCTGAAGTATGCTCTGTGGGCTGATAGATTGTGCATGAAAAGATCAATTGGAATTTCACCTTATGGGTTGGTATATGGAGTTGAAGCCATCTTTCCTACATCCTTGGGAGTGCCTGTCATGAAGATGCTGCAAGAATTGGAAGAGGATCCAAATGCAATTCAGAGGAGGATTAATAAGTTGATAGCTTTGTAGGAAAAAAGGGAGGAATTCTATAGCAGTGATCAACAATCTCAAAATAGAATCAAGAAGACATTTGACAGGAAGGTCAAGGAGGAAAATTTTCAAATCCAAGATGTAATTTTGAAATGGGAGGCTAGGATTGAAGAAAAGGGGAAACATGGTAAGTTTGATAATATTTGGAAAGGTCCATTCATAGTAGTTTCATTCCATGGAAGCAACACTTACATTCTACAGGAGATGGATGGACAACCTTGTGCTGGAGGGCCTATCAATGGTAGGTTTTTGAAGCACTATTCCTCTTAAGTTTTGTTGATCTTTCATTCCATGGATAGCACTGGAACTATAGGTTCTTTGGTGTACCATAGGGGCAAACCATCCCAAGTGGAGCCACTGTTATCACTCAAAAAAAAGAGAAACACCATTTGACATAGTACTAGAGGTTCATGTGTTAAAGTTATGGTCATAGAATTCATTTTTCATTACTTGGTTAAGGAAAATTTTAAATTTTTCTTATTATCTTATCCTAAGGTCAAAACTCACCCCCATTCAAGTATTTTCATGTCACATCAGTCATTATTTCCTGAAATTTTTCATTTCCCAATCTTACAACTCCGAATAGGTCATTTTATCCAAGAATCCCTACTTTTGTAGCGAATTACACATAAAAAATGCACTTTTCGCTATGAAACTACTAATAATTTCATAGAAAAACTACCCAGAAATACACTAAGAACTCTACAAAAGGAGGGATTCCTGTATGTCTTGTCAAAACAGGTGTCAGGTGTCAGTAAATGATTGAGAGGGATAGGGTAGATGTAGGAATTTACAGGGTAAGTTCCTTAAATCAAAAACCAAAGCTCACTGCTCACAAACAGATCACAAATCAGTGCAATAGTATTATCACGTGGTTAAAACCCTAGAAGAGGGAAACATTCCACGGCCTAAGCCAACACGGCCACTTCAGGAAATTTATTAATATAAAAATAAAAGTTACATATGTTTCTCTCATAAACGGTTACCAGAAAAATGACCCTCCATGCTCTTTAAATAAAGATCATGGACCAATCGGGTGTTAAGCCACAGATCAAGAGTCTTTAATAACGAGGAGAGAGAGAACCATCGAATCACTACAAATCATGACCGTCAGATTATAAGTTACAAATGTACATAGTAAAGAAACACACTTTACGTAACTCTACACTAGACTAAGTTATTCTTAACTATTTCCTATGTGTCAGAATATCCTAACATCTCCCCTTAAGAACAATTTGGGATAGGATTGAAGGATTTACAAAGGTGACACAAAAGGAGCCTATTTCCTATATGTCGAAATATCCTAACAACCCCCCTTAAAAACAAATTGGGATAGAATTGAAGGATTTACAAAGGTGAAACAATAGGAGAAGGAAGGAGGCATTAAATCCTATCCCCCCTTAATGATAACTTTCCTAAAATCCAAGCATGGATCGAAGTTTGGTAAACTTCACTTCTGTGAGAGCCTTTATAATGATATCGGCTACTTGATCATTGGTTGGACAATACTACACTTCAAGGACACGATCATGAATGAGCTTTCTGATGAAGTGTATGTGGATCTCAATGTGTTTCATACGCTGATTCTAAACTGGATCTTTACATAGTTGAATGACACTCTAATTATCACACCAAAGTGCAGTTGTATGCTGCTGATGAAGACCCAATTCAGACAGGATCTAGCGAAGCCACATGGATTCATTGCTAGCTTCAACTGCACCACGATACTCTGCTTCTGCTGAAGAAAGAGAGATATCACTTTCTTTCTTACAAGACCATGTAACAAGTCCTGAAACAAGAGTGAATACATATCATGCAGTATAATTTTGATCATCAGGGTCACCAGCCCAATCAAAATTAGTGAAACCAATCAACGATTGAGATGCTCCTGCACTATAATGAATCCTGAACTGAACTATACCTCGAATATATCGAAGTATTATTTAAGCTGCTTTCCAGTGACTTTCATGAGGTTGGTGCATAAACCGAGCAACAAGACCAATAGCAAAGGAAAGGTTAGGATGAGTATGGCTTAGATACAAAATTTTACCAACAAGTTGAAGGTATAAGGTACCATCAACTTCAGGGGTAGTACAAGTGACTGAAAGCTTGACTCGAGACTGAAAGGGAGAAGGGGCTGGCTGACAGTCTTTCATGTGTAAGTGGTGTAGAAGATCACAGGCATACTTGGAATAAGACAGGGTAATACCTTCTTCGGATTGCAAGAATTGAAGACCAAGGAAATAATGAAAGTGTCCTAAGTCTGTCATTTCAAACTTCTTTTTGAGGCTAGAATTCCCATGGTTTATATGGTTGGGATCACTACCAGTAAGGATAATATCATCAACATAAAGAACAAGGATGGTGAAGTACTTTCCACTTTCTTGGTGTAGACAGTGTTGTCAGAATGACACCTAAAAAAGCCATTATCTCATAGAAATCTATCCATTTTGGCATACCAAGCCCGAGGAGCTTGTTTGAGACCATAGAGATACTTCCTAAGGCAAAAAAAAAGGCTAGAGTCATTTTGGATAAAGCAAGGGGGTTGTTCCATGTAGATTTCTTCATGCAAATCTCCATGTAAGAAGGCGAATTTAACATCCATTTGATGGACTTCCCATTTAAAAGAGGCAGCAAGGGAAAGAACAAGGTGGATAGAATTCATTTTGCAATAGGAGAGAATGTTTCAGTATAGTCAATGCCTTCAACTTGTGAAAATCCTTTAGGGACAAGAAGAGATTTATGTCTATCCACTTTTCCATCTGGTCCAAACTTTGTTTTGTAAACCCATCGACATCTGACAAGCTTTCTTCCTTTTGGAAGAGGAACAAGATCCCAGGTATCGTTCGCCAATAAGGAATGATATTCTTCATTCATAGCTTCATCCCAATTTGGATGACCAGAGGCTTCTTCAAAGGTTTTGGGATCAGGTTTTTTTGGAACTTGAGCCAATAAGGAATAGTCTCTTTTTCGAACTGAGAACATGTACATCGTCAATCGACAAGGTCACTTGCAAGAGAACCTGCTGCATCTCGATTAGAGCATACCCATCTTGGAAGTTGTGGAGTAAAAGGAATAATTTCAAGAGGTGGAGGAGGATTTTCATCCTCGATGTCATCATCTGAACTAGAAGGAATGCTATTAAAAATAGAAGAGAGAGAGAGAGGTGGCACATATGCCGAATCAGGCTCGTAGGCCAAAGGTGGCACGCCCGCCGAACTAGGCTCGTAGGCCGATATTTTTTCATAAAATTTTACATCTCTTCTAATGATTATATTTTTTGATTTTTGTTGAAGAAGTATATATCCTTTGACATCTTCAAAATATCCAACAAATTTGCATTTTTCACTCTTAGGTTCTAAGGCTTTATGTTTCGCATTTGGAATATGGGCCCAAGCATCACTTCCAAAAACACAAAAGTGACTTATATCTGGTTTGATTGAGCTCCAAGCTTCTTCTGGAGCTATATTCTTTAAAACCTTAGTAGGAGTTCAATTTACTATTTAATTTTCACAGTTAATTTCTTCTACCTAAAAATTGAGACTAAGTCCTTTAGATTGAAGCATACAATTAGCCATTTCTTTTAAGGTGTGATTCTTCCTTTCAGCTACACCATTTCGTTGTGGAGTATATGGAACAATATGTTGCAATTGAATGCCATGCTCAGTCTATAAGTTTATAAGTTTGTTGTTAACATATTCTCCTCCATTGTGTGATATTAACTTGAGAATTAGATGCCCATATTGTTTCTCAACAAAGGCCTTAATGGCCAAGAACATGTTAAAAACTTCACTCTTGAGTTTTAAGAAGTATACCCAAGTGCATCTAGAAAAATCATCAATGAAAGTTAATAAGTACTTGCAACTAGAGAAAGAAACAACAGGAAGTGGACCACATAAATCACTGTGCACAAGCTGTAAAGGGGCTGAAGCGTGCCAAGAGGCACGTTTTTCAAAACTATCCCGATGATGTTTTCCGAGTACACATTCGGATCAAACGCCATTTTGGTAAGATACCATAGGAAGACCCGTCACCATATTTTCCTTACCTAGAGTTTGAAGAGAGCGATAGTTTAAGTGACCAAATTTCTCATGCAAAAGTTTGCTCACATCATCATTATGAGCAACAAAAACTGAGGGAAGACATGATGACCCAAAGTTTTCAAACTTATACAAACTTGTGGAATCATCAGCAATTCTAGTAGCTAAAATATGTCTAGGATCTTTGAGGTCCTTGATTACAACATCATGAGGTGAGAATTCTACTATTTCCCCTTCACCTGAATGAGTTATCTGATAAACAGATATAAGGTTGCATGACAAGGTAGGAACACATAGTACATCATTAAACTAACCATTATCTAGCTGAATGGTTCTAGATCCTACAAAACTAAGAGATCTATCATCACCAACATAAATATGTTTGGTGTTACAATCATTTAAAGAAGAAAACATGGCTTTATTTTTTTCTATGTGGTAAGAAGCTCCAAAATCAATGAGCCACTCATGAGAATGAGAAGAAGAAGATATATTTAATGCATAACGAGATCTTGATGCTTGATAACCACAAGAAAAAAGTTCCATTCTTGAATATGAAGGTGAAGAGTGCTCCAAATTGATGTTTTTCTTCTTCATTTTTGCTTCTAAGGCTTCCATCTTCTTAAAACATTTGCACTCTATATGGCCATCATGATTACAAGAGTTGCAATGTCTATCTGTATTATTCCCTTTGTTTTTATTTGCCTTATCATTTTGGTGAGTTACTTTTTCAGTTTGCGGCTGAAATTGCATAGGACCCTTGTTTGGTTTCGGACCATACTTTTTAGGATACTGCTTCTTGGGATTCTTTTGATATGATTGTTTTCAGGCTGCTAAGGCTTTCTTAGAAGCATTTCTAGAAGTGATAAGACCAAGGTGTAAGAGTTTTTCTTGTTCTCTTATCAAAGAATCGCAAAAGGCATCAAAAGAGGGGTTCTTGTAGGTGGTTCCTGAAGAAATGATGGCTTCTCTAGTGGAATGGAAGGTGGAAACAAATACATAGTATGCAGGTCCAAGCTTATCAAGAATGCAATATATGAGGCTACCATCTTCCTTTTTGACCTTACAACCTTCTAAAAGGAGTCTAAGGGTCTTGAATTTGGACAGAAAATCTTTAATAGAGGAGAAATTATTGGGGTCCAAAGTAAGAAACTCATTTTCAAGTTGTTGGGCCCTAATTGATTTTGAATGCCAAAGACAATATTTAGCTTTTCCAAGGCTTCATGAGGGGTGTCAATGTCAAGGATATGAAATCGAAGATCTTGAGTAATGGACATTCCTATCAACCCTCGTGCTTGATCTTGTTTATTTTCCCATTTAGAAACTTTATCATCATCAGAAGGTTTAGTTTCTTGTCTTGTGGCTATTTTATAAAGCCCTTTACTTCTAAGTATATCTACCATGTGAGGTAGCCATTGGAAATAATTGGTGTTGTTAAGAATAATTGGGCATTAACTTTCCATTTTTTTTTAAAAATTAAGCTGAAAAAAAGCTAAAAATAACTACTCCAATTGAAAGATCTCGAAAAAATAGGCTGATTAAAAAAAACGGCTCGAAAAATGGTTTTCGGATAAAGAATTTATGCCTTTTTGAAAACATTGAGTTGTAGATGCCGAATAGTTATGGGAACGGTTTGAAATTTGATGATGAAGTTCAACTTTTAAAAAAAATTCCCGCCCCTTTAACAATTTTTTTTTTACAAAAGAAGCTTGAGAAAGAGACTTGAACCCAAGACCTCTATTCTCATAAACTAACTTCTCACCAAGTGAGATAGTAAAAGGATTCTGTAATTGTTTGAAAGGAGGAAGGGTTTTTTTTAGTCTTCAGTGTGAGTTCTTTTTCCTGCACAAAAAACAAAAAAAACCGAGCAAAAAAAAACCAAAATGCAAGCCTTACAGCAGAATGTCATATTTTCGATTACCCTTACTGACAACTATCTATTTTTTCACTATTTCTGATTTCCCGAGATCACACAAAGACGCAGGGAAAGAGCATCCGTAACAAAAAAAATCCCTTCTTCCTGTTTCTGATTTGCTGAGATCGCACACAGCACAGAGCAAAGAGCATACATAGAGAAGAGATTATAGATCCATAAAATAAATAAAACCTAAAAACCTAAATAAACAGAGGGGACCGAAATAAGAAGAACTATTAACAAATATAACTACAAAACAGATACTTTATACCTCCATATCTAAACTGACATAACTTGGGAAATCGGAAACCTTTTCTCATGAAATGAAAGGTGTTCCTCATTGTAACAGATGCTCCAGACACAATAGAGTAGTTCTCCAGGCCCGAAAATATTTAGAAATAGTAGATATACAAAACGGAAGTCGCATGCAGTCAAACTGGCTTGGGATTTGGATCAACAATGGATGCAACCCTCAAAATAGCTTTGATACCATGTAGGAATTTACAAGGTCAGTTCCTTAGATCAAAAACCAAAGTTCACCACTCACAAACATATCACAAATTAGTACACCAGTATTATCACGTGGTTAAAACCCTCGAAGAGGGAAATTGTCCATGGCCTGAGCCAATGCGGCCACTTTAAGCAATTTATTAATATAAAAAGAAAAATTACATATGTTTCTCTCATAAATGGTTATTAGAAGAATGACCCTCCATGCTCTTTAAATAGAGATCATGGACCAATCGGGTGTTAAGCCACGGATCAAGTGTCGTTAATATCGAGGAGAGAGAGAACCATTGGATCACTACAAATTGTGACCGGCAAATTATAAGTTACAAATGTACATAGTAAAGAAACACACTTTACCTAACTCTACACTAGACTAAGTTATTCTTAACTATTTCTTATGTGTCAGAATATCCTAACAGTAGATGCCATTCGAGTCAAGGTTAAATCAAGGTAGAATGGTTATGGTTGAAGTCATTATTACCATTTTAAGCATGTATGAGTCATCATTATGCCATGAGTTGTCATCAAACTTTAAAATATTTCCCAATTGAGACATTTGTCATTCTCTACTCCTTCTTTACATGTTATTGAGCTCTGGAGAGCTATTTCATTGAGCCCAGTTGTGGCTAGTATTTTCAAAAAAATTCAGGTATCACTGATCAAGCGAGGTAGAGAAGACATAAACCTGATATGAGGAATACCAACAAAGGTGGCCACTATCTTAGATATGAGCCATCGGACATGAACCTGATAAATGAAGACCCAACAACTTCAAAAGTTTTCAGAAGAACAAGGCGTTTGCAGTTTTGCCAAAGATTGCAAGGATGCCATGTATAGGTTTCTAAATAGTTTGCCCTAAATTTCAATGGGACAGCTGCAAAAGTGGGAATGTTGAACCTCACTATAAATCCAGAGACCATTGCAATAGCAACAGGAATTCCAAGAGGAGAAGAAAAATGGTTCAAAGGTTTCAATTTCAACATGCAGGAATGCAAAGAATTTTTCACGCTAGAACATAGTGAGGTTGACCTTACAAATTCCATTCCAAAGAACTATATGAAAGATAATTTCTCAAAGCTACTTCTTATCATTCAGAAATACTTCACTTGTGAAGGGAGGTATCATAAGGTCTATTCTTACCACTTCAATCTTCTGCTTCATTTTTTTGGTAAGAAATCTCTTGATATGCCTTTTTATTTATACAGAAGTTTAGAAAAAATGGCAGATAAATTTCAAGCTAAATCGAAAGGAAGTAAAACCTCACTTTTTCATCATGGTTTAATAAAGTTGCTAGTTTTAGATGAGTTAAAAAGACGGGCAGAGACTGGTCTTCTTTTCTGTTTGTCAGTGGTTTTGAAGTGGATGCAATCACCCCTAAAAGAACTCCTAAACCTAGAGTTATAACATCACCTTCAGTGGTAGAACAAAGTGAACCAGTAGGGGCAGAGAAAAGTGAACCAGTAATCATGGAAACAGAGAAATTGCAGAAACTTGATACACCTGCTATTTCACCTGCAAAAAAAAATTCAACTATGAGAAAATTTAGAAGGCATTCTACATGCTATTGATATTGAAGAGATTCCCATAGTCCAAGTTGAGGATATAAATGAGGGAGGAAAGAAGCTCAAGAAAGCCAAATCAGCAAAGAAGTTAGAGTTTGAAGGTGAGGATGCAGGTTTTATGTTTTAGGCTAGGAAACCCATGACAAGAAATGCTAGAAAACTCTTGGAAAGTAGTAAAGAAGTTCAGAGGATCACTGACATTGTTCAGCCACCACCAAGTATCATTGACCTATCATCACCTGCAAAAGAAGATCCAGTCATCAAGCAAAAGAAAGTAAAGGAGAAAAATATTGAAAAAACAGAGTTTGAGGTCCTTGAGGAATAGTTGAAGTTAGAAAATCATGAAATATTAGTCATGAAGAAAGAGGCAAGGAAACATAATGTCCAAAAAGTGCAGTTTGAGAAAATGAAAGAGATTTGGGAAGAGTAGGTTGATAGTTTGTCAAATACCTTAGATGATACACAACAACTAATAAACTGGACTATGCCATTGAGGAAAGAGGTAAAGCATGTTAGAAGAATGAACCTACACTTGAAATATAGCAACAAAAAATTGAAGGACCAAGTTAAAGACCTCCAAGAGCAGTTAGAATTGATTCATGAGGAGCTAGAGAAGAAGGGTTTAAATATGATTGTAGTTGAGGAACCCATAGCTCAACTCATCATTAATGAAGAGGAAACATCTCAAGGCTCTTAATTTGAGTTTGTTTATGTCTTGAGAGGTTAATGGCATGTTAAAAACCAAGTTTATACAACTAGAAGGTACCTTTTTGAAACAAGGTCAAAATCTGGAAATTACACAATTTTCCACAGTTTCGTAGTGTTTCCTAGGCTTGAAGCCAGGAAAACACTATGAAAATTTCTATAACTACATTTTTTCCTTTAAAATCACTTTTTTTAGTTTTCAAGAGGGGATAATTTTTATGATGAAGTGTCATTTCATGATGGACACCATGCAAGATCAAAGAAGCAAAAATTTTGAGTGAAGAAGTCATTTTTTGGACGCTATGAAAGCACGCTACGAAACTGCCCTGTTTTCATAGCGAGCTGTCTTTGAAGGTTTCTGAGTAGTTTAAGAGCATCTTTGGATAGGTGGACACATCAAATAAGTCAAGGGACATTTCCAACAATCATCCATGACTTGAAGACCATGAAATGGAGACAAATCATCAGCTGAAGCATTTGTCGAATATAGGGTCCTTTTTTCCTAAAAAATGGGGTTTTTTTTCCATATGTTGAGGAGGATATTTAGGATGTCAAGTAGTGATGAGCTATGACATAGCCCATTCGAACATGTGAAGCATTAGTTGTCAGATATGTAACTGTTTTAAGAGATAAGGTATAAATAGGAGTTTGAGTCCTATTAGGAAAATGATTGTTTTAGAGTGTAGCTATCATTTTCTCATTAAAGCACATGTTTTCTTGTTATGAAAGATGTCATAGGAAGAGTTCAATGAATCTAGCCAAGAGGAAGATCACCTCTAATGTAAGAAGTTCTATTAAAGGGCAGATTATCGAAATTGTAAAGGGTTGGAGATTTTTTGCACTACTGCAGCTTTATGTAATTTGACTAATATCAGTTATACAGAGGAATTTTTCTTGACAGACCTGAGATTATAATGGAGTTTTTAATGCCTTCTGATCTATATTCTTATGTGTACTACTTGCAGTATATTTCATCTTTATTACTCAGAATTCATATGTTTATGCTCTGAATTCCTTTATTGATGAAATGATTGTGTTGCCTTATGTTCTATGAGTGATTTATCTTTGTTAAAAATGCTTACATGCCTCAGCTTCCATGTCAAGATACCTTACCACTGAACCTACTGATTTTTTGACTCCATAAGCCCAATGGTTGCAGACCTGTACTCTTTTCAACCTACATAAATCAAAATTAAGTTATTTTTCAAATAGAGTTAGCCATCTAGTTTCATCATTATCTAATATCACGAACTCATTTGAGAGAGCCCTCTCAGACTGAAGAGGCTAAGCTTCAGTCACAAGTTGGTTTGAAACAGTTACATAGAGTTGTCTGATTAGCAGCCAATCAAGTGCAATTTTGTGATAACAATGTGCCTGCTCTGGAGGTTACTGCTGATCAGATGGTGTGGTCTGCTCATGAACTGCCTGCTGATGATTCTTCGATGGTGCAACATGCTCAGTGGATGGTGTGGCTTGCTCAGATGGACCTACCTACTCAGTCAATGGCCGTGTCTGTTCAGGATTAGGTGTCTACTGAGATGGTGCAAACTGCTCATAATATTCTTGTTGATCAAGACTTGATGCTATTTGCTCATGATCTCTGGTGCGAGGTGAAGGAGGAGGAGGTGGAGTGCTAGAATGATGATCACTCCCCTCGTGATCATGATCATTAGATGAGTTTCTCTATCATGCATCTCCACGATGCCTATCCATCCTAGCTGCCAATACTCTGGAAGCTCCCACGATACAATGCATAAGGGTCATCATATCGTGGGGCATGTCTCTCCAAAGCTATGTGAGCCTACAATCATCCTGGATCTCTCTGATCATATCAAGGCAGACTCCCTCATCAACCAGGAGTCAACACAGTTAGTCATCCAACTCCATCCTGAATCGGGTGTCCACCCTACGTCGTACCCCTAAGGGTATTTGCACCCAAGGATCAGTTATATCACCCTGATCTGCTGCCTTTGCCATTTCCTCGTCAACAACTATACCTAGATCATCTGGTGGGGGTGGAATCATGTCCCCAACGAATGTCCCAATATCTACAAAATATATAGTACACAACAATAATTAGACAATTTCAATAAACAATTTAATAGAAAAAGTTAAAGAATGTGTTAGAATAAATTTTATTCTAATTAATTAATTAAGACAATAAAATGAAACTATATTAATTTAAAGAAAACACTAATATTACCTCTCACATCCAGTGTCTCATCCTGTGTGAAGAGGATGTTGGTACACCCTCACCAATCCAAACCAACGTACGGACACAACACCATCACGAACGATTGATCATCAACACTAGCTAGCAACTCCAGTGCATTAATAGGTATCCTGGCCGAAAAGTCAGACAGACCCCTCTTGGGCATCATTTGGTCCCACATCTGCATTCATACATGCAACATCAGCCTACGAGGTTGTCAAACAAAAGTAGGCCTCGTCTCCAGATTCCTCTCCAAAAATAAATAAAATAACTCTAAAGTGAAAGGGAAGGTAAACCTCCCACGTGCCTGAGAGCTTCATTTATTTAATGTTGTAGAAAATTGCGGCAAAAAAAATACAGACCATCTCACAAGTCGTGGTGCATGGAATAAAGAATCAACATAAAATAAAAGCGAGCAACTAATGCATTGCTCGTCACTAGTATAGTGTGCAATGGTCATCAGTAGTAGTGAGAGGCATCTCACCTCCTCTAGACCAAACCAAGAAATGCGTAACCGACCATCGGACACCTGAAAATATGCAGGAGAAACTATATCATCCCTAATGTATCTCTAGGAGTACACCAACTGACTCCCTACTACATAACCGATGGGGACATGTGGGAACTGGGGCAAATCCTGCCCTCTCCTAGATAGGTCAGTAATAAAATAGATGTCCTCCTCAGTGGGCTTGTACCACTGGCCAGGACTGACCCAGAAAGCCTATCGGTGGGCATCCCACGTGTAGATCAACTGTCCCAATAACCCACTGTGCCCCTTCAAGGATGTAGCCTCCTCGTATAACTTGAGGAGGCCGACCTCCCTTAGGAGAAATTGGGTGGCTGCCATAATAGGGCGAGGGTGCAAAAGTCTCTCCCTCTCTCGTGCCTCCCACGGCTGAATCACGTCATAACGGTCCTCCATATGCTCTTGTTATTCCCTTTACTCTCTTTATTGACGTCGTTGAATGATTCACATATTAAATAATATTTTTTTATTAAATGAGAAATATATATATATATATATATATATATATATATATTTATATTTATATTTATATTTATATTTATATAATTTTTATTAAAAAAAAACACTCAGTGCACCCAAAAAAAACAGTAATGCACTGTTACCAGTGCGTACTTATTTATCACTCACCGCACCCAGTGTGCATGAAAAATGTTCGCGCACCACCCAACCAAGAAATATTTTTGTGTGGTGCGTTGAACAAGCTAACTACCCTGAGGCAAATAATTTGGTCAATGCACTGCCCAACAACAGTACATGGTCAATGTTGCAGTCCTGTAAATGACCACACCGTTGACTATGTAATGTTGTCGTGCGGGCAATGCGTTGACCTAACTATCTGCACTGGGGCAGTTAGTTTGTTCAACACATAGCCCACCCGAAAAAATTACATATTCAACGATGCGGTCATTTACGATTAGTTTGGTCAATGCATCGCCCTCCCAAAAGTATTACATAGTCAATGGTGCGGTCCTGTAAACGACCGCACCAACGTATTATTTTGTAAATTTTATCAGTGCGTGCTTTCTTGATACCACACTAGATCTTGGTGTGGTTTCCGTTAACACCATTCGCGGTGTGGCCTGTAAATTTACAAGCATCATCGCGAACGGTGTGATCCGAATGGCTCGAATGCACCCCACAGATTTTTTTTTTTTTTAAAACGGATAATTTCAAGTTAATTTAAAGTTTTAATCCACTAAAAGGTTTAGTTATTGAGAAACAAGTAGATTACCTATACATTTGCGTATCGAGGAGGCATCTTTGCTGAGGAATTCAAAAAAAAAAATTCCCACCATTTTCGAAAATTCGAACTCCACAGAGTGCACAATGGATGACAACAATGCAGGCAATGGGAGCACCGATGGGAGGGTGCCTCACATAAGAAAAACTCACATCGGTGCTTGAGAGGTCTAGAGCACTGAACAAGTAAAAATGAGGTTTTTATGGCCAGTAATTTTTTTTAAATTAGCCCTTTTACGATGCACTCAATTTTGACATGCATCGGGTGGTTTTATCAATGGTGCACCGCACATCGTTATGGTGCGCTAGGTTACAGAGATGCATCAGGCGGGTTTGTACATAGAGCACCGATGCGCTAGAGTACTTAGATGCACCAGGCGGGTTTGTACGAAGATGAAGGTGTCTTGGGGTACCAATTTATAGTACGCACCGGTGCGTTTTTCATAAAACACACTGGTGCATTTTATGATGATAAATGCACCACAAAAAAACATCTGCAAAAACCTCCACCTTCCAACCTCCTCTAGTGACCCCCACTACAAAGTATGTCATAGATGCAAGGGTTGTCTAGCTGGAGAAACTGAATGGGGAGCCCCTCGAATGAATTTCCAATGGGAGTCAGCTAATATTGTATAAAGATAGTCACCCCAACTCCCAAAGATGATTTGTTTTTAGTGAAATAAAACAAAATGAAAGATTTGGTTTTATAACTTTCGTTGTGTTTGCAAGCAGAAGATGATATGGAGAGAATCCCAAAGATTTGGTGACCATGAGAAAGTACATGATAAATTTGACATAATATACTTGTGCCAAGAATCAAGAGCACCATTTAGTTAGATGAATAGGTATCCAAATGGAGCGTGTGGTATCGAAGATGAGCATAAAGGTGAAATATATTTGGAACTCAGTAACAATAGTGGGAACCAAAACAATGTTAAAGAAGGCATTGACAAAAGCATGTGCCTTCCACATGGATTAGACACCATGTAACTTTATTGAAAAAATAAGTTAAAGTTTCTAAATGAAATTTTTTTCCCAGATTGGTGACTCTCAAAGAAAGGATTCTAACATGACTTCTACTATGGCCAAGTCTACAAAATGGAGTTTTAACCTAGAAAACCATCCCATGTAATAATGGAGAAATTATTATGAAATTATTCCAAAATCACCAAAATTTATTGTAGGGGAAAGGCGTTTAAGGCATGTAAATAGATATTATTTCATCTCGTTCAACTTTCCTTTTGTTGTATTTGTAATTGTAGAAACGAAGGCTATCAGAAACCTAAGAGACTAGAGAATAGTAGACATTGTAGAAGGATATTAAGCTACTATTCCCCTAAACCATGGCTTCATCGCTAGTAGCTAAGAAGGTGAGGAAAAAGGGCACAGGTGATATGCCACCTCCACATCCATCTATAAAACCCAAGGCTCATCCACCTAAAGAGTCGAAATACAATATACTAACCACACCTATTCCACCTAGGGTTATATAAGAAGGAGGCATGGTGCAAGTGGTGGATAAATTGAAGTATAATGACCATGATGTACACGACTTGAATAAGTTCCCATAATTTACCGAAGACACATATATCAAAGGGATTGAGAAGCCAGACCAACTAGTTTTCGTTAAGGTTCAATAGTGGGTTGCGAGTTTGGAGAAGTCAAACATACTCAACTTTTTGGATATCTTGCACTTTGCCAGAATCTTAGAGGTCAACATCTGCATCAAATTGTAGTTAAGTTGTGTGCAATGTGGATTCTTGTGGCTAGATGAGCCAATTTATATTTAAACCCACCTAATTTATTATATTACATGTCTTCCCACTGATAGCAAAGATCTAGATCCCCTATTTGACAAGAAGAATGAGAAGGTAGTAGCATAGGAAGTTGCATAAAAATACTTGACTGTTCTTGGACAACGTGGAGTGACAATATCCACTATAGATAACGATGGTGTAAGGTTCTCCACACAGCTCATGGCTTGAAAATTATTAAGTGTAGGAAGGATCAATGTCCTACAGGTGTAGTCGCAACCAATAAAAATTGTGTCAAAGGTGTTCAAATGAAGTGGGTGATTTTCTTGCTTAACTAGTTCATGCAAGATTGTCTTGAAGCCAAGGACAAGAATGAAAAGATTCATTACTCCTAAATTTTGATTTTTATATCCCTCATGACTTGGTAGCTTCCAAAGGAAAATTATTTTCCACCACTATAGAATTCAGAGTTCGTTGCTATAAGTTTTGGGTCTCTTTGGCATACCGTGAACAAAAAAATATTGTAGGAAAACAATGTTACTCAAGAGAAAATAAAACTATAGGACTAGATGCAACAAGCGTTAGAGAAATTGTGCCTTTTGATTAAATAATCAAGGAATATCACTCTTGTGCCAAGTGAAACAGATTCAACTACTATGAAAGAGGTGACCAATGGACCTCCTACACTAGAGATTCAACTAGAGTAGTCACAACCATATTCTACCTCGATAAAATGTCGCATCTTGGTTGTCCCCCCCATCACAATGTAATCTGTGTACACTGATATTCAACACCAAGGCCATATGTATGCCTAATAATATTTGGTTATATCGTAATTAGCTATGAATTTTTTACATCTTTTACAACAGTCTTTTGCATATGAAGTTCAATTCATATCACATGAAACCTTAACAGCTTAGTTCAACTCATAAGCAAGAACAAGGCCCTACAAGTGGTACACATGTAACTGATAGAAGCACAATTTCACGACTAAGAGAGAGAGAGAAAAAACTAAGATGGGCAGTAGAGGAAGTATATACTAAACTATTGGCCGTCCTAATGGAAATAGACAATCTTATATAAGGAAAGTTGTCAAAAATTAAGGAGGTAATTCAAGGCCTGAAAGTGTAGGTGGAAGAATTTCAACTAAAAAAAAGGTCGCCACTCCACCAACATAGTTGCAAAGAAGAGAAAAGGAGAATGGAGCATCTACGTTGTTCAAAATTGTTTGAGGCTTTAAAATAGAATGAAATTGATTACGTGAGGAAAGCTTAGACATATGGAATAATTTGCAAGACAACACCAACTTAAATTATTTTATCAATCAAATTCATATTGTGCAAAAAAGGAGCGAAGTAATTCAGAGAATTCTAACCACTCTATCATTGCCCAAACTTCGACTAGATGTGGCCAAGGGTACAACTTTGAGTAAGAAATTAATCAATTAAGGGAAGGTCAATAGGAGTTGGCACTAAGACTGAATTAGCTACATGATGAAGCACTTTAGGTCACTGACAACATTATTAAGACGAAGAACACAACAAAGTATATAATTGAATGGAATTAGATCTTGTTCTTATCACCTATTCCTATCAAAGTATTGGAACAAATCGTTAGTCATGAGAAGGAAGAAAAACAACATGTAGCGACAACGAAATATAATTTTGAATAGTTTTTTTCAAATACTAAGTAGTAATCCCTTCACTTGGCATGCCAACAAAGAAAATTGGGCTAGGGGCGAGTCACAATTAGTGTTAGGGGATTGTTGGGGCCAAGGTGGAAAAAGGAGAAATTTTTGAGACTTTGGCTAAGTATAGAGAAACTGCATAGTAAGAAGGAAATAGGAAATAGCATACGCAACGTATATGTAGGAAAGCATACTAGACATATTTCTGACAGAACCCACATATGTGTGATGGGATTTGGGATGACCATGACATAACACAAAGATTCGGTGGCCAATATTTCACTCTCCAACTATGTGAGTTAGTTAGTTGTGGGTAGTTTTTGGTTGTGATTTGGCTAGTTATGATCAAGAAATCAATTACAGCTCGACACTTATCTGGAAAAATCATTAGGGCAAGCTAGTTATGTGAGATGGACTAAGATTTTCGGGATCACGACGTCGGAGAAGGAATTTATATATTTCCACTTATGGATGATTCCATTCTATTATTTTTTTGTTGATACTATTATGTTGTTAGGTTGTTATTCTATTGTTAGGTTGACGAGGGTTCTTTGTATATTTTTTCTCGCTTAATGTTGTTGTTGTTGTTTAATGCTTAATCCCTTTCAGACCTTTTTTAAACACTTATTCTACTAATTGTACTTGGTTTGGCTGGTTAATACAACATTGAAAATAATGGTTTTATTTCTCTCTTTTGGGTGTATCCTACCCCACTGAAATATGTGCTACTATTATTTTCCTTTAACATGAAGTATATGGAGGTTTTGTGCTAGTTTCTCATGGTCTTGTTGTAGATACATTTTGTACAAATGCTTTTGGTGAAATTTTTGGGTTGATAGTTTTGGTTGAAACATAATTTCAATAACTATGTCTGTGTATGAGAAAATCAATGTTCCTCCATTTTCTGTTTGAGTTAGTTTTACACGTATAATAAACTCTTGTTGAATAGTTATGTTGTTGGTTAAAAACATATTTTCACTTGTCGTATGTATTTCGTAGTTACTGGGAATGTTTCAACTCACATTGTAAAAATATTTGAATTTAAATCTATTTAATTTGGATAATTGTGACATATGGTGAATACCATATTTCAAGGTGGGTTATTGAAAACCATAGTAGTATCTATTTCCCCTTTTCCATTGCATAACCTCCAAAGATTCTTGTAAACCCATCAACATACCTTAGATGAGGCCGCACTTGCTCACAAGTGTTGAAAATGTTGGTGTTTGAGGGATATTTGTTGACATAAATCTTAACCATCGGTCACCCCCGCACACGAAAAATATTATAGCAAGATAACCTTGAAAAATATATTTATGCCCACTGAATTTTTAGGAATATTAATATGTTATCATGTATAAGGTCTCTTAAAGAAGATAGAAATACATCATGGTATTTATGTCTCTAGTTTTGTTATATTTAATAAAATTACTTAACTCGTTTTTTCATGGAAAAAAAGAGATGACCAATGATAGCAACATTGTTTTTTGTCAATTTGTTTGTGTTCTCCAAGCTTTACCCATGATTTGAGAAACTCCGACCGAGAGACATCTAAGCCTAAAAAGTCACCTGGGGATCGCACCCGGACTCGGCCACACTAGCCCTAAGCTGACTTGTTACACTGAAAAAATGTCACCTTGACATTCTGCTAACTGTATGAGCTCATTAACACTCATATATACCTCCTCTGCAAGTCTTACAACCTTTACTCCTCATGTCAAGCCCTGAAACAGGAGTAAAAACCCTAAAAATCTCTGAAGCCTTGGGTATGCAGGTAACATGAAGCCTACCTGCGTTCCTAGCTTGGGTATGCAGGTAATACACTGCTTACCTACGTTCTAGAATGAAGTTTTCCTTTGCAATTCCTGCGTACCCTCCTCAAAGTCAAAAAGGCGAGAAAGTAAAGTCAAAAAATTGATTTGAGGTCAATTCTAGAAGGTTCTAGATGAGAATTTTTGGGGATGAGTACGCTTTGATAAGGTGCATGTATCCCTCAACTTAAGGAAATAATCCCTTGATGTGAGGAGTCTATCCCTTTGAAGGAGGATTCTATCCCTTAAAAGGTGGAATCCTCATCTGCTCTATAAAAGGAGGCATTGGGTAGTCTCAAATGGTTAAGATTTTGTAAATTGAGTTGTTGGAGATTGAGAATTATAATTCAAGCTTTATGAGTGATTGAGTTGAAGTGCTGTTGAGATTTAGACTTCTTTCTGTTGAGCTTTTGAGAGGAAAGATCACATACCTCTTTGTGATCTTGGAGGAAGAGTGCAAGACTTATCAAAGTAGAGGAGACTCCTGCTTCGGACCCCGGGAAGGCCTTTCGAACATCAAGGCTAAGGTTGTAAGGTTCTTCTGTTATTCTAAGATTAATACAATCAAGTTTTGTTTTTCTCAATAAATTGTCGTTCGATTGTTTATTTCAATAAGTTGTCATTTGATCATTTATTTCATAGATTCCTTGATCAGTATGATAGGTATTTTTTATAATTATTTGTTATACAGGTGCTATTTAATATTTTCTTGTTTGTGATTGCAAGTCGACAAAATACGACACTTTCTTGCGACGGAAGAACTCTTGTTACGACGAAAGTATTATTGTTGCGACGGAAGGATTATTGTTGCGATGAAAGAACTCTTGTTGTGACGAAGGATTATTGATGCGACGGAAGCACTACGACCGCAAATAAGCATTTGGATCTAAGGTAGGATCAACACCTTTATAACATTTATTTGTAAAACGAATATATTTAGAGAAAGACAAACTTAGTTGTTCGTTTGTTGCTAGATTGTCTTCTGACACTAAGGAGATCGGTCTTGTCCGCAAGAACGATTTAGCTAGCCAACATGACTGGATTTTAGCATGCCTCCTCGCCTAACACAAACACAACCTCCATGAAGTTTAATTTTGTGTCACCTTACTAACGAAACTCATCCTCAAACAATTATGCTAGTAAAACTTAACAACCAATATAATAACATTACACAGAAGTAATTTTAACTTTTAAGTCTACATGGTAAGAAGCATCTTTTCGAAAAACTCCACTATCCTCACTTGCTCCAATCCCTTTTTTTAATATATATTTTCTGGTTTTTGTTCTATAAAAAATTATAGCTTTGGAATCTTTCTTTTGATACCATTGTTTCTTAGTTGTTACGTGTCCGATTATCTATTTCTTCAACTAAAATATTATAGGATTTATTGTTGCATAGATTTCTCAAATTGAAATTGTAGTTATTCTTTAGAATTAATTAAATAAATTGAACATCGTCTTTCTAAAGAAAGAAATTTTCTTCGCCTCTCCATGCTACGTTAAATTATAGGACAAGAATATTAATTCTAGAATTATACGATGAGATTGTAAATGAGTCCATAATGGACTTAAGACTATGTCTTCATTTTTTTTCCAAGCCATTATCTTGGATAGGGGAAGAACCAAAAGAATTATAACAGATAGTGATCTTTGATTCTAAAATTTAGTAGGTTGGCAAAGTGAATAGCCATAAGAGTTCATTTCCTCGATATTATTAGATATTCAGGTTAAAGAAGATATTATTATTATAGATTAGTTTTAATTCTAAAGTTAGAAGGATCAAATCTTTTGAGTTGCAATTTTTTTTTATAATACATAAATTAAAAAAAGTTGACCTCTAAAGATTACATCTATTTAAAGACTTGATAAATGAGATTAAGATGAATCCCTCTCCATATATATATGTAATTTTATTTTTCATTTTTTAAATGCATAAATATATTCAACCTCTTGAAAATACCTTAAATACATGGAATAAAATAACTTAAATATGCAATTCCAAGAATTATTATTATTATTATTATTATTATTATTATTATTATTATTAACAATCACTAAATGTTTTATATTGAAATAATTTGGTTAACATGCGCATTGAGATATTTTATTTATGGATTACATTGCACACATTATAACATTTTTCCTATTAATATATTTTTAAATACATTTCAATATTACTTAATTTTATATTAATAATTGAATTAATTTTATAAGAAGGAATTGAATATGTTTACTTTCCATTACGTTTTCTCTTTGTAGATTGAAATATTTTATTGTGCTTCATATATGCATATATATGTTTATGTTTTTTCTAAAATTGATATTAAAATTAATTAATTAACATAGATATTAAAATAGTTTATTTATGTATCCTAATAAAATATGAAAATATAAATAATATCAACTTTATTTGTTTCTCATTTTAATTACTTTAAAATTTTAAAAGTTGATGCAAAATTATCTTATTAGTCTCTATTACCAACTCGGGACTATAGCAATAGATTTTCCTGTGAACCACTAATAGTTTAACGTTGACCATGACAAGTATTAATGTTTAAATTTGTAAAGAATTGAAGTATTTTTTCTTTTAATTAAAAATAAAATTGTTACCATTCGATTAGTTTGTGTCTTATTTCAACTTTTTTGACATGTGTCCCATGTCACTCATATAATTTGGTTACCCTAATAATTCACAAATTTTATGGAATCACGATTGGTATCTTTTAATCAAAATAAAACTAAAACTAAAACTAAACTTATATTTAAGTAAATTATAATCATTTTTCTTCAATTTATTAATACAAAATCAAAGAAGAAAAAAACTTTTCCATTAAAATTAAACCTATATTTAAATAAATTATAATAAATTGTTTTCCATTTACTAACCAAAAAAATATTAATATATTTAAATATTTTTTATAATTCTTTCTCTAAACATTATAATATTGTATATTTTAAATGATAATTTGATATTTTTTTATACAATGACTTATTTTAATTTAGAGTTAGTATTCCAATTTAATAAAAAAATTAAAATATTTTGAATAATAACCTGGAATAACATATGAATTATATATATATATATATATATATATATATATATATATATAATCAAATTCAAATTTGAAATAAATTTAAATGTGTAATTTTTTTAATTTTTATTTCATATAAATTATTTAATTAATTTTAATTTTAATTTTAATTTTAAAATAGTATTATCTATCTATATATATATATATAATTTTATTTTTTAATATAATATTATAATATAACAACATTTTCCTTTTATAATAAAGGGCTAACCATTTAATATTATAACAACATTATTTAATGAAAATACAAATTTAATAGTATAACAAGTTTATATTAAATTTCTTCAAAATAAACAATTTCGATATAATAAAAGGCTAACAATTTAATATTATAACAACATTATTTAATGAAAGTACAAATTTAATAGCATAACAAGTTTATATTAAATTTCTTCACAATAAACAATTTCGATCAATTTCGAGATGGAATGGAATATAGTTGGGTGAATGGTGCACAAATGTTAAGTCTCTTCGTGGTTTAGTTAAGGAATAAGAAAATGTTATTAAACCAATTACATTCATTAAGAAAAAAACATTTAAAAGATTTTCTAGTGAATTTCGATCTTGTAACCTGATTAACAAATTAGCTTGCGAGATGGAATGAAATATAGTTGGGTGAATAGTGCACAAATGTTAAGTCTCTTGGTGCTTTAGTTAAGGAATAAGAAAATGTTATTAAACCATATACATTCATTAAGAAAAAAACATTTAAAAGATTTTATAGTGAATTTGTTTAGTGGTTTCTTCTCAAACGGCAAAGGACATTTATTGAACCTTTTGTTTTCTTTTAACCTCTTCTAATACTTTTTATTAATCTCTAGGCATGGCCGGGACTATAGTAATCAAAATGGATATATTGTATTAGTCTTGTAAATAAATCGATACACTTTAAAATTTATACCATATGCTTTGTTATATATTAGGTCCCGCCACATTTTTTTCAATCAATCAATTAAGTAATTTTTTTGTATTGACCAATCAGTACAATTATCATCTTATTTGGCCTCATACTTAAAATTTATATCATATGCTTTGTTATATATTAGGTCCCGCCACATTTTTTTCAATCAATCAATTAAGTAATTTTTTTGTATTGACCAATCAGTACAATTATCATCTTATTTGGCCTCATACCGAGGCAAGTATGAGGCTAAACTTACGATAAGTAAGAGAAAACAATGAATTTTTTGAAATTTTCACTTTCACATGAACTAATGTTAACATTAGTTCTAAATATTAAATGTTATGATAAAATGTTTGAAACTATCAAACCCTTAGATCAAAAAATTAAAAATCCACTGCTTACGCCTGCCACGGGTTTTGTTGTCCCATACGGTGTAACAATTGTCATTATGCTTGCCATCACGCTATCATTGTGCTTTCTTCCCTGGACGAATTGTCAAAAGACCTTCCTTGGCCATATGGTCCTCAAAGGCCTGGAACTTAATATTTGTGTGATGGCAGGTAAACCAGCAGCAAGGAAAGAAGGGCTTACACGGGCAGGGCAGCTCTCATGGAGGCTACACTGTTATACAAAGCCACAAAAGAGTTTCAGCTCAGAAGATGAATTGTTTGAGTCCTCTAGTGATGAGGACGGGGAACACAAACTGCTGACACCAAAGAAGGCAACTTCTGCAAAGCTGGTAATCTCATTATTTTTCTGTCTTTAGTACTCCACACTTTTGATAATGCTTGGAAGCTCTTGAGTTTAGGACAGTTATTCAACTTTTTGTCTTCTTTTTAACCTCTTCTAATACTTTCTATTTCATATGTTCTTGTGATACTCCTTGAAAGCTCTTGAGTTTAGGATAGTGCAAATATACTCCTTTAAAGTTCTTGAGTTTAGGATAGTGCAAATAAATGCAGTCTATTACATTTGATTGTTTATTCTTATCTCTTGTTGATTGCAATAGAAAAATATTTTCTCCATCTATAAAGATACTCTATTGTGGGGAGTAGTTTACAGTTTGCATTTGATTTATTTTCTTATTATTAGACATGTTTATTATGGCAGACTTATGTTTATCTTTAATTTAGAATTTGGATAATATTGTGAAGGAAATATGGGTTTTGTTGTTAAAAAGTCTATCACCAACTGAGGACTAATAGTTTGCAGTTTGCACTTGATTTATTTTCCTATTATTACACATGTTCATTATGATGACCTAGGTTTATCTTTAATTTAGAATTTGGAGAATATTATTTAGAATTTGGAGAATAATGTGAAGGAAATATGGGTTTTGTTGTTAAAAAATCGTTCTCCAACTGAGGATGAATATTTTGCAGTTTTCACTTGATTTATTTTATTATTATTAGACATGTTCATTATGACGATTTATGTTTATCTTTAATTTATAATTTGGAGAATATATTTTGGAGTTTGCACTTGATTTATTTTCCTATTGTTAGACATGTTCATTATGACGATTTATTTTTATCTTGAATTTAGAATTTGGAGAATATTGTGAAGGAAATCTGGGTTTTGTTGTTAAAAATTTGATTACTAACTGAGGACAAGAAGGACACCAACTCAAAGAAATACATCATATTTTTAGTGGAGACATTGCCCCATCTTTTCTTCTCATCCAGTTTCTGAATTCCTCACAAGGTATTAACATTACAATACAAACTCTTATAAATTGATATATTTATAAAATAAATATATTATTATTGTAATATATGAAAAACATTTTCATTAAGATTTAGTTAAGGTGGACCTAGTTATAACTACCAAAAATAATTAGATTGTAAATTACCTAAAATTCTTGGTCTTTACGGTGAGATGGTTTAAAATACTAAATTCTTCTTGGGCAATATCAAGAATTAGTTACAATCTACTTTTAATGCTCATAAAATTGAATATAAGGAAGGTGTGAGAAAAGGGGAACGAAAACCATATATGGAAGAGGAAAATTGCAAATGAATTTGCAATACACTGAGAGCGAAAGACTATGAAAACAAAGGAAAGATTCTTCAAACAAAATATAAGTGTTTTTTGCATTGAATTCTTAAAAAATGAATGTAAGGAAGGTGTGAGAAAAGGGGAATGAAAACCATATATGGAGGAGAAAAATTGCAAATGAATTTGCAAAGACACTGAAAGAAAAGAATTGGATATGGAGCGAAAGACTATGAAAACAAAGGAAAGATTCTTCAAACAAAAGATAAGTGTTTTGTGCATTGAATTCTTAAAAGATTGCATGTAGTAAATTAATCGTGTGAAATTGCATGATTTATTCAACTAGAAGTTAAGTCAATCTGGTTGTTGCATTAAAATATTTTTCCCATGTCTTTTTTTATGCATAAATATGGTTTAGAAAGCAAAAAACCTTGCAAATAGAAATATAGAGAACTGCATTTGTTCATGAAAAGGATTAAATGAGAACCATGTGCATAAAAGGACAAGTAGCAAAGCTTCTTGAAAAGAATGTGTGATTTTTCTTTTAATAATTTTTTTTGAAAAATGAATATATGCCTAAAGCACAAAGTTAATAATCATTTTGTCAATTTATCTTGATAAAGAAACACTTATTTGCATGAAAAGAAAAATTATTGTGTTATATTTTCTCAGAAAGGAAATATACACTTGCATGTACAGAAGGAACAACTTTGGATTTATAAATTTGGATTTATATTTCTTCGAAACGTTCATACAAAAATATTAAAGAAATACTAATATTTTTCATGAAAGGAATGTATGTTAACTTTTCTTATGAAAAGAGAGAAAGTAAGTTATTTCATTAAAGAAAAGATTGTTAGGAAATTATGAGAGAAAATCATATTATTAATTTTCCTTGGAGATATTAGCATGAATCCTATAGACTCTTAATGGGAACATGTGCACAATAATCATATCCATTATATTGGAATTCTTGAAAATAAAATATTAAAGTGAAATGTCTTTGTGCCATACATTATCATATTCTTGGAAAAGATAAAAGTTAATTAGATTAATTTTGTTGGAAGGGTTTTCATGAATCTGTATGCATATATTACCCATATTGTTTATTTAAAGACTGCAAGGTTTAAGTGTAAAAATACTTGCATAGGATTTTTGTGCATGAATTGATGAAAAATAAAGTTTTTTGTCTTAAAAGATGCATATGAACCTTGTTTGTACAATAACAAGAATGCATGCTTGTTTCTTGAAAAGTTTGTGTGCATTGAAGTAAGTGTCATTGTGTTAGAAAAAAAGCACATGTTGGATGCACAAAAGAGAATTCATTGTGATAAAGAAAATATGTTTGTGTGTGTAGATAAAGAAATTTATCATGTTAATTTTCTTGAAAGGAATAACCTCGTAAAAAATTTCATTTCTTGATTTAGGTGCAAAAAGGGTTAAGTGAACCTTGTTTTTGTTGCATTGGTTTTATTCATAAAAGATGGTTATCTATGGTAATAGGCTTGAAGAGGGAAGCATGGGAAACTTGCATGTAGAAAGATAGAAATTGTGTTAATCTCTTGATATAGGTGAAAAAAAAGTTAAGTGAACCTTGTTATTGTTGCATGGGTTTTATTCATAAAATATGGTTATATATGGTAATAAGCTTGATGAGGGAAGTATGAGAAACTTGCATGCAGAAAGATAGAAAAACGGGGTTATATTAACTTTCTTTTGAAAAATAAGTATGTATTTGTTACATGAAAATAATAGTTAATGATGGTATAATTCTAGAGAAGAGAATATGTGTTGCATACATTAAAAAAGAGCCATTATGATTATGATAAAATATTGAATGCACAAAGAAGAGCCATTTCATTATAGAAATATGTTCTTTGCATGAATATAAGAACTATTGAGCTGTATTTCTTTAGAAAAAATATATGTGATTACTTTTATGCTATCATAACTATTATGTTAGTTTCTTTTGGAATAATATCATGTATATGCATGCAAGATTTTTATTAGCATTAGTTGGAAATAATATGCATTTGTATGTGGGAAATGATAGCATGTTGTGTTAAGCTACATTGGAAAATATTCGTTGGGAAAGAAGATTAATTACATGCACAAAAACCATAGTAAAGTGTTGGTTTCCTTGGAATATATATGGGTAATGTTGGTATAATATTTGGAAAACAAGACATGTATTTGTATGATTTATCGCATTAGTTCTATGGAAAATAAAACATGTTTTTGCATGCCCTCTTATGCTATAATTCCTCGAAAAGGAAACACATGTTTGCATGCTCTACTGTGTTAAAGCATTATTTTGGGAAGATTATTTTGGAAACTATAAGCATTCAATGCCTACATAGGATCAACATTCATTGTGTTAGCTTTCTTTACGTATTTGGTAATAGTTGAAGGGTCAGTTATTTTGATAAAGTTTATGTAATTCGAATGCGATTTGTCTTCCAAGAATGTGTAATTATGCGAGGGAAATATTAGTTAATGTGTTATTTATTTTATAAACTTATGGATTGGTTGATTAATACTTTATGTAATCATGATATCAGGTTGATGACAAAAATGGTAGGAAAGGATGGGAAATTCATGAATGTACATGAATAGATGGTAAATCATCGCTAGTATAGACTTATGGATTGGTTGATTTATACTTTATGTAATCATGATATCAACTTATGTTGACGAAAATAATGGCAGGAAAGGATGGTGACTTGTGCAAGCATAAAATTTTGTCTAACATGGTGACAGGTATAGAATTAATGGTCCATGCAGATAAGTATGAGTTGTAGGATGGCCCACTAAAGGAAAAAAAAGACCACAAATGATCTAAGGCTCAGTATTTAGCTCAAAATTGGAAGTGCTCAGAAATGCTTCAATCTAAACCCTTGGATAGAGCTCGTCTCCTGGATTCCAACACAACTTGTTTCATCAAATTCTAAGTTCGTATGAGGGAATTATGGCCTGTTGTTAGTCTTCCCAAACATGAAAAAAATGAGCAGAACAAGTACAGGGATTATGTGGTAGTCCAGTCAGCTTCATAGGAAATATTCGCAAGAATAAACCAATGATACTATGCCAAGTGGCACAATCGGATTCGCCAATCTTGACTAGGAAGGGAAATTTATTTATCCCAAGTCTAAGGGTTAGTTTTTTTATTATTATTGGTGTAATGTTATTTTTATGGTGCAGTTATGGGCCAATGGGGAAGGGCCACGTGGCATGCCACATACCCCCCCATGGCATGGCATGTTGGCATGTATTTACAAGTTTGGAACACTATAGTGGACATTGGCGCGCGCGCACACACACACACACACACAGATATATATAACCTAAGTTTGAACCTATGATATGGTGGGACATGTTTATTACAACACATATATTATAACATAAGGTTTTAGCTGTACACTGTGGTGGATTCAACTGTGGAGGAGTTCTAACCATATATGGCAGACATGTCACAAATGGTGGAATGGCTAACTTGGTGGAGTGTTAATAGCAAATTGGTGATAGTCATCAGTAATTTTTGCATTGTTGATGACTAAATGATTATCCCAAGATTTCTAGAAACAAATTTCATAGACATTGTGAGTTCTAGAAATCTCACTGCCTTCATTATTCTTAAGATAATTTTTCACTATTTCATCACATCATCTTATCTAGCTTTGCCTACCAATCTCAGAATACCCATTAAGAGCCCATGTCACCCATTTTATCTATATCTTGTCACCTTTTACTCAAATCCCCTAGTTTTGTTTCACCTAAAAACCCCACTTCTACCTAAGCTCACCAATCAATCATGCTTGTTGTATCCCCCAAACTACTCCTAAACACTGATAGTCTCAAACTATCTCTGTAGACTCTTTGATAAATCAAGTACATTGGTCTTTGGGTTTTCAATGCATTAGCCTAATCATGAACTATATCTCACACTTGATAAATCCCAAGTTCTAGGTTTCAGTCCAAAAGCCAAATCCTGAAAGCCTCCACCAGGCCACCTAGATTTTCACAAAGTCATAGGGTGAATTTGGTGCCCTACAAACTCTATTTTTCCTCTACAAAGAAATTTCATTCAAAGAAGGAAATTTCGACTAGTGATCTTGTCTTAAACTTATCAAAAGATCATTCAAAAAGGTATTTGGCCTGAAGCACAAGTTTTGTAGGGGGACAAATGCCCCTTGCTTACATTTCTGCAAAAAATTCAAAAGTCTATCAACCTAGCAAGAGTTAATGTAATGAGAGGCACCATCATAATAAAACCACTCACAAACAAGAAGAAAACAACAAGGTATGGGTTTGATGGAAATTAGAGTTTATGAATGTTTTGATCAAGAAATAAAGCAATACCAGGGTTACAAAGGATCAAAGGACACTTCAACCCTTTCAAATAATTATTGAAGATTTTTAGATATAAGTAATGAGCTTGATAAGTTTTTCTTTGAGAAATTAGAAGACAACGTTGTTTTCCTTTTCCAAAGCATCCCTAAAGACCCAGAAGTTTGGGAAAATGGACAAAGATGGTCAAATAGTGACAAAGAAACCTCCTTCATCACAAGCAGATGGTTTCAAAGGGTTTGCAACTACCTTCTAGGGTTCGGCAAACAAGCACTAGCTCCACTTCATCAAAGGTAAAAACAGAGGTTTTAAGGAAGATCAAGAAGGGCATACATGAAAATAAATGCTCCACTACACCAAAGGTAGAAAAGTGATGAAGAATATCAGTCAAAGGGAGAAATGGAAAATGTGATAAGTTTGTTGTATATAGGTGTTAAAGTCATAAAATTGGTTCATTTTCCAAATATAGGTGAAAGGAATAGTCTTGGATTCTTCAGGAAGGCTATCAATTTGAAAAGGACCTCAAGAGGCCTCCAGTAGTGGAAAAAGACAAATTTTCTGTCGAAATTCCACCTACAAAACCAAAAGAAGTCAAAAGACACAGTGAAAAAAAGTGAGGAGAAATGAACCTGATAAAGTGGGTTTTGACATTAAATCATCTTTTCAAAAAAATATAAAGTCTTTTCTCCCTCTTTTTCACTTCATTTTCATCATAGAAAAGAAGGAAAGAACCGTTGAAGGAAATTTTGAGGGTTTTTGTGCAAATTGGTGACAATTTACAGGCACTACGCACTGAGGCCGACGCTACGCAACTGGGCCTCGGTGCTATGCACAGGCGAGGTGGACATAGTGTTATTTAACACTGTGCTGTGCACCTAGAGCCCGGTGCTACGCACATGCAAAGGAAAAGGCCCGAACTGCCTATCAGCCACCTGGCACTACGCTTTGACGGGCCCGACTAGCCCATCTCCGGACCAAGTTGACCCAGGCGCTACGCACAGGAAAAGTGTGTCCCAATTTACTAAAAAGGGTAAAAAAATTTGAGTTTTCACCTCGAAACCTCTTGCAGTCAAAGAAACAAGTTTGGTGGCTCTTTTTCTTGCCTTCCAAGCATTCATTTTCCTAAGCAAAAAAGACATTTAAGGGCCTAATGTGACAAAACCCTAGGCTGTAGAAAAATAAATTTTTTGATCTCTTGGGCTAGGGTTTGCAAATAAAAGAGTTGTTATATATGTAAGAGAAGTCTGAGTGACAGCAAAAAAACCTCCAAAAAATTGAGCACACTCTTTGAAAGCTTCATTTTAACCCTCATCTGCAAAATTTTCCCTTACATCACTCATTTTCATCCTTTGACCTAAAGGCTCTCAAAAAAAGTTTAAAAACCCTTCTATGCTAACACCAGTCACCGTGTCTAAAGGAGAAATTCATACCAGCAGTGATGGAAGCCGAATACCTACCAAGCCTAAACACAAGGGAGGAAGGGCTAATAGGTTTGAACCCTTGGACACTACCCAAATTACTTCCTCTCCCATGATCCTTTCATCCTTTCAGGATGTTGGGTGTTACCAATTTTGTGATAAAGTTAAACAAGTCCAGAGCCACTCATATTTAACTAGATTGTTCATCCTTAGCTTGCAAAATCACCAAGTCAACCTAGCTGGAGTGGAATTTGAACTCTCATCTGAATCCATTTCTAAAGCCACAGGTATTCCAGACATTGGTGAGATATGGTTTAAACAAAAGAAGTTGGACTTGAGCTACTATGAGCCCTACCTAAAACCTAGCTGTCAACAAGGCTGCAAGGTTGTTTTCCCCTTCTCCCACCTGCTAGAGAGGTATGCCCTACTAATGAGGCAAATTATCAGGTACTTCACCTGTGAGGGGAGATACTCCAGGGTTTATTCATATCATATAAGGTTACTAATGCACTTCACCAAAGTAAAAATGATGAACCTACCATACTACCTCTTCTGGAGCATTAACAAGATGGCCTAAGTTGTCAAGAATAGAAGCTATGACCACCAAATGCAGAGCCTTTTCCACCACTCCTTGATCAAAATGATTGTCTTACACCAGCTGGAGCAGAAAGGAATCCCTTGCGAAGTCTTCATCTCACATGATGTGTTTACAAATCCCCAATCCTTCATTCTACAGAATTTACCTTCCACTTCACAACCACCTACCTCCACTCCTCCATCATCTCTACATGTGCCTTCTCCACAAATAAATTCACCTCCTATCTCTTCTCCTAATGTATCAAGTGAAAAATCTGACAGTAGCTCCAATAAGGAGCAAATAGATGACAATGATGAAGAAGAGGATAGCGAGGTAGAAACTGAGGTAGATGAAGAAGAGAATAGTGAGGTAGAAATAGAGGTAGATGAAGAGAACCAAGAAGAATACAACAGTACTAAAGGGAATAATTATGGCAGTGACCATGAAGAACAAAAAAACAACAGTGAGGAAGAGGCAGAAACTATTGAGGAAGACCAAGAGGGTGATGATAGCATGGAAGAAAGTGAAGAGAATAAAGCAGAAAACAATGATACAAATACAGAGCTTAATCTAGAAGATGATGAGGAAGGTAAAGAAAATAGTGGGGTAGAAACAAAGCTTAATGATGAAGACAATGATGATGACATAAAGGAAGAGGATGAACATGGAAGCCCGGAAAAGAAAGACAATGATGAAGAGGGGAAAAATAGTGACAGTGATGACACTCATGAAACAAATTCAAATGCAAAAGAGAGTGTTGATGATGAGCAAGATGATAGTCAGCAGGAAAGTGCAAAAGACAACCCAGAGAAAGATTATTCTGAGCATGATAGTGAGCCCAATCACAGTGACAAAGGTGCTGAAATAAATGAAGAAAATGAAGATGAAGACACAGGGGAAGAGAGTGAAGAAACTGAAGACCAAGAGAAAACAAATAATGAGGGTGAAACAGAGTTTGAGGGTGAAGACATTGACCAAGACAGTGATACAAATGAGACAGTCAATGACAACTGTCATGACTGTCATGACAGCAATCTGCCTCTAAATGACCAAAGAACTCAAAGTGACCATGCTGAAATTAACAAAGAAGAAGACCTTGGTGAAGGATAGAGCCAAAAGGAGGCAAGTGAGGAGGATAGTGGTCAGTTTGAGAGCCAAGAAAATAGTGAAGAAGGCAAGGATGATGATGAGGTTAAAAGCCAAGAAATCTGTAACCCAATTGAGCATCAAGTGACTCATGAAAGCCATGAAAAAGATAAGAAGGTTGGTGACACCTCCAAAGATAAGAACACCCTCATCAATCCCCTCACATGCACCTACTGTAGAGGCAAAAGAGATGTGTTTGCTGCCTCAAAAAGGCAAAGGGCCATCTTCCCTCCAAAAATCAAGCATAAAGACAAAGGCAAGGAAAAAATAGACAAATTTGGGCAGCAGGTGAAGGTAAGAAGAAGTAAAAGAATCAAAAGGACTTCTCAAGACCCTCAGTTCATTGATCTAGATAGTGACAATGAGGACCAGGAGATGAACACTAAATTGCTTCTCTTGGAGAAATATGCACAACTTCAGGAATGGGAAAGGGAATTTGATATGGCTCAAAGGGTCATCCACTATTACAAATAGGAACACAAGCATTTCAAGGAGGTGAAGAGGGGCCTTGCCCTACAAAAGAAAATGGTCAAGCATTATGTAAGGAAAAGCATGTCTGCTAGTGCCAAGCTAAAGAAGGCCCTCATTGAGCTAGAAGACCTAAAAAGAGCCAAATTGCATGACATCCTTGGAATCTTGGCTGAGGCTTCTCAACAGGTGTCCAAAACCTCTTGAGGGATCTCTCCGCAAATTTTGAGGCAAATTGGACAACTTTTTGTTTTTTCCAAATTTTGACCCCTAGGAGCGCAGCACCCTAGGTGCTACGCATAAAATTGGTGCACATTCAGCTCTCAAAGTTTGAATTTTTTGATTTTTCACATAACCAATAGTATTCTCACCAATTTTCAGATCATTTGGAGCATTTTTACCCCCTCAAAAGGTCAAAAAACATCAAGAAATTGACCTTTCTGCCTCATTTTCAAACCAAGTGCTGCGCACAGAGTATTGTTTGGATATTTTATTTTTGGAAAGGTAAATGGAATCCACTCAAAAAAAATAAAATATTTTTGGAAAGTAGACTCATCAGGCTTTCCAACGAGCCATCACGGAGCCAAATCCAGTGTCGGGAAGGCCTCCAAAACACTGTTATAAAAAGGCCTATTTTTGCGTTGCGCACCTGGCATAATTTCACTGTTTGACACAGTGCGCTACGCTCCTATAGATCACTGGGAAGAATGTGTGTTTGGAAAGTTTTCACATGCTTTTTAGGTCCTAAAAGTAAATATAATTTCTATTTTGGGCCAGAAAATATATTTTGTTAGATATTTTGTGCCTTGGGCCTTGCAAGGCCTCAAGGGCAACTTAGGATATTTCTTGTTGACCAATAGGCTTATAAATGTTCTAGTTGGCTCTCTTATTCCTTGCTTGTTATATAAGGCATGAGGATTCATTGTAAATAGGGGGAATTGATGTGTTTAAGAGCAATACATGGTTTTATGATTTTGGAGAAGAAATTGGTTTTGTGAAGTGGATGAATGGCATGTTTGGCTTGATGATGGAGAAGCTTGTTTGCAAGATTCCATAGCTTGGTGAATGGTGATGTTTTCTTAACTTTTTAATGTTTTCTTGTCCTCATTTTGTTTCATTATTCTTGGTTGCTATAGATCAGAAAAGTATAGGTTGAGACATGCTCGTGGAAGCACCTCAAACCTCTTGTTTGTGATAGCTTTGATGTTTTCCTCTTTTGGCCACCTTAAGGAATTCTTGACTGCTCCTTAGGTCCACCAAAACTTGTTTTTTGTTTCATAAATGGTTATTATGCTAGCTTAAAAGTATGATTCATGGTATGCCCTTCTTATTTGAAGTTTTCAAAACCCTATCTTGAAGCTTTTTCTATGGAATATTGATTGATTAGGTTAAGTCAAAGAGGTCTCGTTCGATCTTTCCCTTTGCCCATGCTTAACAACTTGTTTCAGAGTTCCCAATAGCTTTATATATGTTGTTTAGAATTTCCCTCTCCATACATTGAGTTTTTTTTTATCTTATGTGTTTTCCCAAAAAGCTGAAGGTGAATTTCTAAAGTTAGGAGTTCTAATGCTTCTATGTTTCACTAGAATGTTCATCTTACATGTTTATTAGTTTGAGTATTATTCATAGAGATTAATGGTTTGCCCTACCTCATGAGTTGTGCTTCAGACTATATATGTTTAAGACCTCTTAGTTTTTCCCAAACTTAATGTTCATTACACCTCATACAACACCTAAAGGATCCATTAACCTTGCTAAATTGGCCCTGTAATACACTGTTTCATCATTTAGACACCCTTGAATTCATTTGACTCCATAGCCCCATTGATTTGATAACCTCTCACTCCACCTTTCCTACTTGATCATCTTACCCCAACCCAAAACAAACAAACAAACCTGCACTTAACAACTAGTCTAAAATCAATCACCCAAAGTGAACAAGTTCACATCCTTCGCATAATAGAGAGAGCCTTCTCTAAGTCCAGGAAGGCTAGGTCCTAGGACTCCAAAGACTGTTTTGATGTTACCCTGTCATTTGGTTTACCAATCTGCCAAATCACGAGACACTAACAGTTGGAACAAAAACTTATGGCAGGGGTCAGGGTTGAACCCCAGACCTACTGCCCGCCAGCATATAGACTTACCAGCTCTCCTGTCACCATGGGTCTTACCCATACAGTTCTCTACCAATGCTTGAATTTCAATGCGTCAGTGAATGAGAGTCTGGAGGGGGCCAACCCCCTCCCACATAACTAATAGCTCAGAACCAACGACTAAACCACTTTCAATCCGGTGAAGTTTTATATGGGATTAACCCATGTTTAATCATGTTAATCTGCAGTTAACACATATTAACTCACAATTAGCGCTAAATGCTCTTAAACCTTAAAATACTCTTATCTTATTGTTAAACATGTTTATCTCTAATTAAGCGTAGATTAATATGGCGATCCGACTGGCAGATGCGCCTTTTTAGGCGGCCTTGCTAAATTTGGAATTTTAACTGGCAAAATCCCAGTTTTAGAGGAGAAATTGTAGGAAATCTTGTTTTTGCCACAACTGAGGCAATTTTCAACCAAAATGATCTCAGGAAGAGTCATTAATGGTATATTTTGATGTTTTAGAGCCATTGAAGTAGGTTGCAGAGGCAACATAAGACTGTAAACAAGCATTTTGTATATTTGAAGCTAATACAAAGACCCACACTATAAAGTTGGACCAAGGAGATGTAGCCCAGGAGGGGTGAACTCCTTCATCAAAAACTTATGTATTGAGCTTTGTCATTTTTGCTTGCTATTTTATTATTTTCTTATGTTCAGAAATTAGTTTCTATGCTTTTGAGTTCATGAAAAACACTAAATTTCACCAAGTTTAATGAATTGACGATCACATGCTCATGGATAAACTATTGATGGATAAGAAAACCAAAGAAATGTTTATTTAAATCTGAAAATAATATTAGCACATCAATAACTAACAATCAATTTCAGATCAAGTTGGTATCAAAGCACAAGGTTGCTTTCTTGCTTTTCTTGAAGGGTTTTAATAGTTGCAATTTTTGTGATGCTTACAAGGTTGAGGTTGCAGAGAGCAGAAGGGAAGCTATTGGTAGCTAGTCATAAGATTAGGACAAGAAGGAAGAGAGCTGAGAAAGAATCATCCTCACCCAAAGGACCACTCAAAGTATCACTTGAAGCACCTCAAATTCCATCTCCATCAGTTGAGATTGAAGAGGTACAAATTGCACAAGAAGCTGAAGTGATTGAAGAGGTAAAAGCTACAAAGGTTGAGCTTGAATCCAAAGAAAAAATGTCAAGCTATAAAGAGACTCGTGAAAATTCTGAAGAAGAGGATGTTAAGAGAGACTTCGAAGATATGCAAAGAATGGTTAAATTCATGTATGAAGCATTCATTGCAGAAAAAACTGGAGAAGGTTCAAAGCCTCCACATGGAGAAGGATCTTCAAACAGTAAGAAGGATGGAGAGAAGAGCTCAAAATGTAGTGGAGGAAAGCCACCTCCTTCTCCACCATCATCACATTCATCATCTTCATTAGCATCTTCATCTTCCACATCCACCACAAAAACTCATACCCACACTCATTCCAAGATCCCAAAAGAAAAGACTCCATTACTCAAGTTGGACATCAAGTTTGAACTTCCCATATACAATGGAGAGGTTAATAAAGAGAAGTTAGAAAATTGGATTCTTCAATTGGAAGTATACTTTAGAATTCAGAATCTATAAGAAGATGACATAAAGATCCAGTTGGCCTCATTAAGGTTAGAAGGATCAACACTAGTTTGGTGGGAGGAAAAGACACAAGAGGAAATGTGAATCCATGGTAAGATTTCCATTTCTTGGGTTGAAACAATTTCTTCCATTAAAAGACAGCTTTATCCATTAGCCAATATGCAAAAGGAAATTATGAGTTGGAAAAAATTTAGGCAGCTCAAAGGCCAAATTGTTCAAGAGTACACTCAGGAGTTTAGAAACAGGGCTTTGTTGCTAGGAGTAAACTTGAATTCATAAGATACATTGTTGAAATATATAGGAGGTTTACATCCCTACTTGAAAAATATTATCCTTATGTTTAACCCAAACAACTTAGATGAAGTATGTGTGTAATCCACGCATCTTGAAGCAAGGGGAAAATGCATTCTTGAAGAGGGTAGTAAGAAGAAGCCATTCAAGGGTAAGGGAAAAGAGAAGGGAGGAAAATGAAAGGGAAAGAAGAATGCAAGTATCAGGAAAGAATGGGAGAAAACTACATGCAAACATTTTTCCAAAGAGGGGCAAGATGAAGCCCATTATTGGAAACTACATCCTGAACTAAGGCCAAACAAACCACATAACAAAGGGAAACAAAAGATGACTGCCACTACACAACAAGATCTTGGATCTGATTCAGGAGGTGAGACCAAGATAATCACCTTGGTTAACAAAGGAAAGGAATCCATAGCAAGTTCTAGTTCCTCAAATAGTCACAACAACAATCCACATGAAGACACAAGGATAGAATTGTTCCATTTTAGAGTGATTTCTAATCATAAAAATATTGATGCATTATTTGATACAGGGTCACAAGAAAACTTGATTTCAGAAGACTTAGTCAAAAAACTTAACCTTGAAACTACACTACATCATAAACCATACCCTTTGGGTTGGATAGTTAAAAATTCCAATTTACAAGTTACAAGGAAATGCATATTTATATTTTCTATTACTCTAAACTTTGTTGATGAACTTGAGTTAGATGTGGTTCCACTTGAAATTTACAAGATTACCTTGGGAATTCCATATTTGTATGACATGAAAGCAGTGTTTTAATACCATGAGAACAAATATCATTTTCTTAAGGATGGGGTGGAGTATATTGTGAGAGCTCATCACAAGAAACTGAATATTTCTTTAGTTAATGCAGGGAAAATGAAGAGGCTAGATAATGCAAGTAAAAATTTTGTGCTTCTCATGATAAAGAAAAGGGATGATGTTGACTATGAATATTTTGATAAATGTGATGACAAATTGAAATCTGATTTGTTTGATGTGGTAAGTCAGCATGGTGAGATGTTCAAGGAACCAAAGGGGTTACCACCCAAGAGGGGAATTCAACATGAGATTCAGCTGCAGCAGGATGTTCCACTTCCAAACATTGGTATGTATCGCATGTCAATTATGGAGAGTTTGGAAATCAAGAATAAAATCCAAGAATTGTTGAACAAAGGTATCATACGCCCATCTACTTCGCCATGTGGTTCACCAATTGTTTTGGTTCCAAAGAAGGACAAGACTTGGCGCATGTGTATCGATTTTCGTGCACTAAATAAAATCATGGTAAAGAATCGCTACCCACTCCCACACATTGATGATTTTCTAGATCAGTTAAAGCATGAAAAGTATTTCACTAAGTTAGACTTGTGAAGTGGTTATCATCAAGTTAGAATAGTTGAAGAGGACATTTGGAAAACTGCTTTCAAAACTATAAAAGGATTGTATGAGTGATTAGTTATGCCATTTGGCTTAACAAATGATCCAGCTACTTTCATGAGAGTTATGAATGATGTACTTAGACCATTTCTATATGAATTTGCCATTGTTTACTTATATGACATACTCATATTCAACAAATCAAGAGAATAACATGCCATGCATGTGAACAAGGTACTTGATGTCTCGAGAAAAGAGCAATTGTTTTTAAAGATGTCAAAGTGCGAGTTTGGTAAGACTTAATTGGTGCATTTGGAACACATTGTTGGAGGAGGTGAGTTGAAGATCGATCCTTCCAAATTAAAGGTCATTTTGAATTGGCCCAAGCCTAATACAGTTACAGAGGTAAGAATATTTTTAGGGGCAGCACAGTATTGGAGGAAATTTATTGCCATTTTTTCTTCCATTGTAGCTTCGTTACATGCATTGACAAGTGTGAAGAAAGTCTTCCATTGGGGAGATTTACAACAAAAATAATTTGATTCTTTGAAAACAAAGATAAGTTCAACACCGGTTTTAGCACTTCCAGATCTTAGACAGCCATTTGAGATCCAAACATATGCAAGTGATTATGCTATGGGAGAAGTGCTCATGCAGCATGGTAAACCTATTTCGTTTCATTCTGAAATTTTTAATGGAGTTGTGACTAAAAATCCCACCTATGATAAATATTTATATTCATTGGTAAAAAGTGTAAAGAAATGGAAGCATTATCTGATGGGAAAAGAGACCATTATCTATACTGACCATCGGCCATCGCAATACTTACAATCACAGTCAAAGATGCAGCTATCCAGACATTTCAGATGGATGGGTTTTCTACAAAATTTTCATTTGGTTACCAATTACAAAAAGGGAATCTACAATAAGGTAGATGATATGCTCTCTAGGCTTATTGTAAATTCAACTACTATACTCAAGCACAATTCCCTTATGCATGAAAGTTACATTGAACAATATGCAAATGATAGTGATTTTCAAGATGTGTATGAGAGCTTGATCATCAAGGAAACCAAAATGAAGAGTTAGATTATCCTATTCATAATTTTTTTTTGTATCACTTGAGCAAGTTATGTATTCCATAGGGAGAAAGAAACAGTATCATAAGGGAGGTGAACACATCATTGATTGCAGGACATTTCGATGTAGGCAAGACAATAGTGAGTCTACAAAGGTATTGTTATTTTCCATGCATGATTGATAATGTATCTCATTTTATTAGAGGATGTTATTTATGTGCAACAAGTTAGCCTAGTAATAGGAAGCTTGGATTGTACACTCCACTTCCAGTTCCTTCATATCCTTGGGAGAGTATCTTAATGGATTTTGTAGGTGGTCTTCCTATGTTAAGGAAAGGTCATGATTATTTGTATGTTGTGGTAGATAAGTTCAGAAAAATATGTATTTTGATGTCATGTAAGAAAACAATTACAACTGAAAAAACTACTAATCTTTTCTTTCAAAATGTTTGGGTTCATTTTGGTCTTCCAACTTCTATTGTAAGTGATTGGGATTCTCGATTTGTTGAGAATTTTTGGTCAAAATTATGGGACATGATGGACAAAATGTTGAAGAAGATTACCATATTTCATCTGCAAACAGATGGTCAAACCGAGGTGGTGAATAAGACCGTTATTCATATTCTTAAAGGTTATTGCAGCAAGCATCCCAAGTTGTGGGATGAACAGTTGCATTACATTCAACATGCATACAACAGGGAAAAACATTCTTCCACAAACACATTGCCATTTGAGGCATGTTATGGTTATTTTCCAAGATCGCCATTGTACTTCATCTTCGAGAAAGATGTCGCTATAAATGGTCATAGTGACATAGGTAGGGCAAGGAATCTCATTGAGAAAATCCAGATGATACATCACACTGTGCAAGAGCAACTTGAAAAGAGCCAAAGCAGCTACAAGGCAAGGCATGACAAACACCGGGTTGATCACAAATTCTAATTTGGTGATGAATTTTGGTTGTACATTGCAAAGAAATATTGCAAGGGGAAGGTAAAAAGCTCAAGCCAATCCGTTATGGTCCATTTAAAATTCTAGAAAATATTGGTACAGATGCATTCAACTAGATTTTCCTCCTTATATGCAAATTTATTATGTCCTTAATGTTGATAATTTGAGATTTTTTGAGCCTCATTTGATTGATGATCAAGGAGAACATGTTTAGCTTCCATCAATAGATGATTTCTCACCAGAATATCTTGATGAACTTCAGCAAGATCTCATACTTGACAGAAGAATCATGACTTCAAGAAGAGGGAATGTTGAATACCTTAGAGTGGGACTCAAGGGTCAAAATCCTTCAAAGGCCAAGTGGTTGGAGATTGGAAGAGTGAGGGAGTTGTACCCTCACTTGCTGAACAATTGATAGTATATTTTTGGGTCCAAAAGGCTTCTAATGGGGAGGAATGATCTAAGGCTTAGTATTTAGCTCAAAATTGAAAGTGCTCAGAAATGCTTTAAACATGAACCCTTGGATAGAGCTCATCTCCAGGATTCCAACACAACTTGTTTCATCAAATTCCAAGTTCGTATGACAGAATTATGGCCTTATGTTTGTTTTCCGAAACATGCAAAAAATGAGAAGAACAAGGACAGGGATGATGTGGCTCTCCAATCATCTTCACAAAAAATATTCTCCAGAATCAACCAATGATACTGTTCCAAGTGGCACAACCGGATTCGCCAATCTTGACTAGTGTTGGAAATATGATGCAGAGTGTTGTCCTTGATGGCAACCCACTGAATGAAGATGAATACATGAGATTGTTGGCATGTGTTGTCCTTGATAGAAATACACCTGATGAAGTTGTTCTTGACTTGATGGACTTGGTAAATGATGTAAATATGATATGAAATGATGTTTGATAGCAATATGATGCTGAGTGTTGTCCTTGAAAGGCAACCCACTTGATAAAGATGATGGCAACTTACTTGATGAAGTTGTGCTTGCTAGAATATGTTCTTGATGAAGAAAATATGATGTATCTACGGTGTGCAATGAAGAAAGGAATTCAGAATGTGCTCAAAGTATGATGAAAAAATTATGTCTCTATGAATACGCGGATATGTCTAAAAAGAACGTGATAAGTCGCGTATGGGAAAAAGCGCTCAAAAAGTGCAAATCCAGGGGCCCGTGGTATTGAAGGCTCATGGTATTGATGACTCGTGGTATTGAAGGCTCATGGTATTGATGACTCGTGGTATTGAAGACTCATGGTATTGAAGACTCGTGGTATTGAAGGCTCATGGTATTGATGACTCGTGGTATTGAAGACTCATGGTATTGAAGACTCATGGTATTGAAGGCTCATGGTATTGGTTTGACTCGTGGTATTGAAGGCTCATGGTATTGGTTTGGCTCGTGGTATTGAAGGCTCATGGTATTGTTTTGGCCCATGGTATTGAAAAAGATAAACCTATATAAGGAGAAGAAATTCATTGTGCAAATCACAAGTGTGGGTGCACGATGTCTGAGCTTGAATGAATACTTCTCTTTGAAGTAGATCTGAATGGAAAGGGTTACACTTGAAGATAAATCTGAATGTATGATGCACCAATGATGAAGAAGGGGATCTAGATATGAAATGCATTTGTATTTGCTAGATCTGATTATGGAAGGCTTAGATATGTGATGAGGCGAACATCTAGGCGAACATCTGTCTGAAGTGAAAGGGTATGAAATATCTGATCTGTTCTGCTGTGTTTCTGATATCTGATCTGTGTTGATAATTATCTGTTGGTGATGTATGTTTGTGCTAAAAAGTATGGAAAGGGTCCAGTGTGAAAATTGATGAAACGTGATCCAAGGTGGTGCTGAGGGTTGTAGCCTTCAGTCAGGGGGTCGTAGCTCCCTTCCAGGTGAGGCTGGTAAACGAGATCGGGGGGTCGTAGCTCCCTTCCAGGAGAGGCTCGTAAACGAGTCAGGGGGTTGGAGCTCCCTTCCAGGAGAGGCTGGTAAACGAGCGCAGGTGGGTGCCTGCGTGCTGGTAGAGTCTGCACCAGCACATATGTTGTAAGATGTTTTCTCTATAATAAAATATTGAAGGCCGAGCAACTGCAGCGGTGGTTTTCTCCCGACTTGGGTTTCCACCTAAAAATCCTGGTGTTCATGTGTGATGCTTTGTGTGATGGTTTATTCTGTTCTTACTGCACATGTTTACTGTTTATTGAATATCTGATGAATAAATGATGGAATGGTTTAAGTGAAGTTTAATGACATATCTAGATCTCTGTGTATACGCGAGTTTCATAAAGGGGATCCGCGTATATACGCTAGTTTACTGAAGGAAAGTAGCGTATGGGTTTTAAGGAATGAAAAAGAAAAAGATTTGATTATGCAGTAAATACTGATTCACCCCCCCCCCCCCTCTTAGTATTTTTCCCAACAATTGGTTTCAGAGCGGGTCCTTCTGCAGAAGCTTGATCGCTTGAAGGAGATCCGTCGCAATGGGAAGTATACATACAAAAGCTTTGCTGAATTTTGGTGCAAAAGTATGGGCTCTCATGAAAGAATGTGAAGAAGAAAAGGGTACCTTTGTGGATTCTTTAGAAGACAATAATCTTCTTGAAGAAAACATTCAACTCAAAGTAAGCCTAGAAGAAAAGAACATAATCATTGAGACTTTTAAAAATCAACTTGAAGCAAGAGAAAAACGCATGGAGGATCTAGAATGTGAAGTAGTAAGTCTAAGGAAGGATAATGAGAAATTGAATTCTCTCAATCTCAGATTTGCTAAAAGTTCAGAAACCTTGGATGAGATTATCAAGGTACAACGGTCTCCCTTTAAAAAAACAGGTCTTGGATATACTGGGGAATCTTCTCAGACATCAGCACCAAATTCTCTAAAAGCAGCCACCGCTGGTTCTCTACATTCAGCCACTCAGCAAGGGAACAAAGGATCTTTACAGGTAAAGCAAGATCACCTCAATTCAAGAAAAACTAACAGGGAGATCTTTCAAAATGGCTACAACCAACAGGTAAAGTCTAATAGAAGATTTCATGATCACAGAAATTTCTACTTCAATGGTCAATGTTTCACATGTCACAACTTTGGTCATAAAGCTATTCAGTGTGTTGCATATAAAACCATCATGACCAGAGAAGCTAGAAAGATAAGGATGAATGATGAACCAAAGAAGAACACCTATAACAATTTTTCTCCTCTCCAAAATGAAGTTGAATGTACTTATTGCAATAACTTTGGTCATGAAGAATATGAATGCAGGAGCAAGGTCCAGCCAAAAGAGCATGTTCCCTCAAGCTCTAAAGTATGGAAAAAGAAAGAATTACCGGTTGAAAATTGTGGGATAGCGTTATTTGCAGAGGGTGAAGAGAATCAATGGTATATTGATAGCGGGTGTTCAAGACACATGACAGGTGACAAAAGCAAACTTCATACTTATAATGCTCTAGAGAAGGAAAAGAAAGTTACTTTGGAAATGATACTCCTGCTGTTATTAAAGGAAAAGGGTCAGTATTTCTAAAAGAAAAGGTGAAGGCTAAAGATGTCATGTATGTGGATGGATTAAGGCATAACCTATTGAGTGTTAGTCAAATGTGTGATCAAGGAGCAGAAGTGGTCTTCAGTTCCAAATAATGTGTGGTTCGTGATCTTGATATAGGTAAAATCATTATAAAAGGGAAAAGAAATCCAAGCAACCTGTATGTACTCAACGGCATAGAACAATGTTACTTAAGCAAATCTTCAGAAAATTGGCTATGGCATCGAAGACTGGGACATCTGAGTTTCTCTCAAATCAAGAAAGAAAGCAAACTTCAAGCTGTTCGTGATCTTCCCAAGATCAATCTTCCAGAAAGTACCATATGCAAATCTTGTCAATTTGGTAAGCAGACCAGAGTCCGATTTAATGCCAAAGAAGGTTCATCAAGTAAGCCTCTTGAACTCATTCATACTGACATCTGTGGACCTATGAGGAAAAGGTCAGTACGTGGGGAAGAATACTATATCCTATTTATCGATGACTACTCCAGAATGTGTGAGATCGCATTTATTAAACACAAAGATGAAGCTTTTGAAAAATTTCAGAAGTTCAAAGCACTGGTAGAAAATGAATTGGATTCAAAAATCAAGTGTCTTAGATCTGATCGAGGAGGAGAATATTCATCAAATGAATTCTTTGAATTTTGTGAACAACATGGCATTAAAAGACAGGTCTCTGTAGCAGGCACTCCACAACAAAATGGTGTAGCAGAAAGAATGAATAGAACAATTGTTCAAATGGCCAGAGCTATGCTTACTGACTCTAATGTTCCTAACATGTTTTGGAGTGAGGCATCTCGTGCAGCAGTTAACATTCTCAACAAGGCTCATGTTCGGGTAAACAGTGATAAAACTCCATATGAACTCTGGTATGGCAAATCTCCCACCGTAAAGCATTTTAAAGTTTTTGGAAGTAGATGCTTTATCAAAAATAATGATGAAAAACTTGGCAAGTTTGACCCTAGATCAGATGAAGGGATACTTCTTGGCTACTCATCTTCAAGCAAAGCATTCACATGTTACAATAAGAGGCTTCAAAAGGTTGTTGAATGTATCGATGTTGTTATTGACGAGTCTCCTGCAGCTCCTAAAGAAGAAAAACAAACAACAGAAGAAGATGATGATGACATATGGCCTTCTACATCAGATGGAAATGATATAGACAGTGAATCAAATGAAGAACCTGAAAATGATTTATCCGAAAAAGCTCCATCCAGATATGTTCAAAAGAATCATCCTGAATCTCAAATTTTGGGAGACAAGGAATCAGGTGTACGAACAAGGAGAACTCTTGCGGGATCTTCTAGTAATTTGGCACTTCTATCCACAATTGAACCACACAATTTCAATGAAGCTATCAAATATGAATGTTGGAATAATGCCATGGATGAAGAAATTGAGCAAATTGAAAAGAATGACACTTGGGATTTGGTACCAAGACCTCATGATAAAAATGTCATTGGAACTAAATGGATCTTCAAGAACAAGTTAAATGAGAATGGGGATGTTGTAAGAAACAAAGCTAGACCGGTTTGCAAAGGGTATACTCAACAAGAAGGTATAGACTTTGAAGAAACTTTTGCTCCTGTAGCTAGACTTGAAGCCATAAGAATGTTTCTTGCTTTCTCAAGCTATCAACAAATCAAAGTTTATCAAATGGATGTTAAGTCTACTTTTCTTAATGGTGATCTAGAAGAAGAAGTATATATAGAACAACCGGAAGGATACATTTTGGGAAATAATGCAAATCTTGTTTGTAGACTTAAAAAGGCTCTGTATGGACTCAAACAAGCTCCAAGGGCTTGGTATTATCGTCTTGACAAATATCTTCATCAACAAGGATTTTCAAAGGGGTCTGCTGATAGCAACTTATACACAAAAGTTGAAAATGATAAACTATTGATTGTAGTTGTATATGTTGATGATATCATTTTTGGGAGTAACTAAGAATCTATGAGTCAAAAATTTGCTTCTGTCATGCAGCAAGAATTTGAAATGTCCTTACTTGGGGAACTAACATTCTTTCTTGGCTTGCAAGTGCATCAAACTGCAGATGGTATATTTCTATCACAAGAAAAATATCTTAAGCAAATTCTGAAGAAGTATGGCATGGAAGAATGCAAACCTGTAAGTACACCAATGATAACCGGATGCAGTCTCAGTTCTAATGATGATTCTCCCACTGTGAATCAACCAGAATACAGATCGATGATTGGAAGTCTACTTTATCTCACTGGGACCAGACCAGACATTATGCATGCCGTTGGGATTGTTGGACGATTCCAAGCTAATCCAAAAGAGTCTCACCTTCAGGCCGTCAAAAGGATATTCAAATATCTACAAGGAACTCAAGACTTTGGTTTATGGTATCCAAAGGATGTTGATCTTACTCTTCATGCTTACACTGATGCAGATTGGGCTGGAAGTGTTGATGATCGAAAAAGCACTAGTGGTGGTGCATTTTACATGGGGCCCCGGTTAGTATCTTGGTTCAGCAAGAAGCAAAATTCTATTGCCTTATCAACAGCTGAAGCAGAGTATGTAGCTGCCGCATCTTGTTGCACTCAACTCCTATGGATGATGCAAACCTTGTAATATTTTCAAATCAAATGTGAAACTCCTATCTCCATTATGTGTGATAATACAAGTGCCATCAGTATCTCAAAGAATCCTGTTATGCATTCGAAAACCAAGCACATTCCCATCAAATATCATTTCCTACGTGAACAAGTGCTTGAGAAAAAAGTGAAGTTGGAGTATGTTACCTCCAAAGAACAAGCTGCTGATATCTTTACCAAACCTCTGCCCAGGGAAGCATTCGAGTATCAAAGACAGAAGCTGGGAGTGTTCTCTGCCAGTCAAAAGAAAAAATCTGCATAAATTTTAGAAGATGGCTTGGGATACGCGGGTTTCCTGAAACACAGTCGCGTATGTACGCGAGTTCCTGCACATAAAACCGCGTATGGTTGGTTGCTGACAATTTTTGGTTGGTTCAGCTCTCTTCAGCACAGTTGCAAATGCTGTTTGGTATCTCTGGTGGTGTTCCAGCTCTCATAATTCTGTTTCTAATGTTTTGATGAAGATGCCTTGATGATTTGATGGTGGAAGTTTTTCAGGATGCAGAAACTAAGGGGGAGCCTTAGTCACTTGGAAATATTGCCTGGTTGCACAAATTCAGGGGGAGCATTAGCATTGCTGAGTATAATGCAGTATTGGCATTATGATGGTTCTGAAATATGTTCTCTCTCTTGAGGACTTTCTGGTGTTGGTCATAAATGGTCATATTTGTATTTTGATGAAAAGGTCTTATTGAGACCCATGATGTAAAATTGTAATATTCAGTCATGTAAGGACTTGTCAAATTTTGTGAACCCACTTGGTTGGGTAGCTGAGTCAAATGTGTAAACCCACTTGGTTGGGTACTTGAGTCTCATATGTAAATCCACTTGGTTGGATAATTGATGTAAGTATGAGTCTTTGGTGATAGGAAGTTCATAGAGTCATGTACTTCATTGACAAATATGTTTGAAGATTCAGCATGAACTCAGGGGGAGCGTGGCCACTTCAGCACATATCAGATCTGCAGAATATTTCTTCCACATGAGGAGAAAAGGGGGAGAGTGTTGGTTTTGATCCGCCCTTTGCCCTTGATGTCAAAGGGGGAGAGTGACATGGTGTTTGAATGAAGAGAAGTTAAAGATGTCAAATATTTGGGAGAGTGACATATTTGGGGAGAGTGACATGGTACCTATCTGTTGTGGTAACCAAACACCAACGTGGTTGCCATCGAGTCCAAAGGGGGAGATTGTTGGAAATATGATGCAGAGTGTTGTCCTTGATGGCAACCCACTGAATGAAGATGAATACATGAGATTGTTGGCATGTGTTGTCCTTGATAGAAATACACCTGATGAAGTTGTTCTTGACTTGATGGACTTGGTAAATGATGTAAAACTGATATGAAATGATGTTTGATAGCAATATGATGCTGAGTGTTGTCCTTGAAAGGCAACCCACTTGATAAAGATAATGGCAACTTACTTGATGAAGTTGTGCTTGCTAGAATATGTTCTTGATGAAGAAAATATGATGTATCTACAGTGTGCAATGAAGAAAGGAATTCAGAATGTGCTCAAAGTATGATGAAAAAATTATGTCTCTATGAATACGCGGATATGTCTAAAAAGAACGTGATAAGTCGCGTATGGGAAAAAGCGCTAAAAAAGTGCAAATCCAGGGGCCCGTGGTATTGAAGGCTCATGGTATTGATGACTCGTGGTATTGAAGACTCATGGTATTGAAGACTCGTGGTATTGAAGGCTCATGGTATTGATGACTCGTGGTATTGAAGACTCATGGTATTTAAGGCTCATGGTATTGGTTTGACTCGTGGTATTGAAGGCTCATGGTATTGGTTTGGCTCGTGGTATTGAAGGCTCATGGTATTGTTTTGGCCCATGGTATTGAAAAAGATAAACCTATATAAGGAGAAGAAATTCATTGTGCAAATCACAAGTGTGAGTGCAAGATGTCTGAGCTTGAATGAATACTTCTCTTTGAAGTAGATCTGAATGGAAAGGGTTACACTTGAAGATAAATCTGAATGTATGATGCACCAATGATGAAGAAGGGGATCTAGATATGAAATGCATTTGTATTTGCTAGATCTGATTATGGAAGGCTTAGATATGTGATGAGGCGAACATCTAGGCGAACATCTGTCTGAAGTGAAAGGGTATGAAATATCTGATCTGTTCTGCTGTGTTTCTGATATCTGATCTGTGTTGATAAGTATCTGTTGGTGATGTATGTTTGTGCTAAAAAGTATGGAAAGGGTCCAGTGTGAAAATTGATGAAACGTGGTCCAAGGTGGTGCTGAAGGTTGTAGCCTTCAGTCAGGGGGTTGTAGCTCCCTTCCAGGTGAGGCTGGTAAACGAGATCGGGGGGTCGTAGCTCCCTTCCAGGAGAGGCTGGTAAACGAGTCAGGGGGTTGGAGCTCCCTTCCAGGAGAGGCCGGTAAACGAGCGCAGGTGGGTGCCTGCGTGCTGGTCAAGTCTGTGCCAGCACATATGTTGTAAGATGTTTTCTCTATAATAAAATATTGAAGGCTGAGCAACTGCAGCGGTGGTTTTCTCCCGATTTGGGTTTCCACCTAAAAATCCCGGTGTTCATGTGTGATGCTTTGTGTGATGGTTTATTCTGTTCTTACTGCACATGTTTACTGCTTATTGAATATCTGATGAATAAATGATGGAATGGTTTAAGTGAAGTTTAATGACATATCTATATCTCTGTGTATACGCGAGTTTCATAAAGGGGATCCACGTATATACGCTAGTTTACTGAAGGAAAGTAGCGTATGGGTTTTAAGGAATGGAAAAGTAAAAATATTTGATTATGCAGTAAATACTGATTCACCCCCCCCTCTCAGTATTTTTCCCAACAACTAGGAAGGGAAATTTTTTATCCTAATTCTAAGAGTGAATTTTATTATTATTATTGGTGCAATGTTATTTTTATGGTGCAGTTATGAGCCAATGGGGAGGGCCACGTCGCATGCCACATACCCCCCATGGCATGGCATGATGGAATGCATTTCCAAGTTTGGAACACTATGGTGGACATTAGCACATATATATCTATGTCTATATATATATATATAACCTACGTTTGAACCTATGCGATGGTGGGAAATATTTATTACAACACATATATTATAACAAGGTTTGAACCCTACACCGTGGTGAATTCAACTGTGGAGGAGTTCTAACCTTGAGGACAGGTCACAAACGACAGAATGGCTAACTGGGTGAATTGTTAATAGCATGTTGGAACAAAAACTTATGGCATGGGTCGGGGTCGAACCCCAAACCTACTGCCCACCAGCATACCGACTTACCAGCTCTCCTATCACCATGGGTCTTACCCATGCACTTCTCCACCAATACTTAAATTTCAACACATCGGTGAACGAGGGTCCGGAGGGGGCCAACTCCCTCCCACATAACCAACAGCTCAGAATCGACGGCTAAACCACTTGCAATCCGACGGAGTTTTAATATAGGATTAACCCATGTTTAATCATGTTAATCCGTAGTTAACGCATATTAACTCATAGTTAGTGCTAAATGTGATTAAACCTTAAACTGTGCTTATCTTATTGTTAAATGCACTTATCTCTAATTAAGCGCAGATTCATATGGCAGTCTGACTGGCAAAGGAGCCTTTTTAGGTGGCCTTGCTAAATTTGGAATTTTAACTGGCAGAATCCCAATTTTATAGGAGAAATTGTAGGAAATCTTGTTTTTTCCATAACTGAGGCAATTTTCGACCAAAATGAGCTCAGGAAGAGTCATTTCTGGTAGATTTTGATGTTTTGGAGCCATTGGAGTAGGTTTCAGAGGAAACAGAACACTATAAACAAGAATTTTTAACATTTGAAGCTAATACAAAGGCCCATGTTATGAAGTTGGATCAAGGAGATGTAGCTCAGGAAAGGTGAACTCCTTCATCAAAAACTTGTGTATTGATCTCTGTTATTTGTGCTTGTTGAGTTCTTATTTTCTAATGTTCAACAATTAGTTTCTATGCTTTTGAGTTCATGAAAAACACTGAGTTTCACCAAGTTTAATGAATTGAAAATCACATGCTCATGGATAAACTCTTGATAGATAATCAAACCAAAGAAATGTTTATTTAAATCTGAAACTGATATTAGCACATCCATAACTAACAATCAATTTCATATCAACAAAAATATAAAGATTTAAGATTTGTGGGTAAACAATATCACGATGATTGTAATAGCATTAAGCTAGATATTTTGTATTTAAATGACATTTACTTGTAATATTTTATGACAATGGTTAGGGGAAAGACTCCCTTATAAGCCATTGAGTGACGGGCTAACACCCTCACTAGCATTTAATAAAAAATTTAAATGTTTGTTGGTTTTCACCCTATGGGGTTTCCAAAGTATATAGTGTTTAATTATGTGGTTGTGTGTTGTGATACTTTTATGTTGTGGATTCCTTGCATGAGAAGATTTTTATAATATCAAGTGTGTGATTAACTAATCTAGTTAAAGGAATCATGAAAATGATAAGGTTACATCATAAAATTTATGTAAATATGTGACAATAGTGGTTATTAATGGTTATGGAACATACTATTCATGTACTAAACTTACCCTATGTAATGATGAAGATTCCATCTAATGGTTAATGAGGAATCTGGATTAGTAATTTGGATTACACTAAACTTACCCTATGTAATGATGAAGATTCTATCTAATGGTTAATGAGGAATCTAGATTAGTAATTTGGATAGTTACCTATGGGTAAATTGTGTAAAAATTTTCTAGCTCCATATATTTCATATGAGATTACTAGGGTATGTTACATGAACATTCTTCAACCTATTGTGTATTGATTGGGAAGAAATTAATTACAACTAGAATAGAAAAAAACATTTAATCTTTGTTCTTATTTTGCAATATAATTACATGAACATTCTTCAACATATTGTGTATTGATTGGAAAGAAATTAATTACATCTAGAATAGAAAAAAAAACATTTAATCTTTGTTCTTATTTTGCAATATAATTAGCATGTTATTGAATCTTTAATGTGTTTAAAAATAATTTCATTTTTTTACTTAAACTTGGGTTGAAAAATTACTTCATTTTTTTTACCTAAGTTTATGTAGATTGTAGATTTAGAAACTTAGGTTGTGTTTGAGAATTAATGGTGTTTGATAAAAGGTTATTTTTATTTCAATTGCAATTTGTAAAAGATTTTGGAAATTGATTTTGCTTTACTTATTATAATAAGTCAATTTGATGGTAGGTTTCAGAATAAATTTGAATTATATATTTCAAAATATTCTATAGATATAATGACAAATTGTAGATTTCCAAATAATGGAGAGATATAATGAGATTTTTCCATGCCATTTAAATCAAGTTAAATCTCTAAAAATAATCATAAATGTGGACATATGTTCAAATTTAATAAATAAAATTAAAATCAATTTCTAAATATTCAATTTTCAAAATATTTAAAAATTTAAAAATTACCAATAATTCATTCAATATTCAAAATAATACCGGTGAACGAAAGGTGATGCCCACCATCGAGGAATTGAAGAGAAAATATCTTTATTTTGTTTTTAACCATCAAGGAGGAATTGGAGAGAAAATCTCTTATATACCGTCTTCTCATGCCTGTCATGAATTTGTGAGATTTTTTTAATTTATTTTTTTAGTTTTATTTTATTTTTTAAATAGATTGTCATCATATTCAATTTTGTTGCAGTTTTTTTATTTGTTGAATTTAATTTGATTAATTGAAGAATTTTGGAATTTTTTGAAATCCAGCGAATAAGAACCAAGTTCAATTATTTAATATCACAAATTTCCATAAATTTTAAAATATTCTTACCAATTTTCACATATTTATAATATTCTCTCACCTAGTTGACTTTTAGACAAAATATGTTCAATGGTTGGAGATGTTGACACATGGAAGGATCCGGTTGACTTTTATACTAAATATGTTCAATGGTTGGAGATGTTGACACATGGAAGGACTTGACAAGGGAAAATGAGATAAAACTAATTAAAAGCACTCATATATTATATACAAAAGGTGTATGTGTAAACTTACACATATATTACATTTAGATTACTTTATTAAATAGAGTTTTTCCAAATCTAACTTATTCCTAAGTTAGAAGGAGAGGTTGAGAGAATTTCTCAACCATTACAAACCAACATCTCAAATATAAGATATAAGCATTAATTCCAACATCCCCTCTTAATACTTACATTACATAAATTTATTGAAAACACAATCATTTTTTAACTTTTCAGTATAGGCTCCATCAAGTTGCGTCATAACCCTGGTAAAGGTGTAGTAAGCAAGTTGGATTCCCGAGTTCGACTACTAAACTCCCGAATCAAAGACCTCCCGAAGTCAATTACTAGACAACATCCCAAGCTGCCGCATAACCTCATTAGAAGACCACTCTACCTCTTCAAAGAATAAGGGATCCTTCCCTAGATCCGCAACTGTCATACTATCTGGACAACCATCCATATTGAGCCTTACTTCCACTCAATCACTAGCTTCAGACACATAGCTGAACTGCTAGTCATTCTATGGACGAGCTCCCATCCACCGAAATACATAGGTGCTAACCATTGTACTCACCAGTTATCTAGAGAAACTGTCTAGATACAAAATGTATCTAGATTCAACTATCACATCATGACCTTTTTATCTCTTTTTATCTGATTTTGAAAATTCATCCTCACAATAAAACATTCTGACGCAAACCCTAAACTGAGATCGAATTCACCATTTCTGCGTCTTGCAAGGAAGTGTGCCACATTCGGCGTGAGAGACACGGTTATCGGTATCCTTATAGGCAATCAAGCTTTATTACAGAAAACTGCAAGTGCTAATAAATAATGGTATATTGCAATCTCTTTTATGTGGGATTGGCATGTCCATGAATAAACAACAAGAAAAAACATAATCAGAATGGGCTGGAGATTGTTTTGAACAAGGAAGAGACAGAGAGAAACGTGGCGGGATCAATCCAATCACAATATGGCAGGATCGGTAGGCACTAATATTATCAATTCAAACTGGAGCATCGATCAGGCACTTGGTTGCTCTATCGAGTACGCTTTAAATTCTGCGAAACTAGAAACCAGAACTATGGGTAGTAACCAGAACTATGCGGGTCTTGAAAATATGCCGTGTTCAATACTAGGACGGAAACCCATCGGACCGGGGAGTAGGGCGATGCAGTTTACCTATAGCCAGTCACATTCCCAAGTCATTTGACTCATCAAGCACCACATGTTCTTCCAAAACTTGTACAGTATGTGACCAAATTTTCTTTTATGAGCTTACAAAAGAAGTATCAGCGATAATGGGTTGCTTCAGTGCCCGAGTTAGACGTTTGTTGCATCTGCATCTTGCGTCCGATTTTCAAAGGTATCTGTGGCGTGTTAAATACTTATTTGCTGATGATCATAAGGCAATGATTCCAGAAGGCCGACATTTAGTCGCCTATGCGGCCATGAATGCAAAGTGCACAGTTCAGTCAATGGCAGGAACTTCAAGGCAAAGGTGTGGATGCCAAGACCAGTTTTCGACAATACATCCATCCTTCAACCAATCGTTTCTGACAAGGGATACAAGTAATATTCATTTTTCATCGTTGTTTCGAAAAATAATTCACCCTTTCATATACAAAACTAACATACTACAGAAAAAAATTTACACTCTCTCACAATTCTAGTAAAAGTTTGAAGCTCTAATACCAAGATAAAACTAATTAAAAGACTCATATGTTACATATAAAAGGTGTATGCCTAAACATACACACAGATTACATTCAGATTACTCTATTAAATAGAGTTTTTCCAGATCTAACTTATTCCTAAGTTAGAGGGAGAGGTTGAAAAAATTTCTCAACCATTACAAACCGACATCTCAAATATAAGATGTAAGCATTAATTCCAACAAAATGTAATAGTGCAAAGTTACCACTGATTACTACCCACTAAATATGTATACAAGTCTTTACCTTTTAATAGGAAATTAATTTTTCTATTTCATATTTCAGTTTACAAATTTTAGTGTTAGGGAGTACGTTTCCTGCAACACTTTGTTTAATATGGACATGAAAATATTATATTTATAACTTGGAGTGAAAGTGAAATATTTTTACCATATCTTCTTTGTATTGGATTGTAATATGAACAATCAATAAAAAAACAATTAAAATAGAATTAACTTTTATAATATTTCTAAATAAAACTAACTAAAAATATACAATTGTTTTCTATTTTAATTACAACCAATATTATTTTTTAATTTAAAAAATATTTTATTTTATTTTAAAAGAGACGTGTCAGCATTAACAAAATTACATATCACCGTGATACTGATTTATAAAATAAAAACAAGCCTCCGCTCAACAATATTTTAGAAAAGTGTAATGAACTTTCTTAGAATTGTTAATATTGCAAACATGATAATAAATATGATGTATATGTAATGGAATTTTTTCCATTTTAAAATGATATACGTATATTTGGTAATTATGGACCTCTAACCATGATTGAGAATTACGATTTGAATATATATAATAAATATTAGCTTCTAATCATTTGTTTATTTGGCATTCTATAATCCAATATTATGTTGAGAATAGTGTGCTAATCAAAGTTGTTATATGCACTTGTAACCTATATTCACCTAGATGTCATGTGAATAGGACCAGTTAATAGTATTGATATTATTCCCTTGATCCTTCAACCTTGTCTTATTAACTTGACTAATAAAATTACGCTGCAATAATAACATTGGCTAAAACTATTGGGGTTTTCAAAACGGTTATTTTATATGGTTTTTCGATACTTTGAAAATTATTTCATTAAAAAATATTTATATTATAATCAATGTTAAGGATAGTTGGCAAGAAAGGGAGTTTCCTCAATTCCATATACAAAGACACATATATCTAGTCTTTAAAAAAAAATCATGTATTTTTGGAAAAAAAAACAAAATTATTTTAAAGATTGATTTTCCTTATTTCATATTTGGGGGCAAATTTTTGATGCAGAGAAAATTATTGGCCATACATAATTCTTTGATAATATGTATTAAATAAAGCATGGATATTGAACAAATAACTCTTTGAAACTTTGTAATAGTGATATTGGGAGGCTTTGACATTAACATTATGTTAGGTCCCTATATTACTAGTGTAGTCTCTTATTTTTGTTAGTATATCCCTTTATTGTTATTGTTGTACACCTGTAACTCTCGTATTGTTATTATTGTGCCCTTACATTATTATTGCTAGGTTGATTAGGATTATATTGTGATCCCATGGACTCCTATATATAGAAAGGAGGTTTTATCATTTGTATCATCCAAGAATTGTTCATTTATGTAAACTAAAGGAGGTTTCCCCCTCGAAATGGCTAATTTCTAAGGCGTTGACCTCTCTTTTCTTCTATTTTTGGAGCTGGTTTCATAACATTTGGTATTAGAGATTTAGATTCTAGGGTTTCGCTGCTCCAAACAGTCTCAGGTTTCGCTACTCCAAATAGGTCATCATGGCATTTTTCTATAACTTTTTTTCTACGAAGGTTCAGAAGATGAATTTTTACCACGAGAAGCAGAAATCCTAAGGAACTTCATGTAAAAATTTCAGATCTTGGTTCGCAATATTTTTGGAAATATGATCTATGGAACTTAGAGTTTTTGCAGGCTCCCAAATTTCATCTAAAAGAGGTGACTTTGGGAAAATCGTCATAACTCTCTCTGAGCATCATATTGGAATTATGTAAAAAGTAACCGAAAGTACTCAAACGATAGTTTCCTATGTATCAATTTCAGAGCGAAGGAGGAAACAGTGACACACGTGGCACATCGTACAAGTTCGCTCTACTGAACCAATCCATAATTAGGTCATTGTGGGAGATTGGGCATAACTTTGTGTTGAATCATCCAAATCAAGTCAGACCTATGGCATTTGAAAGATGATTTAGAGGGCTGCTACAAGAACGAATTTCAAATATTTAAGATCCTAAATCACAGAGATAATTCAGTTTCAATATCGATCTCCTCAGAATCAAGAAAAAAGTGTGTATTTGTTTCTCAAATTTCATATGTCTTGTTTGAAAAATCAGTTTAAAGTCATTCCAAGGTCATATTGAAGCATAGATATCAGTATTTGGTTCTAAAATCCCCCCTAAAAAGAATTCAACAGCCATTAATCTCTCAGAAGACTCTACTATGAATCATGAAGAGGAAGAAGTGCAACATGATATATAAAAATTACAATAGAAAGTGCACCAAATTTTGCTCTAGCAAAGAGCATAAAAAATGAAATGGAAGTTTTAAAGAAAGGCGTGGAAGCTAATATGGATGGTTTGAAGAAAGGCATGGAACCTAATATGAATGGCATGGAATATAAGATGGATGGTATCGAAGCTAAGATGGATGACATCGATGAAAAAATGAAAGACAACATGGAAGATATGAAGAATGATCTAAAAGAAGACATGGAAGGTTTGAAAGAAGGTTTGAGAAAGTTGATACCAGAAATGATTCTTAATGGAGAAAATATAGTTGAAGAAACTCATTATGAGAAAAAAATAAATGTAAACATGATTTCATAAACTCTAATGTTTTATGGAAGGCCCACCATATTCCAAATATGGATATGAGGAAGTTTGATGGAAAGGATCCCGTAACATGGATACTACATATGGAGCAATATTTTGATCTCGATAATATGATAAACACACAAAAGGTATGTATTGAAACTTTATATTTAGAAAAAAATACATTTGTATGAAATTGATGGCTTTTCTCTCGTAAAACAAAATTCACTTGGTCAATTTTCACGGAGGAAATGATAGCACATTATGAGGATACAAAGAGCAACACCTTCTTTAGCCAATTGATAAATCTCAAACGAAAGGGTTCAATAGTGGATCACATTGAGGACTTCCAAAAATTAAATATAAGGGTAGTTGATATTCCAAAGGAACACATGATTGATGTCTTCATAAGGAATTTAAAGGATAACATACAACATGAGGTTCGTCTTTGGGAACCTGATTCATTGGAGAAGGTGTTCATGTTGGCAAGACAAATTGAATGTAAAATTATGGCGGCAAGGAACCCTACCACTCACATCTATAAAGACGAAAGTGTTTCTACTCTTAGACTTCCACAACCTACAAGGTTCGCACCACAACAATTGGAAGAAAAAAAAGAAAAAGGGTTTTTCTACAGTTGTGATAGAAAATACACTAAAGGTCATAAGTGTGCTAAGAAGAAATTATTTTACATAGATTGTGAAGGGGAGGAATAAAATGAACAAGAAACTTCAAAAGAAAAGGATATACACCAAGAACCAACCCTGGAGAAAGAAGAAATGACTCTGACCATATCCTGTAATGCATTGGCAAGAATTACCACTCCTCAAACTCTCGAGATAGAAGGACATACCAAGAAGAAAAATGTAATAGTGTTGATTGAATTGGGTCAGTACCCATAATTTTATTCATTTTAAGGTCGCCAAGGAATTGAATTGCTTCCTATACCCAACACCAGAATGTAAAGTGACAGTTGCAAATGGAGGAACTATAAATTGCTCTGGAAAATGCCATATATCAAGCTAACCATGGGGTAATATATATTGAATAGTCCAATTCTTTCCATTCCAATGGGAGGTGTTTATGTTGTACTAGGAGTACAATGGTTACAATCTTTGGGGACGGTAGCTTTTAATTTTCAAGAACTTTTCTTGAAATTTTTTTCGGAAGGAAAAGAAGTTGAATTATGGAGTATTGCAGGGAAGCCAAGAAAGATAATAAGCTCTAATGTCATGAAAAAGCTTCTAAAAAAAGAACAATGAGTTGTCATTACACAATTATGCTCACTAGAAGTTCCAACATCAAAATCATCTATTTCTCTAGATCTCCAAAAGGACTTGGACAATCATTCCAAGGTGTTTGAAACTCCCAAAGGACCCCCACATATTCATGATCATGATCATGCTATTCATTTGATTCCAAGAAGTGTTTCTCCAAACATCATGCCTTACAGATATCCTTATGTCCAAAAGAGTGAAATTTAATGTGTGATTTCATAAATGTTAGAGGTTGGTATAATTCAACCACGCCAAAGTTCTTTCTCTGCTCCAGTAGTATTGGTGCACAAGAAGGATGGATCATGGCGCATTTGTCTGGATTATAGGGAGATTAATATGCTCACTATTAAAGATAAATTTCCCATTCCCGTGATTGATGAATTATTGGATGAATTACATGGAGAAATTTATTTTACCAAGTTGGATCTTCATTTAGGATATTGCAGAAACAACATTTTGAACTCAAGAGGGTCATTATGAATTTTTGGTCATGCCTTTTAGCCTTACCAATGCACCTTCTACATTTCAAGGGTTGATGAATTCCATTTTCAAACCCTTCCTTAGAAAATTTGTGTCATTATTTTTTGATGACATACTAATCTATAGCAGGGCTTGGAAGAATCATGTTCAACATGTTGATAGGGTGTTCAAACCATTGGAGGAGAAACAATTATATGAAAAAACCTCCAAATGTTTCTTTGGAGTGCAAGAAGTGGAATATCTGGGTCATATTGTATCTCATGAGGGTGTTAAGGTATACCCTAACAAAATTAAATCCATTAAGGAATGGAAAGTCCCCACAAACATAAAGAAGTTGCGAGGATTCCTCGGGTTAACAGAGTATTATCTCAAGTTTGTTATGAATTATGGGAGAATAGCAGCACCTATAACAAGATTATTGAAGAAAGATGCATTTTCATGGATTCCTGAAGCAACTAAGGCCTTTGAACATCTTAAAGAGGCAACGTTCCTAGCACTAAGGCCTTTGAACATCTTAAAGAGACAATGTTCCTAGCACCGGTCTTAGCTACGCCAGACTTCACAAAAACCTTTATTATGGAATGTGTTGCCTCAAGAAATAGAATTGGTGTTGTTTTAATGCAATAAGGAAGACCCATTGCTTTTGAAAGTTGTCCAATCAAAGGAAAGTATTTACAGAAAGATATTTATGAAAAGGAAATGTTGGCAATACTACATGCACTAAAGAAATGGTGACCTTACCTAATGGGAAGACACTTCAAGGTAAAAACTGATCATGATATTCTTAAATACTTTTTGGAACAAAGATTTTCTTTAGAAGAGCAGCAAAAATGGGTCACAAAGATGTTGGGTTATTACTTTGAAATCATCTACAAAAAATGGAAGCTAAATTTTGTTGCACTCTCAAGAAAGGATGAAGAGGAGGAAGCATTAATTTGTGCCATTTCTATTATCCAACCAGATTGGATAACCGAAGCAAGGGATGAATGGAAATAGGATGAAGAAGTGTGGAAACTCATTCAAAAGTTGCAGCAAGATCCTACTATATCTGATACATTTAGTTGGAAAAATGATTCCTTATGGTACAAAGATCACTTATATCTTTGTAAGAATTCCAAATTAAAAAAAAAAGATTCTTTTGGAATTTTAGACTTCTCCCTTAGGAGGACACTTGGGATTTTTAGAATCTTACCACAAGGTGAAGAAGGATTTTTTTTGGGAGGGCCTTAAATTTGATATTCAAAATTTTATGGCGGAATGTTTGGCTTGCTAGTAAAATAAGTTGAGACAATTAAGACCCCGGGTCTTCTACAACCTTTATCCATTCCAAGTCAACGTTGGGAGGAAATTTCAATGGATTTTATCACAGGTTTACCTAATTCTAAAGGAAAGAGTGCCATCATGGTGGTAGTTGATAGAATTACCAAGTCTACACCCTTTTGTGCATTATCTCATCCATTTAAAGCAAGTACAGTTGATACTGCATTTATGGAAACAATTCAAAAGCTACATGGAAACCCAAAGATTATTGTAAGTGACAAAGATCCCATTTTTACTGGAAATTGTTGGACATAATTATTTTCTTGTTTGGGTACTCAACTAGCTCATAGCTCATCTTATCATCCTTAATCTCATGGGAAAACTAAGATAGTGAACAAATGTTTGGAAGGATATCTTCATTATTTTGTATCTGATAAAGAAACATAATGGGTCAAGTGGTTACCTCTGGTTGAATGATGGCATAACACTTCCTTCCATACTGCAACAAAAATGACCCCATTTATGGCACTTTATGGATATCATCCACCGTCCATCACATCATATTTAAGAGAAAAATATAAGGTTCAAGCAGTGGAAGATCACATTGAGCATCAACAAAAAGTTATCCAACTCTTAAAGGATAACCTAAATTTGGTACAAAATCGAATGAAACAACAGGTAGATCAACATCACATCAAGAGAAGTTTTGATGTAGGAGACTGGGTAGTTTTACGGCTACAACCATACAAACAAATTTCCCTCAAGAAAACTAAGAAGGATAATAAATTATCACCAAAGTACTATGGTCCTTACAAGGTGTTGCAAAATATTGGTACTATGGCATACAAATTGGAGCTTCCTACTTCTTCTCGAGTGCATCCAGTTTTCCAAGTTTCATGCTTAAAGAAGGTTACAAGTGACAAACTTCCAGTTCAAAAAATATTTCCAGAACTTGATGAGGAAGGAAAAATAATATTGTAACTTGAAGCAGTCACAGACACAAGAACTCAACAGCTACTAAATCGATCAACTTCAAAGTATCTAATCAAGTGGAAGAACTTACCGACTAAAGATTATACATGGGAGGATGAGAATTTTATAAAGAAGTGTCTAGAGCTACTCAAGCGTTGAGGACAAAATTTTTTTGAAGGAGAGGGATGTTAGCACTGCAAATATTCAAACTCTAGTCACCATTGTATTTGTGTCTTTCAGCCCCTCTTGTCCCCTAGCCTATGGTTAAAGGCCCTAGAGGGTTAAAATGTGTCAAATTTTTTATCATTTTTAATAAAATCCAAAAATTTCGAGTCCAATAATTTGTTTTGTGTCTTATAGTAATTAGGGTAAATTTTCTTTAAATTGTATTTTAACTGCTTTGAGTAGTTAAGGTCATGGGTTTAGTTTGAGAAGTATTATTTATTCACAAAGATATCCTCCATCCCAGGCTAAGGAAAAAATGTCAGATTCATTAGATATTTTAGAAATAACACAGAAATAGCTACCCTTTTCCAAAAATGTAGCTATTTTCTTCAAAAAATTTGGTTTCATAAGCAACACAGAAATAGCTACCTTTTCAAGAAAAGTAGCTATTATTTTTAAAATTTGTACAAGGAGGTGAAAATACATTTCTCTTTGGAATAATTGAAGGTCTTCTAAAACAAGAGGTATTACCCTTTTGAAAGGTGGCTATTTGTTATGTAACCAACTCCAAAAATAGAAGAAAAGAGATATCAACACCTTAGAAATAAGCCACTTCGAGGGGGCAACCTCCAATACATAACATAAATGAACAATTCTTGGATGATACAATTTACAAAACCTCCTTTCTATATATAGTGGTCCATGGAGCCATAATGTAATCCTAGTCAACCTAAAAATAATAATTTAAGGGCACAATAATAACAATATGGGGGTTACAAGGGTACAATAATAACAATAAGGGGGTTACACTAACAACAATAAGGGACTATACTAGTAATATAGGGACCTAACATGCCCCTCTCCTTCAAAAAAGTGTTGTCCTCAATGCTTGAGAAGCTCTGGGTGCTTCTGTATAAAATTCTCATCCTCCCATGTAGAATCTTCAGTGGGTAAGTTCTTCCACTTGATGAGATACTCTGAAATTGATCGATTCCGTAGTTGTCGAGTTCTTGTTTCCGTGACCGCCTCAGGTTCCAATATGATTTTTCCTTCCTCATCAAGTTCTGGCAATATTGTTTGAACTGGAAGATTTTCACCTATAACCTTCTTTAAGCATGAAACATGGAAAATCGGATGCACTCGTGAAGAAGCAGGAAGCTCCAATTTGTATGCCATAGTACCAATCTTTTGCAACACCTTGTAAGGACCATAGTACTTTGGCGATAATTTATTATCCTTCTTAGCTTGCTTAAGGGACATTTGTTTATATGGTTGTAGCCGTAAAAATACCCAATCTCCTACATCAAAACTTCTCTCGCTGCGATGTTGATCTGCCTGTTGTTTCATTCGATTTTGTGCCAAATTCAGGGTATCCTTTAAGAGTTGGAGAACTTCTTGTTGATGCTCGATGTGATCTTCCACTGCTTGAACCTTCAAATTTTCCCTTAAATATGATGTGATGGATGGTGGATGATATCCATAAATTTCCATCAATGGGGTCATTTTTGCTGCAGTATGGAAGGAAGTGTTATACCACCATTCAGCGAGAGGTAACCACTTGACCCATTGTGTTTCTTTATCATATACAAAACAACGAAGATTTCCTTCCAAACATTTATTTACTATCTCAGTTTGACCATCAGATTGAGGATGATAAGATGAGCTATGAGCTAATTGAGTACCCAAACAAGAAAATAACTTTGTCCAAAAATTTCCAGTAAAAATGGGATCTCTGTCACTCTCAAAAACACTTGGGCTTCCATGTAGCTTTTGAATTGTGTCCATAAATGTAGTATCAACTATACTTGCTTTAAATGGATGAGATAATGCACAAAATTTTTCATACTTGGTAAGTCTATCAACTACCACCATGATGACACTCTTTCCTTCAGACTTAGGTAAAATTGTGATAAAATACATTGAAATCTCCTCCCAATGTTGACCTGGAATGGATAAAGGTTGTAGAAGTCCCGGGGTCTTAATTGTCTCAACTTTATTATGCAGGCATACCAAACATTCCACCACAAAATTTTGAATATCAGATTTAAGGCCATCCCAAAAAAATTATTTCTTCACCTTGTGGTAAGTTTTTAAAAATCCTGAGTGTCCTCCTAAAGGAGAAGTGTGCAATTCCAAAAGAATCTTTTGTTTTAGTTGGGAATTCTTACAAAGATATAAGAGATCTTTGTACCATAAGGAATCATTTTTCCAACTAAATGTATCAGATGTACTAGGATCTTGCTGCAACTTTTGAATGAGTATCCATACATCTTTGTCCTTCTTCCATTCATCTCTTTCTTTGGTTATCCAATTTGGTTGGATAATAGAGATGGCACAAAGCAATGCTTCCACCTCTTCATTCTTTCTTGAGAGTGCATCTGCAACAACATTAAGCTTTCCTTTTTTGTATATTATTTCAAAGACATAACCCAACATCTTTGTGACCCATTTTTGCTGCTCTTCTGAAGATAGTCTTTGTTCCAAAAAGTGTTTAAGACTATCATGATCATTTTTTACCTTGAAGTGTCTTCCCATTAGGTAAGTTCGCCATTTCATTAGTGCATGCAGTATTGCTAACATTTCCTTCTCATAAATAGGTTTCTGTAAATACTTTCCTTTGATTGGATGACTTTCAAAAGCAATGGGTCTTCCTTCTTGCATTAAAACAGCACCAATTCCATTTCCTAAGGTATCACATTCCACAATAAAGGTTTTTGTGAAGTCTGGCGTAGCTAAGACCGGTGCTAGGCACATTGCCTCTTTAAGATGTTCAAAGGCCTTAGTTGCTTCAGAAGTCCATGAAAATGCATCTTTCTTCAATAATGTTGTTAGAGGTGCTGCTATTCTCCCATAATTCTTAACAAACTTGCGATAATACCCTGTTAACCCGAGAAATCCTCGCAACTGCTTTATGGTTGTGGGGACTTTCCATTCCTTAATGGCTTTAATTTTGTTAGGGTCTACCTTAACACACTCGTGAGATACAATATGACCCAGATATTCCACCTCTTGTACTCCAAAGAAACATTTGGATGTTTTTGCATATAATTGTTTCTCCTGCAATAGTTTGAGCACCCTGTCAACATGTTCAACATGATCCTTCCAAGACCTACCGTAGATTAGTATATCATCAAAAAATACTAGCACAAATTTTCTAAGGAAGGGTTTGAAAATGGAATTCATCAACCCTTGAAATGTAGAAGGTGCATGGGTAAGGCCAAAAGGCATGACCAAAAATTCATAATGACCCTCATGAGTTCGAAATGCTGTTTTTGGAATATCTTCAGTCTTCATTCTAATTTGATGATATCCCGAACGAAGATCCAACTTGGTAAAATAAATTGCTCCATGTAATTCATCCAATAATTCATCAATCACAGGAATGGGAAATTTATCTTTAATGGTGAGCTTATTGAGCTCCCTATAATCCGGACACATTTGCCATGATCCATCATTCTTGTGTACCAACACTACAGGAGTAGAGAAAGAACTTTGACTAGGTTGAATTATACCCGCCTCTAACATTTTTGCAATCATACGTTCAATTTCGCTCTTTTGGAAGTAAGGATATCTATAAGGCCTGATGTTTGGAGGAACACTTCCTGGAATCAAATGAATAGCATGATCATGACCACGAATAGGTGGGAGTCCTTTGGGAGTTTCAAACACCTTGGAATGATTGTCCAAGACTTGTTGGAGATCTGCAGAAATAGATGATTTTGATGTTTGAACTTCTAGTGAGCATAATTGTGCAATTACGCCTCGCTGTTCTTTCTTTAGAAGCTTTGTCATGACATTAGAGCTTATTATCCTTCCTGGCTTCCCCGCAATACCCCGTAATTCAACTTCCTTTCCTTCTGAAAAAAATTTCAAGAAAAGTTCTTGAAAATTAAAAGCTACCGTCCTCAAAGATTGTAACCATTGTACTCCTAGTACAACATCAGCACCTCCCATAGGAATGGCAAGCATTGGACTAGTCAATACATATTCCCCCATGGTTAGCTTGATATTATGGCATTTTCCAGAGCAATTTATAGTTCCTCCATTTGCAACAATCACTTGACATTCTGGTGCTAGGTATAGGAAACAATTTAATTCCTTGGCTACCTTACAATGAATAAAATTATGGGTGCTACCTGAATCAATCAACACTATTACCTTTTTCTTTTTGATTTGTCCTTGTATCTTGAGAGTTTGAGGAGTGGTAATTCCTGCCAGTGCATTACACGATATGGTCGGATTCATTTATTCCTCTTCTAGGGTTGGTTCCTTGTGTATATCCTCTTCTTGTTCATTTTCTTCTTCCTCTTCACAATCTATGTAAAATAATTTCTTCTCAGCACACTTATGACCTTTATTGTATTTTCTATCACAACTGTAGCAAAAGCCTTTTGCTCTTTTTTCTTCCAATTTTTGTGGTGTTAACCTTGTAGGTTTTGGAAATCTAGGCGTAGCAACACTTCCTTCTTTATAGAAGTGAGTGGTAGGCTTCCTTGTCGCCATAAGTTTACATTCAATTTTTCTTGCCAACCTGAATGCCTTCTCCATGAATCAGGTTCCAAATCGTGAACTTCATGTTGGGTGTTATCCTTTAAAGTGCCTATGAAGAGATCAATCCTGTGTTCCTCTGGAATATTAGTTACCCTTATATTAAATTTTTGGAAGTCCTCAATGTGCTACCCCACTAAACCCTTTTGTTTGAGATTTATCAATTGGCTAAAGAAGGTGTTTCTCTTTGTATCCTCATAATGTGCTATCATTTCCTCCATAAAAATTGACCAAGTGACAATTTTTTTACGGGAGTAAAGCCATCGATACCATACAAATGCATTTTGTTCTAAATGTAAAGTTGCAATGCGTACCTTTTGTGTGTTTTGCACGTTATGGAGATCAAAATACTGCTCCATCTGTAGTATCCATGTTACAAGATCCTTTCCATCAAACTTTCTCATATCCATTTTTGGAATATGGTGGTTCTTCCTGCCAACATTAGAGTTTATGAAATCACGATTAACATTTATTTTGTTCTCATCATGAGTTTCTTCTACTATCTTTTCGCCATTAGGAAACATTTCTTGTATCAACTTTGTCAAACCTTCCATATCTGTTTTTATATCATTCTTCATTTTTTCCATGTTGTCTTTCATGTCATCCATCTTAGCTTCCATGCCATCCATCTTAGCTTCCACGCCTTTCTTCAAACCGTCCATCTTCGCTTCCACGCCTTTCTTCAAACCGTCCATCTTCGCTTCCATGCCTTTCTTCAAAACTTCCATTTCATTTTTTGTTGCTTTTTTCAAGAGCGAAATTTGGTGCACTTGCTCTTGTAATTTTGATAGATCATGTTGCAATTCTTCATCTTCATGAGTCATAGTAGAGCCTTCTAAAGGCTAAATGGGTGTTGAATTATTTTTACGTGGCATATTTTAGAACCCAATACTGATATCTATTCTACAATATGCCCTTGGAATCAATTCAAATTGATTCTTCAAACAAGACTAATGCAATTTGGAAAAAAAATACACACCTTTTTCTTGCTTTTGAGGAGCTCGATATTGAAATTAGATTATCTATGTGATTGCATCTCTTCAATATTTGAAATTTGGCATTGACGTAACCCTATGAATTCTCTTTCTAATGCCATGGGTCTGACCTGATTTGGATTCTCCAAGAAAAATTTGTGTCCAATCTCCCACAATGACCTAATTATGGACTGGTTCAGTAGAGCGAACTTGTACGACTTTCCACGTGTCACTGTTTCATCTTTCGGCTCTAAAATTGATAGCCAAGAAACTAAATTTTGTTTTCTTGCAACCACTTTTTACGGCACTCCAATCTGATCCTCAGAGAGAGAGTTATGAATCTTTTCCCACGATCACCTCTTTTAGATGAAATTCGGGAGCCTAACAAATCACTACCTTCCACAGATCATATCTCCAAAAATATTGCGAACCAAGGTCTGAAATTGTTTTACAAGTTTCCTCAGGATTTCAGCTTCGCACCCTAAAAATTTCAGATTTTGAACCTTCTTAGAAAAAAGGTTATAGCGAAAATTCCACGATGACCTGTTTAGAGCAGCGAAACCCTAGAATCCAAAGCTCGATGTAATAAAATGTTAAAAACCAGCCTCCAAAAATAGAAGAAAAGAGATATCAACGCCTTAGAAATAATCCACTTTGAGGGGGAAACCTCCAATACATTACATAAATGAACAATTCTTGGATGATACAATTTACAAAACCTCCTTTCTATATATAGGAGTCCATGGGGCCATAATGTAATCCTAGTCAACCTAACAATAATAATTTAAGGGCACAATAATAACAATATGGGGGTTACAAGGGTACAATAATAACAATAAGGGGGTAACACTAACAACAATAAGGGACTATACTAGTAATATAGGGACCTAACACTATTTATAATTGGAGGTTCATTTAAAGGAGGTTGACTATTCTACTTGCTAAGGCTAGTTAATCTAATGTCACTCGTTAAAGGTCAAGTATGTCAAGGTTTAATTACGAGTAGAAATTATTTAAATTATTTGATGGAGTGAAATGTTCGGTGGAGTGAGTTGGAACCAAAATTTAAATCATTTGATTTCGTGTCACTTAACCTCACCTTAATTAAGCACATGCAGATCTTTGTTTCCATTTACCCCAAGAAAGCTACAGCAAAGCAATTTGTTTTCCTCCAGCAATAATTTTGATACCTTTGTGCAAACAATTAGGGCTTCGTGGCTGGTTTTTTTTCATAGTTTTAAAGGTGTGGATTAACGGTTGAGTTAGCTGTTAATGGAATGGGTAAGTGTGGTAAGGTAAACAGTTCAGAACCTACCGATATACGTTTTGTGGATCACCATGCAAAGGCACAGTTCCAAGAAGTAGGATGGTATCATATTTTGAAGAAGTTCTCAAGATAAAACGTTGCAGTTTCTCAGGTATTTTCCAAGTCTTTCAATGGAGAGCAGGTCAAGCTCGGGTCTCGGACCTTCAGTATCACAGAGACCATTATAGCATGAGCTACCCAGCTGTTAGCTACAGGTGAGTCATGGTATAAAAGAAAAAAATTTCTTAAAGAGGATTTAAATCCATATCTTAAGCCTGAGCATGAAAATGTAGATTGGACCCCTACTGTCCATATTTCTTATTTTAGGCCTGAATGACAAGATGTTATTATCACATTGTAGCATTATATCACCTATGAAGGTAGGTTTTCCACAGTGAATCTGTATCATATGAATTTTTTAGCTCATATTTCGGGATCTAAACCTATGAACCTCCCATTCTTCCTCTATAAAATTATGTTGACAATGTCTCAAAAAATACAAGGAACCCCATATTATTCTCTTCACAATATTTATCACAAACATTTAATAAAAATGCTGGTGCTTTATCATCTGGAGAAGAACATCACCACATGGGACAAGTTCCTAGCAGATGAGGATTTCATCAGTGTTAATTCAAGGAGAAAGGTAGGAATGCATTTAAGACAGAAGACCCAAGAAGAACGGTCAAGCCTTGCACCTATACTGACCCCTTCACAAAATGGTCAATCTTCTTCACCATCAAGCAGAGAGACAAGGAACCCAGCTAGGAGATCTAGAGTTCAAACCACCACTCCTATACCTATGATGCAACCAACAAAGGAATGTTATACCAGAATACTACCTAAGGAGCCACAAACGTTGGAGTCTTTCAGGCAAGAGCATGCAAGAAAGCTTAAATAAAAGGCTACTCTACTTGAAAATAATCCTATTTCTAAAGGTAAGGAAGAGGTAGCTTCATCTTCAAGGAATAAATGCAGAAGAAGACTTATCCTGGCAGAACGATCTTCAGTGGAAGTCACCCCTAAAACATTAGCACCAAGCCCTTTTATAGAGACTAGATAGGATAATGAAGAAGAAAATGTCACTCCAGCAGCAAAGGAACCAACACTGGCACAAGTATTTTTTTCTCTCAAAACATCAGCTAAGGGGAAAAGTAAAGTTTCAGAGACTACAACAGAATAACCAACTATATCCCAACATTATTCATCCCTCATTTCATCAGCTAAAGGAAATAATAACACAATAATCCTCTCATACTCATCTTTTGAGGAAGAGAGTAGTGAAACATAGTTTAAAGAGGGACAACAAATAAGAGTTATCCATGGAAGAAGGAGGCCTGAATATATTCCAAATCTATATATTCAAAGGCCTCATAACAGACCAAAGAATAAGCTCAGGCTCTCTAGAAAGTTCATAGCCAATCCTGATCTCAGATATGAGATAATAAACATATATGAAAGTCCAAAAAATGATCCAAGGAAGAAGAAGGCTCAGAAGGAGAAGCAAGTACAAAGAGAAAGTGAAATAAGAGGGTCACTAAGGTAGAAGCTATTAAAATTTTGGATTCTATAATAGAATTGCAATTATTGAATATCTAAAGTAATGAAAATCTAAAAGAATCATATCATTCTTGGCCTATCTATAGAATTATCAAAAATAGCCACCTTTTCCAAAAAAGTAGCTATTTTCTTCAGAATTTGTATAATAAGATAAAAAGGTAGCTTTTTTTTATGGTTTCGAGGAATGAAACTAAGTGGTGATAAAGTGTATGCAACCTCAATGGTAATGGTTTTTTCCAAGTGTCATCGAGTGAAGCTATCTTCCAAGTGTCATATTCAGTTGGTTACTTCTACACTTTTGTGGATAAAGATCCAAGTGTCATTTTTAGTTAACAGTTTTGCACTTTTTGTGGAGGAAGTTTTTCCAGGAAAGGAGGAGCAGTCAACCACCTCAGCTTAGCCATTTCGATCTCCATGATGATCATGATATATCTTCATGCATGTATAAACCAAATATTGTATTTCAGACTACTTCTCCATTATTTTTAAGATATGCTTTACTATATGTAGAACATTGTAAAAAATTCCCTACACCAGACTTGCACTTTTTGTGGAAGCTTCAATAGAACACCTTTTTGTATATATACTATGAAAAGAAATGAGGAAAGGGTTCGTGAGTTATTCATCTCATTGCACCCCATGTTGTATATTTTTGAGCTTATAATATCCAAATACACTCTTGAGGACTTATGAATTATTTGATGTGTGTATTGTCTATTTCCTTATGTGTTTCCATATCTTAAATTTCATTTCCATATCTTAAATCCCTTGAGCTTAATATGTGTCTGGTTAGGCGCTTGCTACAATCCAAGATTTGATTCCAGCGCTAACATATTTTGGTGTGTCTCCTGGGAGAAAAAGATTCTGAACTAAGTATTTTCCCGAGTTTCTTTCATGAATGCCTAGTACTAGCTTTTAAGGGTGAATAAAAAATAGTCATTTTTATGATTGTAATTAGTTCACCTAGCAACTCCACAATGAGGACGAGGGGTTTCAAGACCACCTACTACTAGAATAAATCATAGATCACCTCCTATGACTCTAATCTAAGATCCAGAAAAGATCATAAAGGATGCAAGAGGGAAACAGAAATCAGCTGAAGCTACATCACATTCAGTGAAAAAGTTGCATTCAAAGTATATTCCAAAATAAAAGGTACCATCATCTATCTTAGAACCTAAAGAAGTTCCAATTTCAAAGGATTCTACTAAAATATTTCAAGTTGAAGCTACATCTATAAAATATAAAGTAGATGATGTTAACTTAAATTCAGCTGAAAGTACCTATCAGTCATCATTTAGTAAATCAAAGACAAGTGTTACTCCAGTGAAAGAAGAAAAATCATAGGTTTTAGGTGTCAGTAAATAAAACCACGTATCAGAAGCCTTTGTGTTGACAGAAAGGGAATTAGAACAAGTATTAGAGATTGCACCCTTCTTAGATAGGGCTATTTTAACTGAAGAAGATATTAAAACAATTCTAATCTTTCTTCAAACTCATCCTAAATATCAGTCCTCTCAGTCCACAACAAGAGAATTTTCCTTTGTGTCGAAACCCAGCTATTGGCTCTGTTATCACTCAAAAAAATCAAGCATCATTTTGAAAAATTTACATAGGTTCATGGGTCAAAATAAGGTTTTAAGAGTCATTTTTGAGTTTGACCAAGGGACATTATAAATTTTCTATAGTTTCAGTTTACCCCTAGCTCCAAATACACTCATTTTTAAACTCCTTCAAGTCAAATCATTCATCATTTTCCAAAGTTTTTTATACCAAAAGTTCCATATTAGCCAAGAATCCCGACTTTCATAGTGCATTCAGTATAAAAAAGGCAGAAAGCGCTACGAAACTGGCTAATAGTTCCGTAGCGAATTTGAAGCATTTCTCTGTCTTCTGGTTTTGAGCAGTCAACTTCAAAGGCGGTTTCTGAGAAAATGAAAATGAATTTTGGAAATATGAAAGAGGTGTTTCTTCATAACATACCTAAATATACAAACCTCTTTCTGTTTCTTCAAATTCATTAGGATATGGGAGCAATGGATAAATTAAAATGCGCTGCGAAACTGCTTTTACGAAACTGTCTTGTACATGATTGTTTAACAGTCAACTTCAAGTTCAGTTTATGGACGAATGAAATTTTTTTTTTGAATTCTGAACGAGGTTTGTCTTCATAAAAAACCCAGCTAAAAAAACCTCTCTCACATTTCTCACAGGTGTTATCAATTGGGAGCTACAAGGATTTCATTGAAGCCCTATTTTCAGAAACATAGTTTTCCTGTTTTAAACATGTTGTTCAAAGGACGTTTCTGGACAGCAGGAGATGTGTTTCAAAAAACCAAGATATATTTTTATTCAAGAAATAATGGCCTACAAAAGCCTCCTTCAGTTTCACAAAATAAATCATGGATTAGGAGATAGAGGCTCTATTCCAAGACCTATTTGTCAGGAAAAAATAGGAAAATCTGCAAGGATGTCTTAAATATGAATGAAGAGATTGACACCTCAAGGAGCATAAGGTGAGTTTGTTTATGGTTGATTGAGGCTAATAAAATTTCATTTATAGGTTTTTTTGGGCAACCACAATTTTCATTTGACAAATTTATGAAAAAGTCTGCATACTCAGCAGTTCGTAGTGCCTCCAGGCTTAAAAAGAAGAAATGCGCTACGAAACTGTTGTAGCGACCTTTTTTTCTTCTTTTGATCAGTATTAAAGGTGCTAAAGGCTGATTTAAGGGCTGAAAATGTTTTGAAATATTTTTTGAAGGTTGATGAAGATTATGCAAGAGGAAAGAGTCAGAATTTTTTAGGATAAAGGCGTGTTTTAAGGCACTACGAAAGTGCGCTACGAAAGTGCCTTACTTTCGTAGCGCACTGTGTTTCAGTATTTTTAGCAGGTTTTGGAGCAGGTTTTGGATAGTTGGAGAACATGGAAGAATCATGGAATATGTAAATTATTATTGAACACTCAAGGACCACGAATTCAATACCAGATGACAACCAAAATATTCAAAGAAGAAGAAGACCATTTACCTAAAAAACAGGGTTTTGTTTCCTAGTTTTGAGGAGGTCAGTTAAGTGGTCACAAAGTGGTGAATCTCATCATCTAAATTTGACCATGTGATAGAATACTTTTCAAATATGTAATTTATTTAAGTAGATAAGGTTGTTAAATATAATAATGAAGAGTTTGAGTCCTAGTTGAAATAGGACTATCAAGTAGGATAGGTGTATGTTTGTCATAATTTTGATTTTTTATGGTTATGCAAGGTGTTTGTAGGAAAAAATTCGATGTATCTAGCCTAGAGGCAGATCATATGATGATGCAACATGTCTATTAAAGGCCAAGGGGTCGAATTAGCAAAGGGTTGGAGATTTTTGGCAAAATTGCAGCTCATTGTAAATTCACAGTTTTAGCAATACAAAGAGGTGTTACTTGACCAACTTGAGATTCTGAATGAGTTTTTAGTGCTTACCTATTATATATTTACCTTTTATGTACCTCACTTACAATGTTTTTCATTTATATTACTCATAATTCATCCATGTGATGCTTTGACTTCCTTTATAAGTGAATTGGATGTGTATGTTCCTTTCATGTATATCACTTACAGTGTTTTTCATTTATATTACTTAGAATTCATCCATCTGATGCTTTGACTTCCTTTGTAAGTGAATTGGATGTGTATTTTCATGTTTCATGTGTGTGTGTGTCCTACTACTAAATACTCAGAGTTTCCTCAACTTCCATGTCAAGTGAACTCACTGAATTACTGAAAGTGTTGACTCCATAAGCCCAATGGCATACTAATATTATTTTCAACCTACATTCATCACAACTAGTTTATTTCCTAAATAGAGTTAGCCATATATAACTTTATTCCATATCATTAACCCTTGAGAGAACCCTCTCAGATTGAGGAGGCTAAACCTCAGTCACAAGATTGGTTTGAAATAGTTACACTGAAGTTGTCTGATCAGCAACCAATCAGGTATGATTTTGGCGATAACAGGCTCCTCCTCTTCTCATCAAGGAGAGGGTAATATTCTTGAAAATTTGACCTTTAATATCTCTGACTTTATAGCTCAACAAAACAAAGTTGAAGTTGCCCCAATCCTTCAAGAATCTACATTTGAATCTGATTCTCCTGGAGAGGTTGAAACAAAATCTTATTCTGTTCATATTTTTGAAAATCCATTGTTTTCAGCTCAAAATGCTGAAGAACCAACCCAATAAATTCAATCTTCTACCATTCCCAAACAAATACAACCTCCATAGACTACAATTTCTATTACTCAAACATCTACATCATCAAGTCTTCCACTATTTTTACCTCAACAAGTCATGGCTAAGCCTCCTCCTACAAGGATGCAACAGATTGTTGCTGTAAGATATGCACCACTCGCTCTTCCTTAACCTTTGCATCCAATTCCTCAAGGGTATTATCTGAAATATTTTCCAAAATATATAGGGGAGGGAGGAGAAGTATCTGCTGAAGAACACTTAGTTTCCTTTTATAGTTATGCTGATAACCAAAACATTGAACATGGAGATGTCTGGTCAAGACTCTTTGTTCAGAGCTTGGATGGAGAAGCTCGTAAGTGGTTCAGAAATTTTCCACCAAATTCAATAATAGGAATAGATGCTTTGGAGGAAGTGTTTGTAAAACAATGGGGTGATTGTAAGGATTACTTGTATTACCTTACAGAGTTTGGAGCTTTAAAGAAGAAGAATGATTAGTCATTGGCAGACTTTACAAATAGATTCAATAAAGTTTATCAAAAGATTCCTCTAGAAGTCAAACCTCCTGAAACCATAGCCATGATAAATTTTTCCAATGCCTTAGACTCCAAGTTTGCATTGTGGTTGAGAGCTAAGAAGCCATAAAAAATGGTGGGTATGCAGGAAGTTTTTATTGGAGTGCAGTCCAATCTTATGGCCTCAAATAAACTGAAAATAGAAAAGGGGAAGGGAGCAAAGGATAAGAAGAAAATGAAATAGGAGAAACCCTCTTCTTTCTCTAAAACTTTCACAACTAAATAAAATATTGATCAAATGTGCAATTTGATTAAATATCTTGCTTCCAAAATGACAAAATTGGAGTTAGAAAATAGGCTTGCTGTTAGACCCATTTAAAATGAAGGAAATAGAAATCAGGCTCCTTTTAGGAGACCCTTTCAGCCTCAACAAATTATAAAATGCCCAAGAATAAATCCCAATGATAAAAATGTTCAACCTCCACTGAATAATTTTGCTGAAGAAAATCAACGGGAACAAGAAGAAGAAGATGAAGACATAAATCTAGTTTGAGAGACATCACAGTCAACTTGTTTGACTTTGCAAGAGTATGAAGATCATTATAGGATAAATATATTTTCAAATGATGAAGATCCTCATATTAATTTCCAAAATAATAAAAAGAAAGCTAAAAATAAGACAAGAAATTATAGTTTGAGGTCTAAAGGGGTTGTCCAACAGCCCCAACAAAAACAAGGTTATGGAAAACATGCTACCAAACAAAATGAAAAAGTTAATGATGTTCCTCCATTGCCTAATCTTGCCCCAATCATTAAAACTGTTGCAGAAAATAAGGATTTGGCTCCTCTCAATTTCAGTTTCAAGGTATAATTGAATAAAATCAAGATTCTGGTTCCGCTCCTTGAATTGTTGAAAAATCTAGCCTACAGAGAGTCATTTAAAAGTCTGTTACATCCATCTCTTTCTCTTGGTTCAGTCAATCTAGAGGATGAAAATCCTACCATCTACTTGGGTAGTCATGGCCAAGATCAAAATGATGATAATTATCCACATTTTTATCTTTCACTCAATATTCATAACAAATTGTTGCATAACTGCCTGTTAGATTTAGGGGCCTCTCACAGTCTAATGCCTAAGAAAGTGATGGATGAACTAGGACACAAGTATTTAGCAGTGATCAAATATTTGGAAATTTCACTTACCCAGCTTACCATGAAAAGTCTAGTGATGGGCATAGTAGTTGCAGACATACCATCTAGATTTGGAATGCTTCTTTCCAGATCTTGGTCCAAAAATTTGGGAGGCACTCTTCAAATGGATATGACCTACGCCACTATCCTAGTATTTGGAGGAGAATTCAGGAGATTGCATAGGGAAACACAAATGTCTTATATCATAATTGATTAGAAAAATCCCTCAAATCATCCTATATATGCAGAAGAGAAGGAGTTGGGGTCATCCACATTACACCTGGCTGCTAATGACAACAATTTTCAGCCTGAAATTAGGAAAAAATGGAATTTACATGTCATAAATTAGCATAATTTAGAAGCAGGGCAGATCTGGAAATTATATTTTGATGGAGCCTCGTCATGAGAAGGATCAGGGGTTGATGTAGTTCTTATTTCTCCCATTCAACAAGTAATGACTCTATCATACAAATTACAATTTGTCACTACCAATAACATTGTTGAGTATGAAGCACTTATTTTTGGTATGAAGGAAGCAAAATATTTGGGAGATGAACAGTTGATTATTTTTGGTGATTCATAGTTGGTGGTACAACAGGTGAGAGCTAATTATCAAGTGAAAAAATAAAAAATAAAAAATTACAGAAATGAAGTGTGGGATTTAATTGAACATTATCTTTTAGCGTTCAATTTGAATTATGTTTCCAGAGAAGAAAATGAAATGGAATATTCACTGGCCATAGATACTAGTAATTTTAAGGTTCCTCTTGATGTTAAAGCAACATATGATGTTCAGATTAAAAACAGACCTTCCATTCCTGACAATATCAAATACTAGCAAGTATTTGAATATGATAAAGAAATTCAGAAATTCTTGGAATGTGTAGAGGAATTTTCAAACATTCAGATTAATAATGAGCAAGATACATTTGAAAGTCAGAACAACAAGCCATTCAAAAAGACTATATCTGGAAAAGACATTATTGATCTAAAAACAAACTTCATTCCTAAAGGCTTGGTTCCTTTAGAGAGGTTGTTTGACAATAATGATGTCTTTTTAAATCCTGATAGTAAGATAGATGGAGAGATTACAGTTGGCTACAATATTGGTACAGAAAATCAGCCTAGATATGTTAAAGTTTCTATATCTCTTCCTCAAAAAACTAGAACTAAATATGTCAAGTTGCTGAAGCAATATGAAGACATTTTTGCATGGTCCTACAGTGATTTGAAGACATATGACAGAAGTACATAAAATTCCTCTTAAATCAGAAGCAAAGCCTATGGCGCAGAAGATAAGACATATTAATCCTATGTTTCTCCCTTTTATTGAAAAGGAAATCAGAAAAATGTGGGAAGCCAAAAGAATTCTACCTTTAAGATTTTCCAATTGGGTAGCTAATATAGTCCCGGTTTGAAAGAAGAATGTCGAGTTTATAATTTGTGTCAATTTTTTCAATTTGAACCAGTGTTCATGAAAGTATAATTATCCTCTACCCAAGATGGACCATATTTTGCAGCAGGTAGTAGGATCAAAGAGGTTGTCAATGATAGATGGTTTTTCAGGGTACAATCAAATCTCAGTTGATAAACAAGACAGGGAGAAAACATCTTTCACTACACCCTGGGGAATTTTTATGTACAATAAGATGCATTTTCATTTATTGAATGTAGGTGCAACATTTCATCAGGCAATGGATATTTCCTTTGCAGGGGAAAAGGACAGATTTGTATTCATTTACTTGGATGACATAATAGTCTTTTCAAAATCTGATGAGGATCATTTAAAACATTTGCAACAAGTGTTTAATAAGTGCAGAAAATTTGGTTTGTCTTTAAACCCAAATAAATCATGCTTTGTTGTTCAAGAAGGAAAACTATTGGAGCACATAGTGACAGAAAATGGTATTTGCATTGACCCAGGGAGAGTTGAAGCTATCCAAAAAATTGGTTTATCTAGAAATAAGAAAGAGTTACAGTCATTTTTGGGTAAAATTAATTTTCTGAGGCATTTTGTTCCTAACTTTGTAGAACTAATTAAACATATAAATGTCTTGTTGAATAAATATGCAGAATTTAGATGGAAAGATGAATAAAAAAAATCTTTCATAGAAATCAAATTTGCCTTGAATGAAGCCCCGATTTTAATCAGCCCTGATTTTGAGAAGGATTTTCTTACTTTTTTATATGCTTCTGAGGAACTATTGCAGCAGTTTTACTTCAAAAGAACAAATAATGTTTGGAGCAACACATTTCTTTTTTCAGTCGTGCATTAAGAGATTCTGAGTTAAAGTACAATTTGATTAAAAAATAGGCATATGCATTGGTAAAGGCTTTAAAGTCTTTTCGATTTTATGTTCTACATTCAAAATTCACTGCTTTTATACCAAATAGTGTTGTGAAGGATGTATTGTTTCAGCCAGATATTGATGGCAGGAGGGGAAGATGGTTAACAAATATTCTATAATTTTACATTGAAACTAGACCTACTAAGTTGATAAAGGGACAGGGCTTAGCCCGCTTGATGGCAGAACCAAATCGCAAAGATCTAAATATGAACATGGAGGTAGCTGAAGAAACAAATAAAGAACGTATATTTGATTATCCTAAACTATTTTATTGCAACTGGTATAAGGATATAGTGTACTTTTTATTAAATTTCAGTTGTTCCCCAGAAATGGAAAAATCAAAGAGAAGAGCATTTAAATTGAAGGTTGTTAAGTATTTCATAATGGAAAACAATATTTATTGGAAAGACAGTGTAGGAGTTTTGTTGAGATGTTTAGATGAAGTTGAGTCACAGAAAGTTATGTCATAGATACATGCAGGGATGTGTGGTGGAAATTTATAATGGAAAGCTACCACAAATAAAATTCTAAGAGATGGATATTATTGGCCAACTCTTTTCTCTAATGTTTTTGCTAAATTCAAGGCTTGCACTGAGTGTCAAAAGTTTTCTTGTAAGCGTAAGCTTCTCCCACTACCTCTCATTCCCATTTCAGTAGATGCCCCTTTTTAGCAGTGAGGGCTAGAATTCATTGGTGAGATTCATCTGCCATCATCAGGACATCACATGTGGATTCTTGCAACCGCGAACTATTTCACCAAGTGGATTGAACCTATTCCAACCAGAAATTCCACTGACATGGTAATAATTAAATTTATGCTGGAAAATATTATTTCTAGATTTGGTTTCCCTCAAAATTTTGTAGCTGAAAATGCAATGGCTTTTAAATCTTCCAATATGAAAAATTTATGTCGTAAATATAACATTGATTTGACTCATTCTACACCTTATTACCCCCAAGGTAATGGGTTAGCCAGGTCATCAAACAAAATCCTGGTAAGAATCATTAAGAAGATGATTCTATAAAACAAAATAAATTGGGATACTCACCTAGTTCATGCTCTTTGGGCAGACAGGGTGAGTAGCAAGAGATCAATTGGAGTTTCTCCATTTCAACTTGTTTATGGTATTGATGTTGTGATGCCATTACAGTTGGCCCTTCCTGTTATGAAGTTTTTACAAGATGAAAATAATGATTCAAATCCCATTCAGAGAAGGATGTTGCAACTTATAGAAGCTCATCAAATCCGGGAATCCCTGATGGACAAAGAACAAAAATACAAGGCAAAAGTAAATTTTTTTTTTTTACAAAAGGGAAAACCAATAGGTATTTCAAGAAAATGATTTGGTATTGTGCTGGGATGTAAGAAGAGAAGACCATGGAAAGCATGGTGTTGGCTCAAGGGGTCCTGATCCAGGTTCATAGGTTAAGGTTTGCTAATAAACCCCTATACTACTGGCCCTTTCGGCAGTGACCTACTTGCGCAGGCCAAAGTCTCACCCGAAGCAGTATGGGAGGGTGCTGGAACTAGGTTTTTGCACCCTGGGAGAGAGAAGGTAAGTCAATTCAATTGACAACTATCAGATCTATACAGAAAGAGGCTATTCGCAGGAGTTTCAATAAATAACCATAATACAACTTATCAGATCTAATTAATAAGTTCTCATCCACGTGCGTACTATCATCTATAATCGCAGAACAGTATAATTGCAGCAGATTAACAGACCACAAATACATGTACCATAAACATAGATAGATTGCAGCTACTAATAGATACGTAATCATATAACTCAAGTTTGCATCAACTATAATAGGATAGATCCTAATAACATCAGATATCCACAATACTTCCGCACATATATATCATTACCCAAAATTCCTCTTACATTCCCAAATTACCACCTGCGCACACAGCAAGCAGGGTCCGCACACAGCAGGACAAAGGATCTCCACGCACACATCCAGTAGGAGTCCTAACCCAAGGACCATGACCAGGAGCATTTTGAGAGAGATCAGGTAATGCCAAGGCCGTATTGGAAACCTGAGAGAAAGGAAATCGATGAATGGTTTGAAAAAAAGGTTCAGGAATTCACAGTAAAGGAAACTCACTGTAAGAAGTTGACCATAGAGGAGTGGAAAAATAATTACATTTTCATGGAGATCTATGAAATTTTCTTTGTAACAATTGTGATGAAGCTCCAGGAGTGGCTCACAAGGCTTTTTGAGTTTCAGAAGTGTTGGAAAGATGAACGGGTCACGCAGTGGACCCCAGAGCGGATCCTGTAGTTAGAAAAGACTGATAACACCATCACTTCCACGGTAGATCACTGGGTGGACAGTGTGATAGGAGGATTCATGACAGAATTTGCAGTCAACCAATTCGTATCCTACTTAGAAGTAGAGCAGAGGTTCTTCAAGGGTTTCTGGGGTAAGTTTTTGAAAACTTTGCCATTACTGATTAAGATCCTGTTGTGCGAAAAAAAAAAATTTGTGTAGCCATACAGAGTGAATGAGCTCCAACCAGAGCGAGGGTACAACACGCAGTGGCAAGTACTATAGAACTAACGAAGAAGGGGATTGATCTGTCTATAGTCCAGTAAGAAACTTTGTTGCGCATAGCCCTCCATCTACGCCACCTTCGAACCCTCATAGGGGAAAAAACTCACCCCCACCCCCACCAGAAGACGATATGACCTCACAAATGAAGCTACCTACCTTCAAGGGCATGGGTGATGAGGACATGGATTGGTTCTGGTTTTTCGTAGGATCGGTATGGATTGCGCAAAACGTAGCAAGTGATGCAGTGAAACGGGCACAGTTATCCCTTGCTTTCGAGGGGAGAGCCTTGGAATGGTACATGGGATACATTAACCAAAATGTGAAGTATGAATTGTTAGATCTGTGGTAGGGTTGTTTGGGTTAGGACTGTTGTTGGATGTGTGTGTAGAGATCCTCTATCTTGCTGTGTGCGGACCCTACTGGCTATGTGCGCAGGTGGTAATTTGGGAATGTACGAGGATTTTGGGTAATGATATATATGTGTGAAGTATTGTGGATATCTGATGTTATCTGGATCTGTCATGTTATGGTTGATGCAAACTTGAGTTATATGATTACGTGTCTGTTAGTAGCTGCGAACTGTCTGTGTTTATGTACATGTATCTATTATCTGTTAATCTATTGCGATTATATTGTTCTATGATTATAGCCGATAGTACGCACGTGGATGCGAACCTGTTAATTAGATCTGATAAGTCGTATTTTGGTTATTTATTGAAACTCCTGCGAACAGCCTCTTGCTATATAGATTTGATAGTTGCGGACCAGCTTGACTTACTTGCTCTCTCCCAGGGTGCGGAAACCTGGTTCTGGCACCCTCCCATACTGCTTCAGGTGAGACTTTGGCCTGCGCAAGCATGTCACTGCCGAAAGGGCCAGTAGTATAGGGGTTTGTTGGCAAACCTTAACCTCCGAACCTGGGTCAGGACCCCTCAAGGGTACTTGGATGTGGAGCTACATCAACGCACCCGTCAGTGGGAAAATTTAAAGGACGAATTCATTGGTACCTTTGGACTAAAAGGGGGCTTGGAGGCACTTAACGAAGCTCTGAAGGATAAATATGCATTTTTTTTTGGTGAATCCATCTCCTCTACAGAATTTGGGGTGCCGACGTGGGAAACACAGATGTAGGATATTGTCCATTGTCGTAATATAGCTATAGAAGAATGTGATGAGAATCCGCGCAATGTCTCTATCCCAGAATTGGAGGGGGAAAGCGCAGTTGCGGAACCCCCACTACAAACTGTGGATGTGACAAAACCTTTGAAACTGCGGGAAGTCAACATTGGCACGGCAGAACAACCTAAGTTGGCTAAGATTGGGGACTACTGGGATGATGACACTGTAACCAAGGTGGTTGAATTGCTCACAGACTACCAAGATTTATTCCCAAAAAAAATTTCGGAGCTCAAAGGGATCATAGGGGACCTAGGAGTGATACGCATCATGTTAAAGCCAGATGCGCAACCAAAAAAGCAGCGACCTTACCGGTTGAATCCTAAGTATAAAAAAAAGGTTAACGAGGAACTGGATAAAATGCTCGCCGCAGGTATTATCGAGCCGGTCAAGCAGTCGGATTGGGTAAGTCTGATAGTAGTTCAGGAAAAGAAAACAAAGGGATAAATTTGAATCTATGTAGACTTACGCAAGTTAAATGACGCCTGCGTACACGACCCCTTTTCGACACCATTTTCCGATGAGATACTGGATAGTGTAGGAGGCCAGGAAGCATACTCGTTCACCGATGGATTCTCCAGATACCATTAGATCCGAATCGCACCAGAAGATCGCAACAAGACTACATTTTCCATGGAATGAGGATCCTTCCAGTATACAGTCATGCCGTTTGGACTCAAGAATGCCCCTGCTATATTCTCATGCGTCGTTGTTGCAGTGTTCAAGTAATTCATCCAGAAATTTCTAGAATTATATTTTGATTACTAGATTGTCTTTGGTTTAGTAAAGATGCATGTGTCAAACCTGCGCATGATGTTGGACGCCTACCAAAAACACTAAATTTCCCTTAATATTAAAAAGTTTATCTTCTGCGTACCCTTCGGAATCTTGCTCAGACATATAGTTTTCCAACAAGGGCTAATGGTGGACCCTATGAAAGTTGTAGTTATCATCAACCTGGTTGTACCTAAGACTGAGAAACAGCTGCGTTTGATCCTTGGACACACGTGCTACTACAGAAAATTCATTCAGGGATACGCACTGATCACAACACCTCTACAAAAGCTGCTTAAGAAAGATGCATCATTTTTTTGGGACGACGAATTCCAGAAGAACTTTGAGATACTCAAGGAAAAGATGGTCTCTACAGCTATCCTTATCTTCCCTGACTGGACAAAGGTATTTCATGTTCATGTTGATGCTTTGGGGATTGCCTTGGGAGCGGTCCTTGCACAGCCTAGCGCTGGAGATATTGATCACCCAATCGCATTTTCTACTCGGAAACTCTCGAGTGCGGACTGCAAATATGCCACCAGGGAGAGGGAAGGGTTGGCCATGGTCTATGCGCTACAACAGTATTGGCACTATCTGTTAGGAGGACACTTTAAAATGTTTACAGATCATTCAGCTTTAAAGTACCTGGTGAATAAGCCTGTGTTGGGGGGGGATATCTACAAGTGGTTGCTGTTGTTCCAAAAATACGTTTTCAAAATCATAGTCAAGCCAGGGAAGTTGAATGCTGGTGATCCAGGTGGATATCGGTGGCCTCCCACCTATTCCATTTGGACCCGCAGCACCAATTCTTTCAGTTTTTCAGCTTCAGCACAGCTTACTATTTATAGCAGGTTTTCAGGTCCTGCACACCCGGAGCCGTTTTGGGGCATTAATAATCTAGGTGGATATTGGTGGCCACCCATCGAGTCCATTTGAACCCCCACCATCAGTTATTTCAGTTTGTAAGTTTCGACACAACTTACTATTTTTAGCATTTTTTCGGGTCTTAAACTTCCGGAGCCATTTTGAGGCCCTAAACGATGTTTTTTGGGAAAACAGAGAGCAACATGGGTCCATGGACCGATGTTTCTTGTTCAAAAGTTGTACTCCTCGGATAGATCTTTCTAACGAGCTATTGAGTGTGTCAAACGAAGATCGGATGTCAAAGTTACGTCCTCAGGAAGTTGAACCACCAATTTACCCAAACGGGGCCCACAGTTTTGGCGCTTCATCTCCTACGGTTAGGGTTTTGGACATTTCAGATTCTATATTGTTTCTCAACAATAAATAGGCCCTCGAGCCTCATTGTAAGACAGTTCAAGGGGCTGGGAGCCGATACATCTCTTCTCAGGGATAAGCGCTTATCCCTGAGAAGAGATCACTGGCGGCTCCTGTGACCAGAGCTCGAGGCTATTTGTTGAAAACTAATATCCCGAAGATCCAAAACCCTCAAAGACAAGAAATAACTCGTGAGGAGCGTAACTGTCACCAGATAACACTAAAGTTAGGAAAAATGTCCGAGAACTGCGCAGACTGCCTGACCGTTTTCCCAAAAAATAGTTTAGAACCTTCAAGCTGACTTGAAGTTTAAGACCCGTAGCTTGCTAAAAATAATAAGTTATTGTCTCAGCTTCTTGAAATAAGCCCGATGAACTGAGAATTCAAACCGATATCCTAGATAACAAAGCTGGCTTTCTCTCTTGCTATAAAATATAAATCTTGCTAGCTGAAAAATGTCTTGCTTGAGGTCCAGAAATGGAAATAGGTGGAAATTGCAATCCACTAGTTAATAAGTATTATGAGTAAGTTCCACATGGAGGGAATCAAACCCATGGAGACTCCTCTTGAAGGAAATTGGAGGAAGGAGGATGCTACTTCAGGAAAAGTAGTGGATGCTTCTATTTACAGGCAAGTGGTGGGTTCACTCATATATTTGGTGAACACACAACTTGACATATGCTATGTAGTTAACCATCTGATCCAAGCTATGGTTAAGTCTACCAAGCTCTTTTGGAAGGTTGGGAAGCATGTGTTGTGATATATCAGGGGCACAAAGTATGGATTATGGTACAAACAGACAGAGGGAGTGAAGCTTCAAGGTTTCATTGATGCGGATTGGGAAGGGAGTCCATCCAACCTAAAGAGCACATTAGGAGGCATCTTCAGCATAGGATCAACAATATTTTCTTGGTCTAGTAGGAAACATAGATCATTTTCACTCAGATCAACATAGGTAGAGTACATGGTGACCAGTCAGGAAAAATGCGAGGCCATCTGGATGAGGAAGATACTTATTTCTTTTTTTGGTCAATAGATGGATCGGACGGTGATAAATTTTCATAACCAGAGATGCATAAAACTCTCGGTTAATCCAATATTCCATGACATTTCCAAGCATATTGATATCTGGTATCACCATATCAGATATTGTGTTCAAAGGAGGATTATCTCATTAGAGTAAATTCCCACGAAGGAGCAGGGTGCAGACATCTTGATGAATGCACTGGAAAGAAGAAAATTCGAATTCCACAGAGACAGGATCGGGGTAGCAGATAACCCCTTTATTTTTGAGAGGGGGTGTTGAAATGGAACCCCAAAGTGGGGCTTCTAATTTAAGTTTCCCATAATTAAATTGGAAGAGAAATTGTAATTTCATCTCATGAAAACTTGTATTAGCTAAATAAGTCAAAATGAATGAGTTATCTTAGGAAATTTGAGTTGAGGGTCTTATAGGATGCATGTAGAGTTCTCCCATGATTTAAGAGGGGCCAATTATATTTATTTGTGAGTTGTAATTAGTTAACTCAAGAAATTGAGTTAAAATCAGATTAAATAGTTCTAACTGAGACTGAGTGATGAGCTAGTGGGAGGTCAAGTGAATTAAATCTGATTTAATTCACAAGTAGTGATAAATCAGTTAACTGATAAATCACTATAAATAGTTGTTTCATGTCAGTTCTAAGTAAGGCCTAGTTGATACTGAGTTTAAAGGGATGCTAACTATCAGTTGTATAATTATAAAATTGTATAGGTCAATTATAGAGTTAGTTGGAGGCGAAGGAAGGATTGCGCAATCAAATCAAAGGATTTTCCTATTTAATAGGGATTTAATTCCTCAATGAATGGTGAGCAAGGCAGGCTAAGAAGAGGAAGAGAATTGGCTAAGTATTTGTCCAATTTTTCCTAGATCAGAGTGAGACAGTTGGTAGAGTGCAGAAGTTTCTCTTGAGAGAGAAAGCATTGTATTGTTTCATGATCCTTGACTTTATACAATATACAAATAGCGGGGTTTTAGGTAGTGTGCTTTCCTCGGATAATTATTTTGTTGTGCAATTTATTGTCACTTTCTCTTACTTGTTATGTGATCCAGATGGATATCGGTGGCCTCCCACCTATTCCATTTGGACCCGCAGCATCAATTCTTTCAGTTTTTCAGCTTCAGCACATCTTACTATTTATAGCAGGTTTTTGAGTCCTGCACACCCGGAGCCGTTTTGGGGCATTAATAATCTAAGTGGATATTGGTGGCCACCCATCGAGTCCATTTGAACCCCCACCATCAGTTATTTCAGTTTGTAAGTTTCAACACAACTTACTATTTTTAGCAGTTTTTCGGGTCTTAAACTTCCGGAGCCGTTTTGAGGCCCTAAACGACTTTTTTTGGGAAAACGGAGAGCAACATGAGTCCATGGACCAATGTTTCTTGTTCAAAAGTTGTACTCCTCGGATAGATCTTTCTAACGAGCTATTGAGTGCGTCAAACGGAGATCGGATGCCAAAGTTATGTCCTCAGGAAGTTGAACCACCAATTTACCCAAACGGGGCCCACAGTTTTGGCGCTTCATCTCCTATGGTTAGGGTTTTGGACGTTTCGGATTCTACATTGTTTCTCAACAATAAATAGGCCCTCGAGCCTCATTGTAAGACAGTTCAGGGGGTTGGGAGCCAATACATCTCTTCTCAGGGATAAGCGCTTATCCCTGAGAAGAGATGTATCGGCTCCCAGCCCCCTGCGTCAGCCCAGGCTAGAGGCTAGCCTTGTTGAGCTGTAGAATCAGCGATCAAAACTAGCACGTGGGATGGCGCATGTCGTTCCCAGGCTAGGGTGGTGGTTCAACACTCTGAGGCGCACTGGCATCGATCTCGGTTGAACCTCTCCATGCTCGTTAAAAAGAGATCATGGCTCGGGAGTCACAACTTTTTGAGTGAGCGCTCAGTCCATGGACTATGTTGCTCTCCCTTTACAAGCGTCGTTTAGAGCCTCCAAAGCGGCTTTCGGCAGTTTAAGACTGAAAAGCTATAAAATAGTAAGTTGTGTCGAGAAGTATTGCAAAGCGAAATAGCGATGAGATGAACTAGAGGTATCCACCTAGGTATTATTGCCCCAACCACAGTAAAACAGCACCTTTATAAATAGTAAGCGCTCTTGAAACGAAAGAAAATTGATCTTCTAGCAGTCAAATTGGGAGAACTGCGTATATCAGATCATTATGTGATTGTGCGATCTTGTTTTGTTTCTGCAAATTGTAGAAGGATGAAGTATCTTGTTTTAGTACAATACAAGATCAAATTGAATCTCGTTGTTATATTTTCTATAGAGTCCTACCTACTACTCTCTTAAATTTTTTTTATACCTCATTGATTATCCATACTCCATAGGAATGGTGTTATTTCAAGAAGATGATGATCACTATGTGCATGTGATTTTTTATCTCTATAAATGCCTTATTGGCACCGAACTTTGATATTCACATGTGGAGAAACTTTCCTTAGCAGTAGTTTTTGTTGTCAATTGTTTCTGACTCTATATACTCTTGCAACAAAACATTATCATTACTCTGGAGAATCCCATGCGACATATTTTTTTGTATCATATAATTGGAGGGATATATTACAAATGTATTTTTATTCTCCAAGGATTTGACCTTGTATTGAACACTGTTAAATCCAATAAATCCTTGGTGTTCACTGAGTTATCGTTATACCTACCTCGATTTGATATTGATGACATAGTCCTTGATCCTTTGCCTGATGAATCAATTTATCTTGTTTACTTTACTAATCCTTGGTATGAAACATTATCATACATCTCCAAAACCAACACTTTCTTCTAAACTTGGCTAAGAACAACCATCATCATATTTTTCACCAAGAAAAATACTACATTATTCTAAATGATACTTTATACCACTATGGTGTTGATTCTATTATCTACAATTTCCTTATCCATGAAGAAGAAAAATGTGTTTTGAATGAATACCATGCTAGGGAATGCAGTGGTCATATCTCAGGCATGTCTATTGCATAGAAAATTTTGCGTGTTGAATAATATTGGCCTACTCTCATTAAATATTGCATTACTTTCATCCAACAGTGCCATCCTTTTCATGTATTTATTAAGAAAATGCAAGCCCCTCCTAACCCCTTAAATTTGATTGTTACTATTGGTCCTTTTTCAAAATGGGGATTGACTTTGTCACTTGTACTCCCACTTTGGCTAATGGTCACAACTACATTGTTGTTGTTGTTGTTGATTATTTCACCAAGTTGGTAAAACTCATTCCTACCTTTAAGATTGAAAGACTTACTACCATTATTTTCCTATTTAATGGGGATATCACTTTGTTTGGTGTGCCTCACACTATAGTCACAAATCATGGATCCCATTTTCAAAATCATATGATGTATGAGTTTACTATTATGCTCTATTTTCATCAAGACTACTCATCCTCCTACTACTTGCAGGATAATGGCTAGGTTGAAGTTGTCAACGATGTTCTTTTAACCATGATATGATTTCTAGTAATAAATAATCAAACCAAATATAACACCATATTATATTCTGCACTCTAAGCTTACCGAACCTCAGTTAAAACTGCTACATGTTTCACACCTTTCCATCCAGTTTATTGCCTCAAATCAGTGCTTCCTATTGAGTGTCAAATTCCATCCCTAAATTTTGTTGTTGAACTCATTCTTGCCACTTCTACTGAAGAATATTTTTTTTTTTCCATTCACCAATGAGATGAAACTCGTCAAGATGTTGCACTGGCTCTCGAAGCTCATAAGAGATGAGTTAAATCTCAGTACGACAAACATGTTAAATGTCATTCATTCCAAGAAGGTGATCTTGTTCTTATCTATGAATAGAAAAAATACCTCTTCAAGGAAGGACCCTTTCAATCCATGTGGATTATTCCTTACATTGTTACTCGGGCCCTTTCTAAAGGTACATATTATCCCTGAAAATACCTACTCATCAACTTAGAGGAAAATATTAAGCTTTTGTATGATATTCACCTATTTCTCTGGCCCATTTAAGGATGTAACACACCCTTAATACATAATAAAGTTTGTAATAACATTGGTCAGTTAATATGAAACCTGTATTACCCTAGCTAGTAATGCTCTGTCTCTTTCTCTGACATGCATTAGTAGAATCTCACGCAGTCACAGGAAAAAATCCTGAGTTAAATCACTGTGACACACTTGTTCACATAAGGAAACTCTAAAAAAAATTGGAATCTGATTGCATCAACCTCATATATATCTGTTTCCTAAACAAATAAATTAATATAAAGAGGATAAAATCTTTAAAGCATGAGGAAACATCTTCTACCCCTGATATTTTTCCAAAATTGCACTAGAGAGACACTAGCAGTCTTCATAGCCTCCATTTGAATATAAATTGAGGGATATGCCATTGAGAAAGGGATACAAAATTTGTGTATTTTTATGTTTTCAAGATGTTATTTGAGAGAGAGAGTATTGGAGCTAGGAGTTGGAGGAGTTGTTGCTACAAATTCATATTTAGTTGTAATCTTCCTTCTATTGATTAATGTATAGATTGATTTTTCTTCCTTCCAGACTAGTTTGCAATGATATTCTATATCATGCTTGAATAATGGTTGTTTGGAAGCTGCTCTTATCATTATTTATTCAGTAATGTGCAGTTATTTATCTATTATGGTTTTCGATTGACAAGATTAGTATGCTCTGAAGGTTTGGCTTGTTCTTTTTTGTGTGCAGGATTAGCCTTTGGAGCTATTTGGGAGTGCTTATCAACTACACTAACAACTCCAAATTATCTACACATAAAGACATGAAGGTTCTCCCTTAACATCACTTTTTCAATATCACTTTATTTCTTAGATTGTTGAATGGATCAAGTCTTAGGATAGTTAATCAATTACCCTATATTTCTTGAGCTTCTAGGAAAACTAGATAGAATTATTGCTCATCCAACCAACAATTATTCCGTATAACAAAATTGGGGACTCCATTGGGGAGAATATTGCTTCCTATTATTTTTTCTCTCCTAGATTCGAGATCTTTATTCTTATCACTTGCTTGATTTCCTATCATTTATGTGCATGTCACCTTAATTTATTTGAGTTATTTATTTTTTACCTGGATTGTAATTTTTTGAGAAAATCCAGTAATTCACCCTAGGCGTGGAAACCAAATCGTTATAATTCACTTAGTATGTTACGAACAATGCATTATCTCTCTTCATAATTCTTTATTCGGCATAGTAACTTGTACTACTATCTTAAAACTTTGTTTTTAACCTTTTCCGTTGATTTAATTGTTAGTGTTTTTCCCGTTATTTGGTCCTTAAGTATTTTATGTCCTAAAATTTCATTGGTTCTATTGCATTCGTCATTTTATTTTGAATATTAGATTAGTTTGCATCATTAGAAGAAAAGGAAAACAAATAATTATATGCTTATCTTACTTTCTTATTCAACTCGTTAATGTGCATTTAACTTGAGTCTGTCTATTTACATTTATTAAAGGTGTTTGAATATGCATTTTTTTTTTTTTTGGAAATGAGTGGTATTGATCTCTCCTTGTAGAACTATTACTCCTTGAAGAATGATCAAAGAGTATGATATGCATGGTTTGAGTCAGAGTCTCACAATTTCATACCTCAAAACCCATTTCAAAGACATTAAAGAAGCACCTTAAAAGTAATCATGTAATAATATTGATAAGAAATTATTTTCATAGGAAAAAATAATAGTAGTTTAGGCTAGGGTCTTGGGTTAGGTTGTGCAAGTCAACTCCCCAATGATGCAAACCAACTAAAGTCATTAATGAGTGAAAATATTATTGCACCCTCATTGCATGGGACCACTCCTCTCACACCTAAGCTAAGCGTGAGGAAACTTTGGAGTGTATGAGAAGGTAGCTCAACTTCGAGTGCATTTTAGTGAAAATTCTATGTACTGGGGATTCCTTCAAAAATTTCAGAGTTCAGTCTGGGAATCAAGTATCATGCCCACCCAACATGTTTCCCATGACTGTGACCACCCTAATAGTGAAATTTATTTGTATAGTGGCCAAAATCTTAGGGAAACCTACACAAGGTTACTTGGGTGGACTGCCCTAGTACCTGAAGACATATTAAACTATTATGTCTTTGTTTTGTTGGGATATTACCCATCTCAATGAGAGTGTTTGTCCCCTTCACACTGAGGTTTGGGCGATGCTCAAGAGCAATCATAATTGTATCTATCCAAACTAGATTTCTCTTATAGTCCTTTGATAATGGATTCCATCACCAACTAGTTGTGACTATAAGAAAAAATCATATTGATTGCTAGTCTCTTAGAGTCTTCGTGCTTTATACGAGTGTATTGTTTCTTATTGAGGTTGTACTTATATAAATTTGTGAAACATATATATGCACATAAACATTTAATAAACATATTACACATATATCTTTCACCCTTACTACCATAGGACCTTGTTATTCTAGACCCTTGTTAGGCCTTTCCCCACTTTATGTAGAGGGATATATGAGTCAACTTGATTCCCCATCTTCTGAAGGGAGCCTCTCTCAAGTTTCAGTCCTTGAATTGCACCTTATCGACCCAAAGCCTCTTCTACTAGAGGACCCATTTACTAAAGGTATTTTACCTCCTTATAATCCTCCCCTTACTAATCCTTGTGGGCCCATATTGATTCAGGTCACTCCACTTACTTCTATGTCTTCGGTGGTTCCCCATTTTAACACCTCGATGATAGATAATGAGTCATGGTATTTTTTGGACACCTTTTCTCCACTGCCACCCAACCCACTTGAACCAATTTTTGCACATGTATTCAGTTATCCCGCTATACAACCTATGGTCAATCCAAGAACCCAAGCTACACCCACTTTGGGTGATTCCCAATTATTTGTTGTCTTCGCCACCCTAACTCCATTAGTGTTAGGTCCTAGCTCATTGATCCTCACCCCACTAGGTGTTTCCAATAAGTAAAAATTAAAAAACCCTTTTGGTTGGAATCCATTTCTTAGTTCATCTCCCCCTCCATTAACAAGTGCAAGCAATGTTTCTAGCACCCATATACCTATTGAGGGAATTCCTCCTCACATTCAACCTATGGTATAACCAAGTCCTTCCTTGATTGATATATTTCTTGCTGGTGGTAATGCCGTTAGTGGGGGTCCTTTACCCAATCCTTCTTATGTGGCTAGTGGTGTTCCATTTCCTGGACCCATTGTTTCTCCTTGGGGTCTCCCAACTCAACCACCATTTCCTACTGGGGGAGTTTATATCCCGGGGGAAACCAATTCATTGGTACCTACCCTCAAAGTGGGGGCATGCCTTATGCCCATCAATATATAAAATCTCACTACCCCTTAGGAAATTACTATCTTTTGCAACCTGTGTGCCCTGATAAAATCCCATTTATGAGAGGACCTTATTGGCCCTCTAGTCACCCTGCCCTTCCTTGGTCTGATTTTGTGGCACCTACGCCCTTGTCATTCCTAGATACCCTTGATACATCAGATCCATACAAGTTGACTAATGACCCCATCAATCATAGCTTTTTTTTCTCCTCCTATCCTGCATAAGATTCCTCAGAAGTTCCTAATTTTGAGGGCAAGTATGGAGATGATCTCACTACAAAAGTCACTAATTACAACCTTTGGTGTGTTTCTAATTCAATGATTAATGATAGTATCTGGCTCCGACTGTTACCACACACCTTGACTTGCAGCGCAACCAAGTGGTATATTGAAATACCTCATGCTTATTTCAATAATTTCAATAACCTCAGTATGGAATTATTAAAGAACTTCCAGCTACTGATCCGTTTTGAAACCAAAATGGAACCCTTCACTACTTTGCACCAGAACATTGGATGTGCTCAACTGAGGAATACATTAGGGGATTTTTTAGGTCTAAAATGGGCCTCCTAAGGAAATTATAAAATAAGGTTTGATTACATCATCAAATTTTAGAGGGAAAAAATAAAAAAACTACTTTTTTAACTCGTATTTTCAACTTATCTCCCAAATGTTTTACTCAAATTTCAAGTGGGAGTACTCGTTGGATGGAAAATTTAATTCCTCATCCAAGGTTTGCCCATTTTTCATACTTTAAATGGATCCTTCTACCTAAAAAAATGAGAAATATATGAAAAATGTGATTGCAATCACATTTTTTCATGTATTTCTCATTTTTCATGTAGCAGGGTCCATCAAAAGTATACAACATGGGTACACCTTGGATGAAGAATTAAATTTTTCATCCAACGAGTACTCTTGCTCGAAATTTGAGTAAAAAATTTGGGAGATAAGTTGAAAATACAAGTTGAAAAAGTAGTTTTATTATTTTATTATTTTTTAATCTTTTTACCTTTTTACTTAAAAAATGGTTAATCATCCCCCATGGTTTGCATCATCATATTGAATTCTATTGGTTCTGTTATAGTTCAATTTGGGTAATCATTCCCAATGACCTGGTTAACTGGAAATCATCTCCAGGACCAATGAATAGGGTCTATCGTCCCCTATCATTTCAGTTGCTACATGCCCTAAGACAAAGAACAAGACAAATCATTTATGACTTTCATCTGCAAAGGTTTCCAAGATTTGAAGTTTATAATATATCATATGAGAGCTCATCAATGTTTCCTCTAAAAGGACTAAGTACGTTTCATATGCAGGTATCCCCATTCAAGGCTGCTCTGCAAAGCACTTCCCGACACTCATAGGTGTGTTGGTCACATTGGGAGCGAAATTCTCATTGTTCCGGAATCTCCACTTGGCCAGTGCCTTCTAAAAGAGTTCACATGTGTCAAGCTTCAAATCCATGTGTCCATTTAACATCTACAAGATTGGGAACATGTCTTTCCTATTATTGGAAATTCATTGATTGTAAAACTACCTTCAGCTCCTCTATAAATTGAGCACAGATCTTAGTGTTTGAGAAGGAAGAATTTGAGTAGAGAAATGCTGGTGGAATTTCAATTGAGGAGTTGATTTGAGTGACATATTTCTGGAGATATCAACATTGTGATGAGGCTGGGATGTTGCTAGAGATGGTAACACTAAAAAAATCACTGAGTTGTAACCTCCCCTTCTATCATTAATAAAGATTACTGCTTATTTTTCCCTATATGCATCTATATAAGCTTTTATTCTCCATATCATGATTTATTATTTGATGTATATGGTTTATGCTTTATTGATTTAGCTAAATAAATTGAATATACATCTATATTATTTCTATCTCTTGCTATTTAGTGTTCATTCTTGCATGAAATATTTTGCACAGTCAGCTGGAATTTGAAGCTACAGTAAAAGCGACAGAAGGAGACTTTGGAAGTGCTTAGACTCCAATTAAGCTTCTTATTTAATTTTGTGCGTCTGTTTACAGTTAGGAAATATAGTCATAAAGTACACAGCCCCCATTTTTCTAGTGTCCTTTTACAAGGAAGAATGATTTATCTGTAATTCATAATTCCGCATAACAAATTGGCAACTCTGATGGGGAGATTACTCTTTATCCTAGGAGTTTTCATTAGGGGAATTTTGAGGTCTAAAATGGGCCTCCTAAGAAAAATGTACAACCAAAATAAACTTTATAAGAACCAATAGGATTCAAAATGATGATGTCATCCATAATGGATGATTCACCATTTTTGGAGTAAAAAAGTAAAAATATTAAAAAATAATAAAATAATAAAACTACTTTTTCAACTCGTATTTTAAACTTATCTCCCAAAATTTTTACTCAAATTTTGAGCGGGAGTACTTGTTGGATGTAGAATTTAATTCCTCATCCAAGGAGTACCCATGTTGCATACTTTCGATGAACTCTTCTACACGAAAAATGAGAAATACATTAAAAACGTGATTGTAATCACGATTTTTTATGTATTTCTCATTTTTCGTGTAGTAGGACCCATCGAAAGTATGCAACATGGGTACTCCTTGGATGAGGAATTAAATTCCGCATCCAACGAGTACTCCCGCTCGAACTGTGAGTAAAAACTTTGGGAGATAAGTTGAAAATATGAATTGAAAAAGTAGTTTTTTCATTTTTCCCTCTAAAATTTGATGATGTCATCGAATCTTATTTGATTTTTTCCACTATTATTTTATAATTTCCTTAGGAGGCCCATTTTAGACCTCAAAATTCCCCTAATGAGCCTCTGATTTTCTCTGTTTATTCACCCACTAGTATCTACTCACAAAGACTAGGCTTTTTGAAATCCAAATTTGCATTAGAAGTGTGCTAAACAATTGTGTTTTTCATTGTACAATGCGCCCAATGCACTGTTGGACAGGACACAATGCTTTGCATATCATTGTCTCCCTTTCAGGGGTGCTTTGCAATGCATTGTCTCCCTTAAGAGACTACGTTGGCCTCAGAGACCATCCAAATTCCATTGAATTTGTCATTGCAATTTGTTTCAGTTTGTTTTCTGTTGTGTTTTGACAAGCATGAGCCTCATATTGACCAATGAACCTATCTACCTCTTCCTCCTTTGAAAGAATAGTGTGTTCAATGTTTGTTTAAAGTATTTTTCTTTATCATTGAATAATTAATTTAAAATTATTTTCATTGTCGCATTAGATCCATTTGCTTTTGAAAAGGGATATTGTTGTAAATTCTTCGTTTGCTAATAGGAGAAATTGTTGTTTAATTCCTCATTTTTCCTTCAAAAGAGAAATTGTTGTTTATATTCCTCATTTCTCAAAAGTAAAAGGATTTGTTTTCATTTATTTAGTGCACTTAGTTTATTTTCTACATTCATAACATTAAAGGAACTAAAAATAAAAACCTGCATTTGCATGTAGTATTTTGTGTGTTTTGCAAAAGGAACAATTAGGAAATCTGCATTTATTTTGTTCTCTTTGATTTGTTTGCTCTCAAATTGATTTCTCTTTCCCTCTAGTAGCTAGGATTTTCATTGAAAAACTAAAAGTGAAATATGTCTTATCATTCTTAGTTTGCATATTAGGAATTTCTAATACATCATCGCGGTGAACCTTTGAAAGGAAAATTGATAAAAAATATCAACTTAAAATTTATCTCAATATACCTAACAAAGCATTGGAACCATAACGATAACATTTAGAAGGTCTAGGCTAGAGATGTTTTCTGGCATCGTAAAACATAACAGATGCCGTTAACTTGTCTGCGATACATTTCGAGTGTGATACCTCACTCCACGTACGTAAGTATATCATAGCTCATCCACATACTTTCGGGTATATCAGGCAGTGTTACAGTACGAAAAGTATAAAGTGGTGCTCTCACTGTGCAGTTTCGCATCAGACAGCACTAATACGAACTTGGGCCTCCATGTACCTTCAGGTATATTTGGGAGGACAACTTGTAGGTGATATCCATCCATAGTGAACCAAGTCGGTCGCCTTGTAAATTTTGATACATCGAACACAACATTTGGGGAGATTACCTACTCATACTTCTTGGTTTTCCAGGAGGTATTCTGCAGTTCACAGTTTCTTGGTAAACCCTTTTTCCTAGCATTACCCTTTTATTTTGTTTTTTGTTTTTTGGTTAAAATAAATCAGTAATCGTAGAAGAACAAAATCCTTTTCCCTATCATTTGCGTAGATTAGCATTAAAACCACCTTTACCACTAGAAGTTTCTTCTGGTAGGCGAAGGCGATCATGATCTGCCGAATCAAGTACAATTCGTACCTTTGGTGAAATATAATTTTCCCTTAAACCAGAGTTATCTAAAGTTGTTTCTACACATCCTGATTCGTCTACTGTTGTTGAAATAGAGTCCTCACAGCTACCCGTGGTCATGATCCATCAAATCAGTGAGACCATACCTCTCGAACCCGACGTTGTTCAACCACAAATTGATCTAGATCCTGTCTCTTATTTTCCAGAACATCTAGATCCTAAAGTTGAAAAATCGTAATTTGTTCTTGCTTTGGTCATCCCACAAATTTCTATAGCTATTGAGTCTCTCATATCACACAGTCAACCACCTGAAATATACTTTGGGCCTAACGGTGAAATACTTCCACCTGGTTTAATTGCGATTGAATAAATCCCACAAGACAAGACACCTTTAACTCCAACCCATTTTTGGGAGGACCTTTACCTGTACGAGTCCTTTCCTCAATCATTACCATCTGATTTTCTTGATCCTGTTCCCATTCAAACTCCCGTCGATCTAAAAGGGTATACATTTGGTCAAGTAACCATGCCTGAACCAACATCTTTGGTTGGGCCATTTATTCCAATTACGTCAGTACCTACCCTTGCTACCTTGTCAATGTTTAAAGCTTCACCAGAGTCATATTTTCATGGTGGCCCTATGGTCCCATCATCAGGAATTATCTGGAATTTACTTTGGTGCATCTTCAAAACCATGGTCTTTACCAATGTTATCGTCTGGTATTCTAACTGGTAATCCTATAGTGAGTACTAAATGACTTAATTATTTATATACATCATCAGGGCAATATCAAGTTAGTCCTTCTGGGTCTATTCCTTTAACTACCATATCAGCTTGACTCCCAGAATTTGGAGAGCAATATTTTCCATCTTATTATCCTCCTCATGCTAGGGGGCAACCTTTGGTCACCCAAAATAAAAGTACTCCGTCATTTTTGGGTCAACCTAATGTCGAAATGAATGTTTGTCAATGGCAGCCCACTCTTCCTATCCAACCACAAATGGTCGTACACTCGTTTCAACCAGTTCAACCTGTTACACCCACGTCATTACCACTTGTTAATACATTTTTACCCCTGTTACAGAATCAAAATGTTGTACAACAACCTTATCAAGAAGGTCCTTCAACTCAATACCCTTCAATGTTGGGTCCACTGACTCAAAATCCTTCAGTTAATTTACAACCTGTATCCAGAATCATTTATTCACAAGTTGGTTTACCATTTTATGGGATGTCACAACTGTAACCTGGTTATACTTATCAACCGAATCCAAGTTAATCTAATTTGGGTTATAACATTGATGTACATACCCCTTTGCAGCCTCAGGCACAAATGCCTCAAACTTCATTTCAACAAGTATCATATCCAGGTTTTGGTCAACAAAATCATCAAGCGTTTTCTTTTCAAAACAACCCTTATCTAGTTTACCAGCAACAGATTCCTTATGTTGGTGCTCAAAGGCCTGTTTCTAAAGAAATTCCATCTTACTGTGGCTATGCTCAACCTGACCTTAATAGACAATTGCCTTTTTTTGCAGCTTTAGAGTTACCAGATGTAAATCGGTTAACTAATGATCCAATCAACTATGCTACTTGGTGGCTGATGATACCTCACAAATTACCCTCAGATATTCCTAAGTTCAATGGAAACACTAGAGAAGATCCATCAACTCATGCCATGAATTAACATTTATGGTGTTCATCAAACTCTCTAAATGATGATTCTATTCGACTACGTCTTTTCCAGCATATTCTCACATGTCTGGCTTCAAAATGGTACATTGAGTTACCTAGAGATTGTTTTGATAATTTCACTGCCCTAGCTACTGTCTTTTTGACTCATTTCTAGTTACCCATCAGATATGAAACTGGAACGGAACTCTTGACCAATTTAAAAAATACTAATGCTACTCACATTTCCGATCATATGCATGAGTGGCGTTGTCTTCGTAGAATGGTTAAGACATTTGTTCCTGATCAACTCCTTGTTGAGTGGTTCATTAATTCCCTGTTACCATATGTAACTGAGGATGTGGCTAAAGGTGGCGTAGTCACAGAAGAGAAATTTATCACTCATGCCTAATATTTAGACTTGATTTATACTCAGTCTGGCACACGCTATGAAAAATTCCTAACGCGCCGAGATCTAATTTTAATGTTCCTCCTCAATTAAAGGACTCTCATGTTGGAGATGGCTTGATTGGTACTGCAAGCACACATCATACTATTGCATTTGATCCTGCACCTTCTTCCAAAATTAATGTTGTGTCGTTTGACAAAGGCAAAAGTGACAAGCAACCCGGAAGTAAGAAAAAATGGAAATCTAAGAAAAAGAAAACTTCTAACCTGCAGGAAAGATTATCTAATCAATCGTCTGGACCTAGGAAACCTCATTATCCATGCATAATCTATAATGAGGAACATTTTTTTAGGGATTTTCCTCACTGCCCTGAAGTCTCCAAAATCATCAAGACTTCCCATGCGTCAGCTGTGTTGACAAACCCATTTCCAAATCTGGACAAAAACATGGTTGCTATGGATCCAGCTTCTAGTTCCCAATTTCTCATGTTATCCATCACAAAACCTTCAAACGATGTTTTGGTGTCAATGCATAATAAATATTATGGTATTCAGACCACTAATCAACCTAATACCTCAATTAAGAATCCATCTACGGAATCAGTACTGCCTACTGCTATTCCTGAATTTACAATCAAGCCACCAAAGGGGGTAATTCACAAATCGACATATAATCATCAAGAAAGAGCTGCTCAAAATTATAATATAGTTGAAGATTTGGCTCAATCCCCTTTCGCTATGTCTGCACTTGAGGTATTACAAAATTGTCCCTCCCAAAAACATGCTTTATTGTCAACATTTGGTGGAATTGATCTGACTGATTCTAATCTTGTCGTATTTAATCATATGGGCTATGTGCCACAACTACTAGCAGAATTGGCATTCTCCATACAAGTAAATGTTCTCAATCACCTTTTTCATCGTACTATTATTGATGAGGGAGAATCTACATGCATTATATCTCTAAATTGTTGGAAGTCACTTGGCTCGCCGTGCTTATCACAATCAGCAATGACATTGAAGGCTTTCGATGGACGTACATATAAACCTTGTGGTATTATTAATAACCTGCATCTTGAACTAGGGGGAAAAATAGTGAATTTTGATGTCGAGGTTGTTGATGGACCCCTTGATTACAATATTCTACTTGGAAGGCCATGGGTATATGCAATAGTTGCAATTGTTTCTACATATTTTAGAATGATTTCCTTTCCATATAAAGATGCTATCATAGTCATTGATAAACTATCCTTCTTTTCCTCCACTTCGCAGGTAACTGGAAGCGTTATGTTCATTCACATACCCCAACTAGAACTTTAGAACATTGGTGTGGGAATCTTAAAGGATTCCACTCTCATGGGAACCTTTTCATTACTACCGCCCGCGACATCGATAGAAATTGCAAGTATAGATACCTGCTACATGATATCTTCCACTTTATCTGGCTTAAGGGAGAGTATGGGTGATTTTGAAATTACGACATTGGATGAGTTTCTACCGCCCAGCCCTATTGAGTTGGCATAGTAATCAATATATCTGGCTTGGGCAGCGAATCTGAAATCAGCGTCGCCGATTGTTTGGGTTGATCGTTCCTTAGATTTTGGTACTCCATCTGATCCATTTTCCTTAATTTTCTTGACAGATGAGAATATTTTGGAAGCCATGATGTCAGAAGGAGAACCATGGGAAGATTATCATCATCATTCCCATATTCCTGATTATCATGAACTATATCACCCATCAATCAAAAATTTCTTTTTGAATTATTTAACTTTTAATGCAATCAATTTTGAGCGAAATCTCTCAAATATTGAATAAACCACTTCTATCGATATTTTGACCGAACCTGGCATTGTAGAAAATATTCATGTCGATGTATCTTGTTCTCCATCAGAACTTGAATCATATCGCTCTGTATTTCATGAATTCTGTGATGTATTTTCTTGGTCTTACAAGGAAATTCCAGGCATAGATACTAGTATTGTTCAACACACTATTAATATTTATTTTTATGTCAAACAGGTGTGTCAATGGCTTCATCCTGTTCATCCAAAGAAAGCTGCCGCCATCAAAGAAGAAGTTGAAATTTTTTTGCGTGCTGGTTTCATTTACCCTGTTCCGCTGACTGAGTGGGTTTCCAACATCATTCATGTCATGAAAAAGCAAGGACTATTAGAGTGTTTTTCTATTATTGGGATGTCAATCTTGCTTGTCCAAAAGACAACTATCCTAATCCCTTTATCGACCAGATTATTGACGATTATGTTGGATGCGAAATATTTTCATTCATGGATGGATTTTTCGGCTACAATCAAATTAATATCTGCCCAGAGGATCAACATAAGACAACATTCATCTATCCCTGGGACACATTCGCTTATAGGAAACTACTATTTGTTTTAAAGAACATCAGGGAAAATTTTCAGAGAGCAATGGGTTATGCTTTCAATGACATCAAGAACATTGTTCAACCATATCTAGATGATTTACCAGCGCATTCACAAAATCTGACTGATCACCCGATACATTTGAAAGCCATATTCTTATGCTGCTGACACTACAAAATACGCCTCAATCCACATAAATGTGTGTTTTGTGTTGGTTTTGGTCATTTTCTTTGATTTGTAGTTTCAAAAGAAGGAATTTGAATCGACCCATTGAAGGTTCAGGCCATTCTTGATTTGCCTGTGCCATCAAATTTACTTCAGATACAGAAACTTCAAGGAAAGGCTAACTTCCTAAGAAGGTTCATTCCAAACTATACCAAAATAGCTAAAGGATCTACTCGACTCTTAAAAAATGGGGTTCCCTTCCATTGGGACCAAGTTTCACAAGCTTCTTTTGGTGTTGTTAAGGATACTCTTGTCCGAGCGTCATTAATGTATCCCCCTAATTATCAAAATGATTATTTCCTATATATCGTCACGACTGAAATGACCATCGCTATGGTATTGGTCCAAGTAGAAGATGGACTTGAACATCCAATCTATTATTTGAGTCATAATATCAATGATACGGAAGTTAAGTATTCATACGTAGAAAAGATTTCCTTGGAAACTGTTCAAGCTGTCCAAATATTTCACCATTATATCCTACTCCGAAAAACCACTGTTATTTTGGATTGCAACCCCATGACTTATATCATATCATGTTAATTGCTGGGGGGGAAATATTCAAAATGGATTGTCATTTTGCAGGAATTTGATTTGGAATTCATCAAATCCAAGTCAAAGAAGTCTTTAGTTTTGGTTGAACTTCTCTGTGACCTTCCCTCTGATAGTACTACAACTACGTCAGAACCATCAATTCCCGACGAGTCTTTGTTTATGATTGGATCATATGATCCTTGGTATGGATATTTCATCATTTATCTCCAAAATCAAAATTTTCCACCTAATACCTCTCACTCTGAATAGCGACGTACTCAATACCAATCCAAATATTATCTGATCGTCAGTGATACACTTTATTGTCATGGTGTTGATGCCATTTTAAGGAGGTGTCTCACTCATGAGGAGGCCAAAAAAGTTTTAAACGATTGTCATGTTGGCGCTTGTGGTGGACACTTATCTGTATACACTACCACGCAGAAGATACTCTACGCTGGTTATTTTTGGCCTACCATTTTTCGAGACTGCATCCTCATGGTCAAAATTTGTCATGCGTGCCAGATTTTTGAACGTAAAATCTGCAAACCAGCAGTGCCAATGCATCCTGTTGTCTCTGTGGGACCATTTTCGAAATGGGGTATTAACTTCATGACCTGTAACCCTCGTTTGTCCAGGGGGCATGGTTATATTATTGTCGCAGTCGACTACTTTACCAAATGGGCCAAAGTGATGCCTACATTCAACAACACTGGACAAACAGATGCATTGTTTTTCTTTAATCATGTTATTTCATGGTTTGGGGCCCCACAAGCTATAGTTATAGATCATGGAAATAATTTTCGCAACCACATGATGACTGAATTAACTGCCAAGTTAGTATTGTCACATGATAATTCTACTCCTTATTATCCACAATCAAATGGACAAGTTGAAGCTATCAACAAGATTCTTAAACGTATGCTTCAACGAATGATAGGATTTTGTAAAAGAAACTTCCATTTCATCCTATACTCCGCCTTTTGGGCGTATTGAACCTCGGTTAGAAACACGACTGGATTTACTCCTTTTCAATCGGTGTATGGTCTGGAAGCTATCTTACCAATCTAGTGTGAAATACCATCGTTAAAACTCGCAATAGACTTTTTTCCTGACACCTCAGAAGAAGAAGCGCATCTCCTTAACCTCATCCATCTTGATGAAACATGTTGTGAAGCCCAATTGGCCAACGAAGCGCATAAGATATGTATAAAGGTGCAATATGATAAAAATGTCCAGTCTCACATTTTCTCAGAGTGCAACTTGGTCCTTATTTACGATCAAGAAGCTGATGTAATAGGTACAGGAAAATTTGAGCCATTATGGCAAAGCCCCTATATTTTCAAAAGAGTTATTGCTAAGGGTGCCTATGATTTAGTTGATTACAATGGAATTCCGTTGGCACAGCCTAGAAATGGGTTGTATCTGAAACATTACTATGCTTAATCATGAGCGTAGTAATCTTTTGTATTATATTGTATATATATGTTGTTGATTTGCATTCACTATCTTATTTTGTTTTTGGAGTTTTCTTGACGTTAGTAATCCGCTTTACATTTCATCACAGATGTCTAAATATTTGGAATGATTTTTTGGATATGCTGATGGTGCTAGTCGTAGTATGCAGAATCTATCTTATGCAGCATGGGCCATTTTCACTCCGAACGGTGAGTTAGTGAGTTTTCAAGGGATTTGTATTGGTATATCGACAAACAATATCATTGAGTATAGCGCATTGATCAAACTTCTCTCTCATGCCATTTCATTTGGTATTAACCGCATCATCATAAGGTTAGACTCACAACTTGTGGTATTACAACTTACTAGTGTTTACGCTGTTAGAAATCCAACACTGCATAGATTGTTCTTAACAGTTTGACTTTTGGAAAGACACTTTGATTTTATTCAATATCAACACATTTCCAGAAATTTGAACACATTAACTGATTCATTAGCTAATCAAGTTTTAGACATACATTTGCAATATATGTAAAGAAAACATTCACATCATTGAATAGGATTGCACATTAAACATAGGAAAACGTTAAAAAAATATAGATAGATAGTTATAGGTTTTTACAAAATTTGTGCCCAAGAAACATTGGTCATCTGACCTCAAAATGTATGCAAAATGTCAAAAAGTAAAATAGTGGTGCTCATGGTAACCTGCTATAGATTTAGCTATCCTACGCAATAACTACATCCAGCGGTTAGGAACCCCAATAGTGTGTCGTTGTAGTCGCATGGGTAACTCATCGATCCAGAAATCTGAAATCCTGAAGGTCAAACCCTCTATGTGCTTCTGAAGCTCAGTCAAAGTCTCAGCCATATCAAGATCCTGAAGGACTGCTCTCCGAAAGCCCTCTCTGTTGGCACATCTACTTCACACTCTAGTTCCTCTACTGGTTGAACATGACCAACATTTGCATTACATCAAACATTTAGTTTAGTCTTGGGAAAACATAAAAATACAAAACATTGTATAAACCTTAGAAAAATAAAAAAACATGATCAAAACGTTCTTACCTATTGCACCCCACTGAGCACCTTCTGGTAATGCTAAATCTGGATATCCTCGGAAATCAATGCCTACGTATGCATACTCATTGATGGCGATAATATTTCACTGGAACCAGGTGAATAGTGCAGTTGAGAACACAATGGTAGATTGGCCTGAATGCCTACTCATGAGTTCTACCCATCTCTGCATCCATGGATCTCTAGGATTAGACACATCTAGTGTCACATGTTGTGGCTGCATCAGTGGAATCCATTCTAAAGTGAAGGATATAAGTATTGAACCATAACTAAAGCTCATCTTCCTTCCTCCCTTTGTGTTCATTTGTTCCTTTATTTGAGAAAGAACAGCTTCAGACCAGTTGAATATTGTTGGCTCCAAGCACTCCAGCGCATACTGCATATATGATCTATTTGCTACATGTAGTGTAACGGTGCTGGAAAGTTTTACGATCGTGAAAAGGATAGTTCTCAAAGGAAAATCTCTAAAATCTTGTATGTTTATCTTTCCATATTTTCTTAGCTCTGCCCCTAGATAAAAATGTTGCAAAACATAATCTCTCACAGTCTCTCCTCCAACAATAAACCCTGAGAGTGAAATAGGAAAGCCTTTCCTCGACAATATTGTAAGAAAGTATACATCCTCGACTGTTATGGGAACCACTTGGTTCTTAATATTAAATGTCTCAATAGATGGATTCCATGCTAGAACTAAGAACTCCAAGATTTCTATTTGTTGCCTCATCCTTGACAACCTGAAGTACTTAAGCAGTCCACAATCTCTTAGGACTCTTATTGTACCTGGATCATTTAGGGAAATCATATCCTATTCTTCATGTTCTATTTTCCTCCATGTAATCTTCATTGTAATCCGATGGAAACATGAAATACAACCATAAGAACAATTAGATTCCATTCAATGCAAAAAATTGGGCAAATTTTGGGCATAATGCAGAAAAGAAAAATCTAGATTTTTCCCAATGCACTTCCTAACAAGAAACAATGCATTTTGTATGCAAGTAGCCTTCATTTTACTTGTTATGCAACACAAGTTTCGACATCCAAGGGTGCGTTGCCCTCTTTTTTGGTAGAATTTACCCTAGGGACCTCAAAACCCTGAAAATTTGCAGAATTTGGAAATGAAATGATTACTGAAGGAAAGAGGAGGTTCATGGCACTAACCTGGATCAAACGGAAATGAAATCTGTCCACAGAACTGATTGCAATCAGCAACTGAAGTTCAGGTAAAAATCAGGTTCAGAGCTCCAAAATGCAAATGGTAACTTTGGAATGGTAAAAATGAATAGTAAAACTACTTTTAATAGTCATTTAATTATTTGCAAATTGTATTTATTTCTATGACTATAATTTTATTATGTTTTTTAATCATGAAATAGGTATTTTTAATCCATTTGATGTTGCTCTTAAACAGGTCTTACAACTGATGAACAGATTAGTCGTGCCAGTTTATTTCAAGAATGATTTGACCACAAAGCATACTTTTTCTCCTTATTTTTCGCTCTTTGTTAAAAATGAAAAAGGATTTGAAGTGCATTTTTATCACTTTTTCTAGCTCTGATAATAGCAAAAAAGGAACCCCTGGAGTCTTCTTTTAGCTCTTTTCAGACTTCGATAATGTGAAAAGATTGTCGAGCACTTGTCTTTTCAAGATCGTAAAAGTAAATGAATTGATATCTACTCAGTATAAGTTTAATCCTTTTCCGAACTGAGATAGATTATTTACAAAAAAGGAATACCTTGGTCAAACATGACTAAAGAGGTTCTCTCAGATATTATTTTACACTTTTTCGGATCTAAGCGACAACTTTAAGAAAAAGTATTTTTGGAGTTTTCTTTCATCCTCTTTTTCAAACTCTCTAAATATGAAAAAGGACCGGGTTGTCACTATCGTTAAGCCTGTTAAAACATAAAATAGCGATGGGCTTGTTGATCATGGCAAGAATCAAGTTTCATTCATCCCTAGACTCATTAAATTATTCAATAGTGATACATTATTTTCTTGAAGGGTTGAATTATAGATCAAGCAAATTTTATCCTCCTCAAGCTTGTTAAAAAATAAAGAGGTACTTGTCAACAAATGACCGAGGAAAAATTGGGAAAAATGAGCAGAATTCTCTATGGTAGCAGGTCGCTCATGAATATGACACTTCACTCCATTATCGTGACTATTTGGGTTGGGTAATCTTCTTGACGGTTCATTCATACCTATGGTTCATCATACCTTCACTTCGTTTTTGGGTCAATGCTGCCAACTCATCTCAGTGTCGATGATATTTTCAAGAGAAGTCATCTAGTGAATACTCATCCTTCTACAATACTCATAAACCTTCATTCTAATGACCGTCATCCCTGAAAATTGCTATATCAAGTCATACCTTTGTCTTCGAAATTAGTAACTCTCATTTTGCAATAAGGTGGCTTCCTGTTGATGACAAATCATTATCTAGGAAGTTTACTTAGAAACATTTGATTCCAGTACCATGAGGCTTATTACAACATCGACAAGATCCTCGCTTCCAAACTTTTGACCGAAAGATTTTGTTTGGCGTTCGACATAAAATCATCTATTCAAGCCTTACGAAATGTACTGCAGTACCTTGGGATCCACTGACATCAATGGTGGTTCTCTAGCATTTTTTGACAGCTCACATCATTAGCTCGTAATCAAATGATGTCTTTCCATGTTCGACTACAAATCATATATTCGCATCGATAAAATTGTTCTCGAATGATCAAGTGAACGAAATAAGAAGACCCCAAATCTAGTTTCAACCATCCGGGCTGCAATTTCAAGATTGTTGTACACATCATCTGTACGGTGACCTTACATACAGATCGTCATCCGAACATGGGCCTATATTTGTAGGCATGTTTGTATTGGGCAACATTCTAATGTAGATGACTTTCAGAATTATGTACATGTTATTAGATTGTTTATGTGCTAAACATGGGAATGCCTACCCTTAGAAATTATGATCAAGAGGATATATCATGATGTAATGTATTGTAATATTGATGCAGGTTGCCAGCCTGCTTCATCTCTAGCCCATCACAGTCTAAAGCATCTCAATCAAAATATTGTTATTATTATTCTGACTCCATGCTTTAGGGGGAAATTTGTTATAGGTCAATTTGGGTAATCATTCCTAATGACTTGGTGAACTGGACATCATCTCTAGGACCAATGAATAGGGTCTATTATCCCCTATCATTTCAGTTTATACATGCCCTAAGACAAAGAACAAGACAAATATTTCATGAATTTCATCTACAAAGGTTTCCAAGTTTTGAAGTTTAAAATATATCATATGAGAGCTCATCAACGCTGCCTCTAAAGGGACTAATTCTGTTGCATATGCAGGTAGCCCCATTCAAGGCTACTCTGCAAAGCACTTCCCAACACTCATAGGTGCATTGGTCACATTGGGAGAAAAATTCTCATTGTTCTGAAATCTCCACTTGGCTAGTGCCTTCTAGAAGAGTTCACATGTGTCAAGCTTCGAATCCATGTTTCAATTTGACGTCTACAAGATTGGGAACATGTCTTGCCTATTATTGGAAATTCATTGATTGTAAAACTACCTTTAGCTCCTCTATAAATTGAGCATAGATATTAGTGTTTGAGAAGGAATAATTTGAGTAGAGAAATGTTGGTGGAATTTCAATTGAGGAGTTGATTTGAGTGACATATTTCTGGAGATATCTGCATTGTGATGAGGCTGGGATGCTGCTGGAGATGGTGACACTAAATCAATCACTGAGTTGTAACCTTTCCTTCTATCATTAATAAATATTACTACTTATTTTTCCCTATATGCATCTGTATAAGCTTTGATTCTCCATATCATGATTTATTATTTGATGTATATGGTTTATGCTTTATTGATTTAGCTAAATGACTTGAATAGACATCTGTATTATTGTTATCTCTTGTTGTTTAGTGTTCATTCTTGTAGGAAATATTTTACACAGCCGGCTGGAATTTGAAGCTACAACAAAAGTGACAGAAGGAGACTTTGGAAGCACTTGGACTCCATGTAAGATTCTTATTTCATTTTTTGTGTCTGTTTACAGTTAGGAAAGATAGTAGTAAATTCTTTGACCTGTTCTTCTAGATAAGCACCTCTCTAGGGAAGAATGATTTATCTAGAATTCATTATTTCTGCATAACAGGTTCTTCTAAAGTTTATTTTGGTTGTACATTTTTCTTAGGAGGCCCATTTTAGACCTCAAACACTACAAGGAAAAGACCCTCTAGTGGATTTTTTTTAGGAACCCCTTATAAAAATACCTCAGACATATGTTTCTAGCATAGGTTACTAGAGGAGGTTGGTAGGCAGAGGTTTTTACAAAAAAATTTCGTTCGGTGCTTTTATCATCCAAAACTGCACTGGTGCGCTCAACAATAGAAAGCACTAGTGCACACAAAAAATTGTCACATCGGACACTGTGTGCTCCATACACACCCACCCGGTGCATCGTATTACTGTAGATCATCGATGCTTTATAACTCTTTTGGATCGATGCATCATAAAACACCGCACAAAAATAGAAACCGCTTGGTGCAATATTAAGAAACTGCACTGGTGCGCCTATAAAACCCCACGCACCATAACAGGGTGAAATAAATAAAAAAATTACTGCCAAAAAACCACGTTTTTTATTTTTCTCAGTGCTCTAGAGCTCTCAAGCACCGGTGCAATTTATCCTTATATGAGCCACCCTGACATCGGTGCTCCCATTGCACCCATTGCACGCATTGCTATTGTGCATTATCCACCAATCTCCAGCTTGCATTTTGCAAAATGGTGGGAAATTTTTATTTTGCAAATTCTATAGCCAATATGCCTCCTCGATGGCCAAATGTACAAGCATTTTTCTTGTTTTTCCATAATTAAGCTTTTAGCGGATTATAATTTCAAATAACCTTAAAATTGACCATTTAAAAGAAGAAGAAAAAAAATTTCATGTAGTGCACTCAAGTTGTTCAACTCACACCAGTAAGCGGTGCTTCCTGTAAAATTTATAGGTCACACCGCAACCGGTGCTAACGGTATCCACATTGTGTCCAGGGTGGCACCAAAAGGCGCACCACGTTATTTTAAAATTTAAAAAAAAAAAGTGTGGTGTGGTCATTTAGCTGGTTGCACCGTTGACCATATGGAATAGTGCCAACATGGTGCGTTGATGGAAATATCCACCCCGGGGCAGCTATGTTTGTCAGTGCACCACATTTGGCATCTCGATAGAGTCAATGGTGCGGCTTGGTAAAGGACCGTACCGTTGACTATATAATGAAGTTAGGTTGTCTGTCCGCAAACCTAACTATACACGTCGGGGCGTAGATTTTAGTCAGCGCACTGCACTCCTAACACCGTACATAGTCAACAGGGCTCTGAAAATTTTCAGGTGCACCACCTATGGTGCACTTAATGTCATCTGGTGCACCACCACTGGTGCACAACAAAAAAAAGACACACTGGTACCGGTGCATGAATATTTTTTGTGCCACACTAACTGTTTTGTTTTTTTTTTCCAAAAAAAATTATATATGTATATTCCTAAATACATGTCTCATTTAATAATAAAAAAAATATGTAATATGTCAATCATTCAGAGAGAATAGGGGAACAATAACAACAACAAGTAGAGCAGTATGACGTGGTTCGCCTGTGGGAGGTAGAGAGATGGAGAGAGATGCGTACCCTCGCCCTATTACAGCAGCTACCTAGGGGGTCCTAATGTAGGTAGGCCTCCTCAAGTTCTATGAGGAGGATACTTCCCTAAAGGGCCATGGTGTGTTTTTTAGACATCTTATCCGTAGGTGGACTGCCCACCGACAGGCTTTCCAGGTTGTTCCTAACTAGTGGTACACGCCCACTGAGGAGGATATATATTTCATTATAGGGATATTGAGGAGAGGGGTGGATACTCCCTCGTTCCCAGAGGTTCCAGCTAGCTATGTAGTAGGGAGTCAGTTAGTGTACTCCTAGAGATACATTGGAGCAGATGTACTATCTCCTTCAGATTTTCAGGTCGCCGGAGGTCAACTACGTATTGGTGCATTCGGTAGTGAGGAGGTGAGGTGCCTCTCACTTTTGATTTCAACCATTTCACACAATACCAGTGATGGGAAACACATTAGTTGCTTGCTTCTATATTATGTTGATTTTTTAGTACATGAGCCCCGACTTGTCAAGTGGTCTGCCATTTTTTTGCGGCAGTTCTGTATAGCCTTAGATAGATGTCATGCTCATGCAAAAGGGAGGGTCAGCTTCCCTTTTGCTTCAGAGATTTTTTGTTTATTTTTTGAGAGGTTTCCAGAGATGAGGCCTACTTTTGCTCGGCAGCCTCATAAGCCGATGTTTGAGGCATGGATGCACATGTGGGGGTAGATGATGCCCAAGAGGGGCAAGACTGTGTTTCCAGCGAGGATATCACATGATGCACTGGAGTTGCTAGCCAGTTTTGACGAGATGCATTCCTTCATTATGGTCCCCTATCCTTATGCTAGATTGGATTGGCGAGGATGTGTCAACATCCTCTTCATAGATGATGGTCTGATAGATGATAGAGGTAATATTACTGTTTTATTTAAATTTATTCTAACATGTTATTTAACTTTTTTTTATTAAATTGTGTAGTGAAATTGTCTAATTATTTTTCTGTACTTGTATATATTTTGCAGACATTGGGTCTTTTGATGGTGAGGACATGCCGGCACCACCACATGATCTAGGTGTGGATCCTAAGGATGATTAGAGCATGCTAGATGCTGAGGATCATCAGGAGGCTAGTGCAAGGAGACCTGCTCCTGTTGGTGCGTTGGTACCGCCTTTTGCTAGGCATGACCAGCTTGATACTAGATACAGGATTGAGCTGGGCGACCAACTCACTACATTGATTGTTAAGGCGGGCATCAAGCCCGCTCATATGAGAGACATACAAGTTGATGGTAGGTTGTTACAGATGTGAAGAGGCATGTTGCATGACATGTACAGCCTGATGCGGCATGTCTTAGGAGCTACAACCTTAGTTACATAGCTGAGGAGGATCGTTTCACGTTATGGGTGTGGTCGAGACGCAACATGTGATCGACAATCCGTGAGTAGTGACTCATCATCTCATGATTGTTCACCTCGCGTCGCGCCAGATGAGCGACCTCCACTAGCATCTAGCAACAGTCATCATGGAGATGAGGCTAGACCATTGGCCACGTCCATTCAGCAGCCTGTGGCATCCAGTAGTACTCATGATCATGAGCAGGCTAGACCATCGACCATCGAGGCTGCACCATTGGCTGAGCAGGTCTCGACTAGTACTGCTATTGATGTTGTACCACCAGTTGATCCATGACATTTATATTACAGTTGTATATTTTTAACATTATTCAGTTATATATATATATATATATATATATATATATATATATATATATACATATATATATATATATATATGCCATGTATTTTATGTTCATGTTGCAGTTGTACTAAATTTACATGTTGGTGATTATCATGATGTGTATATTGTTAGGTCATGTTAGATATGTTCATTTAATGTGCAGCTTGCAGATAAATGTGTATGTGATAGCATAAGTTATTTGACATGAGATGTATATTTTATGTTTTTTTTGTGATGATGTTATACAATGCTAATTGCGTTTTGTTACATGATCATGATCACGATGATGTTAGTAAATTTGAATGTGTTTTTTAGTCGAATATGATGTTTGTATGATGGTTATCATGATCGTGATGTTTATTAATTAATTTAATATTAAATGACCATGATATTTATTAAATATTATGTCGTGATTGTAATTTAAATTTAAATTTAAATTGTATGTAAAACTGTAAAATTGTATTTGTATTTGTAATTGTAATTTTAAATGTAACTGTATGTAAAATATTTGTAAAATTTTAATTGTAATTGTAATATTTAATTTATTGTGAAATGATTGTAATTGTAATTCTAATTGTATGTAAAATTATAAAATTGTAATTGTATTTGTAATTGTAATTTTAATTGTGATTGTATGTAAAATATTTGTAAAATTGTAATTGTAATTGTAAATGTAATTCTAATTCTAATTCTAATTGTATGTAAAATATTTGTAAAAATTTAATTGAATAACTGTGAAATTATTGTAATTTTAAAATTTTAATTTTAATTCTAATCGTAATTGTATGTGAAATTCTAAAATTGTAATTGTAATTGTAAATGTAATTCTAATTTTAATTCTAATTGTATGTAAAATATTTGTAAAAATTTAATTGAATAACTGTGAAATTATTGCAATTTTAAAATTTTAATTTTAATTCTAATCGTAATTGTATGTGAAATTCTAAAATTGTAATTGTAATTCTAATTGTAATTGTATGTGAAATTCTAAAATTGTAATTGTAATTCTAATTGTAATTGTATGTGAAATTCTAAAATTGTAATTGTAATTCTAATCGTAATTGTATGTGAAATTCTAAAATTGTAATTCTAATTCTAATTGTAATTGCAATTTTAATTGTAATTGTATGTAAAAAATTTGTACAATTTTAATTGCATTAACGTGAAAATTTTAATTGTATTAATGTGAAATGATTTTATTAAAATTTTAAATTTGTAAATTTGTAAATTTGTAAACAATTGTAAAATAATAAATCTAGAATAATATGAATGTTTGTAACAGAATAAAGTTTAGAGAATAATGCAAATGAATTCATGTACTTTAGAATTATCATTATTTTATTATGATCTTACATACCAAAAAAAAGAACTTTATACAATACGCCATTTCTAGCGGAGGTTCTTGGTTTTTCATCTGGTGCACTTATCATCATAACCCGCACCGGTGCGTCTTATTACTATAGTGCACTAGTGCTTCACAAATCTTCTGCACCAGTGCGTCATAAAACACTGCACCAAAACATAAACCACAATCTTACGAAACCACACCAGTGAACCTATAAAACCCTGTGCACCGCAACAGGGTTAAATAAAACCTCGCGCGAACCTTGTATGTCATTGAAATATCTTTTCTAAGAAGGAAAATTTATTTTGTAAAGTGTAGTATTGGAGCAGCGGAGGGTTCGGATTGCGAGCAAGAATTTTTCTGAGGAGATGAGGGTTTGAAAAGAGGAGAGTTCGAATTTCGACTGAGAATTTTATAACAGAGAAAATGAGTGATTCAAAC